>OY987187.1:9764386-10159386 GCA_963920625.1 Dinocampus coccinellae | reverse complement strand
TTTTTTTTTTTTTTATGCTTTACTACAGTAAATTGAAATGTTGCGCTTGGTAACCTAAAAATATATTACAATGTTTCAACCCCTTCTGCATAATGTAATTTAACCGTAATGTTTGTATATATATATATATGAAAATACATGATGAGACTGGAAAAGAAGAGAGTGAAAAACAAAATTCTGTCATACGTAAAAATAGTTTGAAAACAATTTTTTTTTTCTCTCTATACGTCTTGAATATTTTTTACAAAAAAAAAAAAAATTATTCATACAATTTTGAGATTGAATTTCATGAATTTAAATCAAATGTCGAAAAATAGAAAAATAAAAAATAAAAAAAAAGAAGAAATATGAGTGATTTGTAATAAAAAAATGAGTATATAGGTCAAAGAGCAGAGTTATATAGTATCAATGGAAAATTAGACTGGCTTTCTTCATGGCCTTCTTCCTTTCTCGCTCATTCGCTCATTCGCGCGTTTATTTACTCTATAAATAAAACTCAAAACTTCACTCTCGCGCGCATACGCGCATCGATGGTCTGTCCGTTTGTATATCCTAATACGTATATACATAAAAGAAAATACATATGTACATGCATATACAATGATATTCTTATATACATTTACTACGCACTGTGTACTAGGCCAGGGCCCATGCAAGAGCTCGGGTTAAATGGTTGCAACAGCAAACCGCGTGGTTTACATATATATATATATATATATATATATGTTCACATATTGCGACATATAGAATCTATACAACACGTGGGAGGATTCTCCATCTTATTTTCCTTCTTCGTCTTCTTTTTCTTTTTCATCATCTTCGTCATCCACTTTTTCACTCCATTTTATTTTTTTTTTTTTTCTTTTCTTTTTCCCGACTCTCCCGCTCTCTTGTCATTCACCACATCCTCGTCACACGTTGTCATTAGACTTGTAAAAACAGAACAAAAAAAAAAAACAAATCCTCCACGCAGCGGTTTAACTTCATTGACCTCATCCACATTCTCATCACAATGTAACGTTTTTATTTTATTATTTATTTATTCATTTATTTATTTTTTTTCTTTTTTTATATTTCATTTTACCTTACAATCTTTTTTATTTTTTTTTATTTTTTTTTTCTGTTATTTTCAATGTCTCACGCACCATTTTTATTGTTCCTATTATCTTATTCATTTACTTATCTACTTAATATATTGTATTTTTTTTTTTTTTGTCTTCATTTTTATTTATTTATTTATTTATTTATTTTTTTCATCGTGAATATCCTACTTTCTAGTTCGACCATGTTTGTTATTAATACGGCCCTGAAAACATACACATATATATTCATACACACACAATAATGCGGCGCAACAAATGGTCTCTTTGTTACCAAACTTTCTCGATGACGTGAGAGTTATTTTTCATTTTTATTCATTACTATTATTATTTGTAATATTATTCTTATAATTCTTATTATAACCGATGTTTTTCCTGGTTTGGGGACACATCGATTCAGTGTGAAGATCAAATGTGGATATTTGTGTAGATCATTATTCGTATCGCGATGTGTATCGACAGAGCGCATATTTATATACATAAATTTTTTTTGTGAATATATATTTGTATGAGTCTTGAGATGGCCCAAATTCTATGCCTATTTTTTTGTAGATAATACTTATTTATAACATTTTATTTTTCTTGTTGTTTGTGATGTATATATGTATAATAGAAGTTACGAAAACATTTGTGAGAGCTGTGCGCAATTGTATGTTTAGAGACTCTTAGAATTGTTAGATTAAAAAGTGATATATAAAGTTTTACGTGTGGATTTCTGTATCAATTGAAGATTACGTGAAAGTTTGGCTCTCGCTCGATTCATCGCAAATAAATGCAATATAATACATTTATTTATTTCATTATATATATCTGAATTAAAAAAATTTTTTTTTGATGTATTTGTGTATATTGGAATAATTTCTTCTTTTAATTTATATATATATATATAATCTTTCTGAAAGTATGTGGCATATCGATTTCTATAGTAAATAGATTCTATCGAGGTGGCATATAAGCGCTTAGCCGACTCTGACGCAACATAAAAGTTTTGTAACTCGATGGAAAAAAAAAAAAAAATAAAATAATAACAATAATAATAAATAAATAAATAAATGAATGAATAAAATAAGAGAAAGAGGAGGAGAGTGAGAAATTGTCAACAGTACAAAATGTAAAAAAAAAAAAAAAAAAAAAAAAAAATCTTAATAAAAAGAAAAATAATTCAATTTTTTATTCCCAAAAAATTATAATAAATGTGAATTTATCGTATTCATTTATATGAATAATTTTGTTAATCGATTAATATTCATCCATAGAAATTCAAAAACACGATATTGAGGGAATTAGATTTTTTATTTTTTTATTATATCAATTTATGGAGATGAAATATTAAAAGGTTGCACATCAGGCAATGGGTCTAGGCGCAAGGTACATAATAAGAATGGCCACAATTATTTCAACACGACTATCTCAATCGACCCGACGGGGCTACAACGGCAACACCAGCACCAGCAACAGTATCAGAGTACCAAACACCAGCCACCAGCAGCAACAGCGTTTACGTAAGCGTTGGGAACCCCCTTCATCTCATGAAACACGCGCGCACTAACGCAAACCAACAAAATAAAATTGAAAGTAATGTATAACTACCAAACTAAACTGTACTGTTAGTAAATTACACGATCGCCCATGCAAAAAAATAAAAGGAAAAAAAAAAAAACAACAATAATTTTTGTTATCATCAGTAATTAAAAATTTTTTTAATTGAAAACATCAATGGATTTTAATAGATAAAAAATTATCAGAAAATTATGAAAAATTAATTCCAATTATATTTATTATCATTATTATCATTATTTACAGTATTGGTTGAATTAAAAATAATATTTATGATGAAGATAAATTGTCGATGAGAAGGGGAAAAGGATGGGATGTGCGATAAATAAAGAGAGATAAAAAAGTGAAAGAGAGAAAGATCAAAGCGCGTTCTATTTTCCTACTTAAGAGGAGAATAACTTGGCCAACTATTGGCTAACAGCCATCTATTGCACCTTAGCAGTCGCTTCCTAACTCTCTGCGGACCTTGCTCCCATTTCTCCCCCGAGGCAAAGAAACATACAAATAGAACGTGACTACCTCGCGCATCAACACCAACCGACAATGATGACAATGATGACATACGTTCTCTTTATCACTAAAACGATATGACAAAAGTATAAACAAAGAAAAAAAAAATGAAGAATTGAATCAAATACACTAGATACCAAATATTTATATCTGATAATTTTTTTTTTCTTTCTTTTTTTTTTATAAAATATTATCATTTTTTCCACATTACTTCTGTCACTCTTCTTCTATTCTTTTATTCTTGCACAATTTTTTACATGTACAAATATAGAAATATGAATACATATACAGATATAGATAATAATCACTGTAGAGTATTTATATATAATTTTTTTTTTTTTTTTTTTTTTTTCCATTTGCTTGAGGAAGTCATGAATTTTATTACGACATGAATATTCAAACTTTGTCGTTTCATTTCGGCAATATTACATCCTTTCATATATATCACGTATTATCACGTTTTCATTCTGTCCCGATGCCTTCTTCTTTCCCTTCTCCTTCCTACCACCTCACCGCTATCTTCATCCATTCGCCTATTGCCAAATAGAAAGTTATCCGCAAGCGGAAATATTATTTTACGCTAATATAGTCCCAATATTTTACGAGGATCCACACTTCCCGTGAGACAGTAATAGTATAAATTGAAATTACAGTTCAACAAATCAACAATATTTATTTGAGCACCAATAAATTAAGTGCATTAAGAACAATTTGAACCAAAGGAAAAAAAAAAAAAAAAAAAATAGTTTCACATATTATAAAATTTTCTTTAATAAATTCTTCCGCTCATATTTTGACCTTGCAATATATTTTTAAGGGACTGGCATTTGCGCAATATGAGTCTTGGAATGAAAAAAAAAGAGAAAAAAAAAAAAAATTGAAAAATAAAAAAAAAAGAGTTCAAAGCTTTAGAATGAAATAGACGTGTCGTAAATGGAAGGCTTTTCACAGTTGGAGCTATTAAATATTTTATATTTCCTGGGAAATGTGTTCTTTTTTTTTTCCTCCTCTTCCTCTTTCTTCTCTTCCTCCTCTTCTGCTTCTTCTTTTTTTTTTATTTTTTTTTTTTTTTCGTATAATTTTTCAAATATGTCCTTCAAATAATTTCATATACTTCATTGTGCTCATTACCTAATCTCTTTCTGAATCACACATTTATATGCAAACATCTCATGTCCATCAATAATTTTCCGATGTGTGTGTGTGTGTGTGTGTGTGTGTATGTGTGTGATCCGTGTCCATATAATGATTAACGAAAAGGTGGAATTTATAAGTACACCCAAGTAGATGAAATACATTGAATCGAAAACAACCGGTTCGTGAAAAAAAAAAAAAAAAAAAAAACCAGTGAGTGTTGAGAGATAAAACGATGAACAAAGTTCTCTATGTGTGCATCGCAGTTAAAAAAATCTGAGTGGAATAAAATGGAGAGTAAAATAGAAGAAAGAGAAAGAAACGTAGAAAAAAAAAATAAATATATAAAATACAAGAAAAAAAAAATAATGAATGAGAATAAAGTGAGAACAATAATATGTCGACCCTGAGACTTCTTTTAACTTTAGTATATAAATTAAAAACAACAACAATTCTTGATGCTGTTACGTCATATTTCCTAGACAGTTTCGCTTGAAGCAAAGCGAAAGAGAGAGAGAGAGAGAGAGAGAGAGTAAAAAAGAAAAAGAAAGAGACAGACCGATTGAGATATGAAAAAAAAAGTGAAGAATAAATTGTCATATCATGGCAATTAAATTTTTCTAATATCCCTCTCCATCTTCACGTTTCTAAAAGAAAAAAAAAATCTATCCTTGATTTAAATAGAAAAAAAAAAAAAAAAATCTCGACAATTTACTCTTTAATTATTTATCCTTAAATAAAATCATAAAAGGATTTGAAAACAAAACAAACAAACAAAAAAATAAAAAAAAATGGAATATTTGAAATGTATATACATGAATTTAGGTGTGTTATCCATGTGTGTTCTGAATGACAAATTCACATGGAAAATATCGTTCTCTCATTTTACTCAGTTGATTTATCGAGCGGAAACAGTTGTCCGTATTTCGTGACCCAAGGGGGATGATGTAGGTATACCTAAGTTCGTGACGTTTTCTCTCAGGCATCATTAAAGTATAATCCATATTCCGCGCAACGTTGCATTATATGATCTATATATTTGAACATTATAGAAGTCCTGAAGAAGAAAGAAGATGAAGAAGAAAAAGAAGAAGAATTAGATGAAAAAAAAAAAAATGAAAAAAAATAAAAAAAAAATAAAAGTGTTGTACGCGCGTCCTCTATTGAATTTCTCTGAAGCAAAAGCGAATGAGCCAACACCGTGAACATTGGAAATATTATAAAAGCGCGTTGAAGGTCAATTTCTAATCCTTGCTTGTCCCAAGGATAGAGAAACGTCTTGGGCCTTGGGTGTGAAACCGGTGAAACTCCACTGCAAAGCATATACAAAAAATATATAGATATATGTATACTTATACGTGTGTGTATACGTATATATATATATGTCTGTGTATGTGTGTGTATGTGTGTATACAAGAGAACGCAATTCGAGGCTATAGTCTATCTCAGTTATGCAAAAAAAAAAATTTTTTAGAAGAGATAATGACAGCTATTCTTGTATAGATATGTACGTGTGTGATAGAGGTAAAGCGAAAATGAAGAAAAAAATTGTTTAGAAGGGCACAACCGTGAAAAGGGAAAAGGTGGATTATGTATAAATGGGTGAAACGTAATAGTGAAGTGAAAAAAAAAAAAAAAAAAAAAATCTATACATAAGAACTCATAATCAGGCATTGTCATTGACATACCAGGCAACGAAAAGACGGTCGTGTATTGCGATGATGTTGATGATGCCGCTGCTGTCCCTTTTGGAATGATTTTCACAAATGCCTCATAAAGTCATAATAGTTTGGTGTTCTGATGACCTCGAGTATTCAACCTCCGATAGTGAAAACTCTGTGGGATCTTTATTAAGAGTGTATGAAAAAAAAAAAAAAAAAAAAAAAAAAAAAGAACAATGAGAAGGAGGTTAGTTTTTCCGGTGTTCGACGAAACAGATTCTGTGGGTCATCTGTTTGATGTATCTTTTTTTTTTTTTTTTTGGCTTCTTTATTTTCTACTTCTTTTCTATATTTTTGGTTTTTACTTTTGAATTTCCGCGTGTGGCCAATGGTGGTTGATGTACAATCAACGAGAAGAACTCGAGGGAAACATTTTACGACGGTGCATGTATACACAGAGACTTCCCTTTTTTTTTTTTTTTTTTTTTCTTTGGGGAGAAAGAAACATCCGAAATACTGTAACAGCAATAAAATTTCAAGTTGAACGAAATAAAATATTACAAGAATATTTTCAAACATGTATAGATGTAATTTTTTTTTTTTTCTTTAATTTTTATAAAATTTATTAGTGATTTAAAAATTATTCAATATTAAAAATTTACTCATAATAACTTTTTGCTCATTATCCTCGTTCTATTAATGTATATATATATATTTTTCTATGTAGTTCTCTTCGAAAAAAAATATATTATTTCTTTTATAGTAGACAAATGGCTTGTAAGTTGGCCGAGGCTATAACATTTTTCTTAATTAGATTTTTTTCATGCTTCTCGACAATTCTATTTTTGTTTTATTTCTATTTTTGTTTCGAATACTTCAGGGCATTTATTTTTTATGATAACTACTAAAAAGATAGGTATTTGAAAAATATTCCATCTTTATTTCTGTTTTTATTTTTGTATTTTCCTTATCATCGTCTGAATGATAATTAATGCAAAAAAACAATTTATGGACAATTTTAATGTATGTAATATTATTTACATACATTCTATTGATCATAAATTATATACCGGCATAAGTATGAAAAAAATTTTAATAAAAAATATTTTTACTTTGCGCAATTCGTAGATACCTCTATTGATAATTTAACACAAAATATTATGAACTAATTCGAAATATATTGTGGTAGGTTGATATCATAATTTTTTAATGAATAAATTAAAATAGATGAAAATTCTGAATGGAAATTTTTTGATTTAATTTTTATTTCATACCCTCAAATTTGATTAATAAAAGAAATTTATTGTTCTGGATCAAGTTAATTGTTTTTGTGTTTTTTCTAGACGTATTAACATCGATTTTTTCCCCCCTATTTTCCAATGGATTATTATGAATCACGTCATACCCAAAAAAAAATTGTATTATTACTATTATAATTCATTTATTGTCTGCACGTCAATATAAAAATTGGGAAGACTAGAGAAATCAAATAATTATATTTGATATTATAAATCTTATATTCAATTATCTACGATCATGAAATGTTTGTATTGACGTCAATTCACATTTTCATTGAAATAATTATACCAATAATGAAATAATACAGTTGCGATGAATAAATTTTTTTATTCTGTAATTTCATTCAGTAAAATTTAAATAGAAGAAAAAAAACGAGAAAAATAATGTTGACAGTAATAGAATAAAAATAGAAAAATTAATACCGCATGGAAAATTCATTGATTTGCAAAAACTATTTATTATTTAACCAATATAATCATCATTAGTTTCAATAATAAAATTTATATGCTTTCGTAGTTGGATAATTTTTATACTATGACAAAAGTTCATCTGTTAATATATCCCATGTATGTGATACGTATTGTAGAAGTTTATGTATGTGGACATACTCATCTATATCGTATTATATTATATTTTATTAAAGAAGAAATAAAATTGACGAATAGATAATAAATTTTTATACAATTAATAATGATACTAATTTTAGAATTTTATTAATATTACTAATACTGATTATTAGATCATACACATGTTTACATAAATATGATCAGAAAACTGACATTTATATCTAAGTAATACATCAATCTAAAAAAAGAAAAAAAAAAAAACAAAAAAACAAAAAAAAATTAAAAAAAAACAAAAAAACAAAATTGGTTTTGTAATAACAAATTTTTCAACAATTTTATCGAAATCGAAACACATTATCACTCATAAATTCCATGATGAAAAACAAAATAACGCTGTGCCCGAATTAAAAGTAGAACAGATACACTCACACACAGACAAATATATACACATAAATATATAAATATATATTTACACACTTACACACTCAAACAAAACACAAATGATTTCTTATCATCATTGTCACTTCAAAACTATTCGGAAAAAAACGCTTTGGAGTTTTTTTTTGTTTTTTTGTTTTTTTGTTTTTTCTCTTCTCTATGTAATATTACAAAGAAAAAAGACACACACTTGCTCGTATATGAACACACATAAAAAATAAAACAAAAAAAAAAATACCTATATTATATATACGTATACATGTGATCAATGTTATCATGTTTAATAGAGAAGAAAATATTTGTCATACTCTATTATCTTGCTCGACGAACCGTATCTTTATCTAAACGGTGAGAATATCATCCACTACTTATTACACATTTACTTTTAAAATCTCACTATAACTAATTTTTTTATCATCTATTAAATTTTTTTATTTCATGAGAATTTTTACGTTATACCGAAAATTTTTCTGTATTTAAACAATATAATACTTAATCCAACTTGAGAAGAAAAGAATAAATGATTATTATAATTGTTATTATAATAAAGAAAATAATAAAAGATTTGAGTGGAGGGGATAAATGAAAATAAAAATATTCAACGTCACAATATACATTTATATAAGTAAAGAAAGAAAATGTCAAGGCAGACGAACGTATGTCGCAGCAACTACACAATAACTTGGCATAAAAAAAAAAAAAAGAATTGAAAAAAATATATATATAAATAGTAATAATAATAAAAAAAAAATAAAAAATAAATAAATAAAAAAGAGAAACTAATGTAACTAGGTATACAGTAATATAACCATGTGCACATGATGTATTTAATCATCATAGTCATTATGTATACACATGCATATATGTATATATTGTATATACATATGTAATGTATGCATAAGAGTAAGTAGGCCATAGCACTTTCACACGATAACGTCTTATCAGTTCATGCGTATACACGTTTATACATATATAAATTCACTTTGTTTCTCTGACACATTATACATATGTTTATACTCTCTCCCTACACTACCACTTCACTCATTGGAGCATAGACTTCTTCCATATACTAATATATATATATATATATGCAGGGATCAGCAAGAACTCTCTTCCCACGCGTCCATTTGATTTGTAAAGCTTCGCGTGAATAAGAGAAGATTTGTAAAACCATTCGATGGTTCATTTTTTTTTTTTTTTTTTTTTCCATTGGCTCTTTCTCGCTCTTTTTAGCATCAAAGATGAAAGCATGTGCTTTTTTTTTCTTTCTCATTCTCTTTCACTATTTCAATCTTATATTCTTTCTCCGTCTCATTACCCTACGCTTGTGTTCTTTTTGATGTGTTTTAGGTAAGGGGACTCGTGTGTGTTCTACACTGTCGAGGGTTTTGTGAAACCACTCGACACCTAAGCCCTTTCTATTCTCTTTTCTTCATTCTTCTCTTCGTCGTCGTCTCTTCTCTTTATTATTATTATTATTTTTTTTTTTTATTTTTTATTTCTTACTTCATGTAGGTGCACTCATATACAACCATCTCTTCAATTCTTTTTATCTGTGAACCAGGTTTCTCTTTCTCTTTCAACCCTTTTTATTTGCCCTCACCTTTGGCCCCCTGTCCTGTTTCACTCTTTCTCTCAGTCAGGTGTTATATTTTTTTCAATTTTTTTTATTGATAATTGTACAGAATTTTATGATAATTTTTTTGTGGTTTTTTGCAATTTTTTGTATTCATTTTATTTTATTTTATTTTATTTTCTTTTTATTTTATTTATATATATATATATTTTTTTTTGATTGAGTGAATATCACAGAGTTTATGTGAATTTATTCATGTTATAATTAATTTATCATTAGGACATTTATTTGTGTCAATGTGGAATTATCGAAAGCGAAAGGCCCTCTCTTGAATATCACCTTGAAACTTTCGTGTGCTCGCGCAATGGTTCGCTTTCACCGGTTTATTGACATATCTGGCTGTTCACAAGGCATGAAGGCCCCATTGTTCACTTCGATCAGGCACGAGCGCAAATGGTATAATAACCAGAAACACAAAAAAAAAAAAAATGAGGAAAAAAAAAAAAAAATTCTATATTATGACACAATTTCATATATTTCGGAAGTCAAACAGCAATTGTCACTATTGAAAGAAGAAAAAAAAAAAAAAATTATTATTTTATTATATTTATTTATTTTTATTTTGACGTAATGCATATACGTAAATATTTATGCGTGTGTGTGTAGGTGGATTCATATAAATTGAATAAATAAAATTTATGACGTTGAAAATTTATATTTTTATTCATCTAAATAAAAATGAATTTTTTTTTTTTTTTTTCATCTTTACATAAAATTACATGTTCATAATAATAATTTTTTTATTATTTTTATTTAATGTAAAAGGAATGGATTTTTCTCTCTTCCACTCACTTTTTTTAATTTTATTTTTTTATTTTTTTTTATTTATCTTTTTCTCTATTCTGACACGATGCCTTTATTATATATACAGTGGCCCTGGAATTGCAACGACATATATACTCGTCTCTCTCGCTAACACAACGCACAAACAACAATGACGAGACCTTGAAATCGCAATAGTGCGAGACATCGAATATAAAACGTTCGCATAACGTTATGCGACTGTTACGTAATAATATACAAGTGTAAATACATATATACATATACACATACCATTAAACAACCTATATATACATCTATACATATCAAGTAAGAATGCAATAACGATATTACATCTATCGATGATATATATCAACCATACACACATGCAATCGATATAGAAAACAAATTTAATTCCAATATGAATACATTAAATAATAAACTCTTGCCTCTTACTCTCTCCTTTTTCCCCCTTTTCCCTTCACCCATCAGAATACATTCAATATTATTAACAAAAATATCAGTAATCTATAAAATCTCATCATAAAAAAAAATTTTTTTTTTTTTTTCTTCTCAATACATCAAATATTTCAATTATAAAAATTGAATGAAAGAATTTTTTTTTTCTTTTTTTTTTTTTTTTTTCGTACGTGTGTTTGTATTCTATCTTTATATATATAAAAAAAAAAAAAAAAAAAAAATTGAATAACTGCTTTGCCATATCAAGCGCCACGCCTTTACAGACATGAACATACATTTACACTTTATATACACAGACGTACACACGCATATTGTCAGCTCATTGCTCCGTTTTTCACGGAATCCTCTGACGGGCGCCACACAATACGCAAGAGTTTCATATAAAGTCCCATATATATGTGATATGTATACTGCTTGCTCTCCTTCTGGGAAAGGCAAAGTTGGAAATGAAAAAGTTGTACGCTAAAGCGCATCGCGCGCGCGATGTGGCATATACAGAGAATATAACGAGAGATCGATTTATCGATGGCCAGGTCGTGACAGGGATATCAAGCAGGTTCTATGTACACACACACACACACACACACACACATATATAAATATACATTCTATATATATAAATATCAACTTGTATATCTGCATATATATGTATATATACACTTGATTCGACTTCAATAATAAGCAAATTGAAAATATCCTCTGATATTATCGAGACTCATTGAAAAACTAATTGCTGAAATAATATGAGCATACTCGACAAGCAATTCAGATTTGATTGCAATCAAGTTACGCTCCATTGGCATTTGCCTTATCTATCCTACTCATTCACATTGGCCTTCTGTCTTTTTCCTTTTTTCAATCTCATATATTATATTATATGAACACAATCTAGGAAAAATCATGTAATTGTATACAAATATGTTTGTGTATAAAACATGTGTATATGTACAGCACGCGAGTCTGTACGAAATCTAAACAAAATATATATATATATATATAAAGAGAGAAAGAGAGAAAGAGAGAGAGAGGGGGGAGGGGGAGATAGAGAGTGAGGGAGAAAGAGAGGCGTTGTGCATATAACGCATGACAGTGCGCGGTTGCAATTGCTGGTGCAACCTTGAAACTGACCACCGTCTCCATCTCCACGTGCCTATACATATATATATATATTTTTATCTATATGTACTATGAAATAAAAATAAAACAATGATAAAAAAAAAAATCCAAGTAATTAGTGTATCAAAAATAAGAAATATTTATTAAATTTTATTCAAATTTTATATTTTTATTTTGGATTTTTAATCTATTCTTTTTTCTTTTTTTTTCTTGCTCGTTTAAATATTTTTACTTCTTTACGTTTTTTTTTTATTTTTTTTATTTTTACCCCGCAACGACCCTTATCTATATATATTTATATATATATATATATATATATGTATATCAACACTTGTCTTATACCTTCACATCGAGTGATGGCGCGTATAGCAAACCGGATTTGCAATATATAAAATCAGAGGCAAAAGCAAGAAAATGAAAGAAAGAAAGAGAAAAAGGAAAAGACGAAAAAAAAAAAAAAAAAAAAAAAAACTACAACAGAGTGGCGAAGGGAGTCACACGGGGAGTAAAAAGCTATATAGACAATAACGACGTAAATAACCTCGCGGTTAAACTGGATCCCAAGCACCAAGTGAAAGGAAGAAAGAAAGAGAGAGACAGACCGAGAAAGATGAAAAAAAAAAGGGATGCGTGGCTTTATATATATATATATATTTAATGGTATTTTCTGCTTGTGAGAAAGGTGGAAGTGCGATCGTTGCGGACGATATAAAGGCACATTATATATATGTATATGAATATGTGGATGAAGAAAAGAAGGAAGTGGACAAGGTGGTACGCAATATAAGGGGAATGGGTATGTGGAGGAAACGGAAGTGAGGTAGAAAAGACGAACAAAGAAGGTAAAATATGATAAACAAAAAACTAAAAAAAAAAAACAACAATAATAAATAAATAAATAAATAAGTACATAAATATAAAGAAAAACAGTGAGGGAATATATTGTGATGAATATAGTGATATTAGTATACTTGATAATCATGTGAAAACAAAAATATACTTTCTAATTATATCGTTAGCCATATGAATTATTAATGCACGTATGAATTCATTACATTGTGTATACTCATGTGTGTGTGTGTGTGTGTGTGTGTGTGTGTGTGTATATAGATATCAAGTGCAAGTGATAAAAATGTATGAAAAAAAAAAATAATAATAATAATATAATGATAATAAGTTGGATAATAATAAAATAAAGAGAAGCAAGAAAAAAAAAAAATGTATATGACTAACAAGTTGAAGATAAAATAAGAGAAAGAAGTGATAGCGTTGAGGTGAAAGCATCAAAATATATTTTATAGCTCAATGATGACAGGTTTGACAACAGGTGGGCCTTTATTCTGTGTGAATAATAATAATAATAATGATAATAATAATAGAATGAGAGTGAGTAAAAGAAAATAAAGAGAGGTGAGATTGAAAGAATGATAATGTAATATTGTGCCATTAGGCAATATACAAATAATTTTTCGTTGTATCTATTTATTTATTTATTTATTATTATTATAATTTTTTTTTTTTTTTTTTTTTTTTTTCAAATTATAGTTGAATTATAATTTTTGTAAAATTTATTTATTTTTTTTTTTGGTGTTTAAATATTTAATTGCGGATGGTGAGAAAATAATTATTGATATTGATGATACCAATGAAAATTATTATTATTATTATTATTATTTTTTTTTTTTTTTATATAAGGTGTGGGTGTGAGATCACATGGAAAATCAGCTGATGAATAGATTTATATGTGAAGTAATCCAGTGAAATCACGCACGTGTTTCATGTTACATACGAGAGAAAGACTTTTCCCAGAAGTTGCAACATTGAAGACATAACAAACAAAACAAAAAAATAATAATAAAAAATAAGAAAGAAAAAAAACATTCATAATAATGTCAATGACATCATTGTTTTATTTTTTATTTCTCCCTTTCTCTCTTTTCTTCCTTATATTCTTATACAAATACAATTATTTTAATAATATTTATATTGAATTATATAAATAATTATACGTGTATTCAATTTAAATAATCATTGTGTCATTATATTATGGAAAATATTAAATATTGTAATTGATAATAATCCACTTGAGTTTATCATTCAGGAATAAATATAATTGATGTGAGACAGAGTGAAAAAAAATAAAATAAAAAATTTTATAGATAAACATTTGTAGACTCAAGGGCATAAATGACATTTCCGCCAATCATTATCTATCCACATATATATATGTATATAAATATTATTTAATATATAAAATAATTTTTCTAGTTACTACTTCCCATATCACAAATGACGATTATTTACAATATCTAAAAATTGCCTAGAGCTTTCATCTAAATTTAAATATATCTCGTTCATTCTATTACGTGGCCAAACTTCTCCTTGAACTTGACCGCTAATTAAAAAATAATAAATTCCATCTGAATATAATAGAGAAAGAGTAAATAAATAAAATTAAAAAAAAAATAATAATAATTTTTTATCATTCAACTCCTGTCAGATAATCATGATAATAGTGAAAAAAAATATATGTATATTGCCAACTGTTGACACATTACACAGTGAATAAATCGTTATGAAAATAGGGCTGTATAAAATTCCACCAAAAAAATACATATCAACTCTATTTTGTACTGAAACAAACAAAAAAACACAGTAATATGAATATATATATATATATATATATATATATATATATATATTTGTTCATGTCTTATTCAGTTCAAACTGGTACAGTTTAATCTAATCATCATGTTTCCATCACAATGATATTTTTAAATTGCTCCAAATCAGTAATAACGATAAATAATAAATGAGAGAAGAAGAAAAATACAAATTAAAATGGAAAAAAAAATGAAAAATGAAAATAGTAATAATAATAAAATTAATAAATTAATAAATTAATAAAATAATAAAACCAAACATAAACAAATTATTTCATCATCGTCATTTTATTAAAAAGTCTTTTTATCCCTAAACTCCAAATATATTACGCGTTTATAATTTTTTACACCGGAATCAATGACAAATTCACTTGACTTGAACAAAATACAACGATAAAAAAAAAAAAAAAAATAGAAAAAAAAGTAATAATAATAATAATAATAATAATAATAATAAAATGATGGCCGTGGCCAGGCAGCAGCATTGGAACAGCAACAACAGCGACGTCGGCATCGGTACTGTATAATAGTAGTGGGTGGGGTGGAGTGGAGGAAAGAAGGGGAGGTGTGAGTTGAGCGCCAGGGTCTACTAAGCAAGAGAGCTATTTGTAATGTAATAGAGAGAGCCCAATACACAAGAGAGTGCTGTATGTAGGGGAAAGGGAGAGTTTGTACGAGTAAAGTTTTGAAAAAGAGTGGGAGGTCCATCGTGGTAGCGCAGCGGTGGCAGTGGGCGGATGGTGGTGGAGAGAACGAAATATTTTGAGGTGGGGTAAAACTGATGCGAAGAATCAAGAATGGAGGGCTATACTTTTACATGAGTACGAGTGAAATAATACGAGGTGAATAGAGAGTAGAGCAATAAAGTTGACAAATGATAGATAGATAGATAGATAAATGAGAGAAAGAACGGGAGAATAAAATAGATAGAGAGACGGGACAAAACACGTTGTGACGTGCACTCTCGTAGATGAGAGTGAACCAACACAACAGTGGATCACGAAACAAGACAAATTTGTACGTGAGTATGACCTGGGTATACTTCGCCAATATATAAGTATATAATTCTTCGTAATATTTCCTTTTGCAACCCCTTTTTTTTTTTTTTTTCCTCTTTTTTTCCTTCCGATACATCGAGATAGTGAGTGAAAGAGAGTGAGATGAGATAAAATAGTGAGCGAGCAAGTGAGAGAATGTATTGAAGACTCCACCAGTAATACTATTGCATTCTTCACCAATAGGACACCTGGATTGGTGTTGTCTCTGTTCTCTTGTCTTATTCGCCATTGGTTTTCTATATATATATATATATATTAGTGTATCAGAGGGAGAAAGAGTGAGTGTACCGCCCTTTCTTGCTTTCATTGTCCTTTGCTACTTCTACAAACGCACCAGTTCGTTCAATCGTTCACTTGCAATATTCCACATGCGGTGGACGTATTTATATGCATATATATTCGTCTGCATACAAATAAATGTGTGTGTGTGTGTATGTGTGTGTGTGTATAAAGAGACAAACATTGTCATCGTCGTCACTAGGACAGAGTCGTAACTCGGCCACTATTTCTCTCTGTGCAGTGCATAGAGTTCTTTCTCACCAACACCGAAGCGTGTGATAGGCTGTTGGTGGTTGCCTATTGCCACCTCCACACTGCCAACAGTTCTATATATATTGGTACGTTTGTATTTTGTTATTCTGTTGCTCTCACTTGATGTTGTATTTAAATAGTGATATACCATCTCTGTTCGATGTATATTGCGCGTTGACTTACCTATACAAATGGCAGCGCACAAACGTCTATACTTTTATACAAGGGAGACAACACTGACGCGAGAGAGTGAAATAAAAAGAGAGCGATAGTGTATAAAGTGAGATGGAAAGAGTTTGAGTGAGGGCACTCTCGGGCTTTGCGCAAAAGTTATGCTGGAGCGTGGAGGCAGTGAGAGACACACCGCGGAGACCGGAAGAGAACCCTCTCTCCGGACACTGAAGATACTCTCAAACGTGATAGAGAGAGAGAAAGAGAAAGAGAGAGAAAGAAAGAAAAAGAAAAAAAGAGTGAGCAAACACGCACATGCAAACACATGATAAATAACACACACTCAATTGTGTATTATTATTTTTATTTATTTATTATTTATTTTTTTTTTTCGTGAAAATTTATTTAATTTTTTTTCAATTATATCAATGAATAAAAATGGATGAACAGTTTATTGTTATTGTCGTCATTGACGATGTTTATGTGTTATAATTTTTAATTTAACGTTGTGATCATGTGTTTATTTATTTTTATACATTTTTTTTCAGTGAAATTTGCATCAGAATTTGTACAATAAAATTCATATATTTGTGTGATTATAATTATTGTAATAATAATAATTATTATTTTTGTATCACTAATTATCAACTTTTATTACTCTCTGAAATATTTCAATCAATTTGTGTGTCGTTGAATAAACAAATATAGTGAATAAAATAAATAATAAAAGAGGACGGAAGAAACGAGGTGTTTTGTGTATGGAATAATTGCAAATTGTCAAATTGGCCCCAAGGGAAATATTTACATCGTATTATTTTCATTCATATACGTATTCACTGTTTCAATAGCGCGTGTATATATTTATATGTATATTATTTTTGCGCGTGCGCAATATAGCAATAACGCATGCGCAACGATACAATCAACGATATATAGAAAGCGAATCGAGAGGTGGAGAAAGAACGCGAGTGTGTGCGTGTATATATGTGAGTTTATGCGAAAGCGAAAGTGACGGAAAAATTCGTGCGAGTGAAAGGAAAGAATGATAATACAAAAGAGAAACGAGAGTTGATATAAATTTTTTGGTAAATAAAAAATAAATATATCTATATATAGGTATACATATATTTGTATATATTTATGTATATTCGTATTTTTGTTTTTGATTTTATTTGTTTGTTTGTTTTGTTTTTTTTTTTTCTTTTTTCAATTTTTTTTTATTCACATTAAATTTGTTACGGTGTCGTGCAGTGAAAGCAAAGAGACGAATAACATTTGATATAAAGAAGGAAGCGAGAGAGGAAGTATTAAACTACAGACAGTGAAAATAAGTGCACAAATTTCATTCGCTCTCGCGCCTGCGCACATTGAATTTATTCCTTCATACCTGTATGCAACCAGTGTAAAAGCAACACCACCACCATCACCACCACCACCACAACCACATCCACTACCACCACCAACACCATTATCATCATCAGAGACAACAGCAGCAGCAACAACAGCACCAGCAGCAGCGAAGGCAAATACAGCGACTGGGTTGTGTAAGAGCTGAAAGTAAAAGTTGAAACTGTCGACTTCGTCGACCGCGTGAGCGCGTTAAAATCCGACCCGCGAGAACCAACACACACCGGCCGAATATTCCCCAGCTCATTTTATCGTGTCGCTTTCGCTCTCACCCGAACTTTCGTTGTGTTTCGTGTATCAAGTCGTGGTTTTTTTGTTTCTTTTTTTTTATTCCTTTTTTCTCATTATTATTTTATTTGACTTTAATTTTTCGAGTTATATTTCCTTTTATTTTACAATAAACATTATTTTCATCGTATTGTTCTCAAATATATATATATATATTTTTTTATAAAGAAAAAAAAATATATGTATAATGATTATTCAGTGAATTGTCTGACCTTGAAGTAGAAGCAGAGTGGACACAGCAGCATCAAAGAAAGCAAAGGGGTAAAGGTTGAAAAATAAGAAGAAGAAAAACAAGAACAAGAAGAGGAAGAGGAGAAGAAGGAGGAGGAGGAGGTGGAAGAAGAAAAAGGCCCAGAAGAAAAGTAGACGGAGAAGGAGAAAGAGACGCAAACGTACGCGAGTAGGAGGTGGGAATGCTCGTCGATGCTCTGTATTGCGTAACCGGAACGTAACGCCGAGCCAACGCAACGAGAAAGAGGGAAGAGTCGAGGACGAGGAGGCGGCAAGCAGTGCGTTCTAGTGAACACGGGAAATATAGAGAGACAGTGTGATAAGCAAATCCAAGCGTCTAGCTTTCCTATTTGTATCGCATTGTATTTTTTATATTGTTATTAAATAATAATAAAATAGTGAAATTCAAAAGTGAAAAATTAATTTGTAATTATTTAATAATAAAAAATTTTATATATATTTATCAACACACAAATATATAACTGCAATTTATACATTAAATAATGAAAAAAAAGTGGAAGAATAAAATATTGTGACAGTGAATGAACGACGTAATTTGTGATGAATCGGTATTAGTAAAGGAGTTAATGTATCCAAGTTATAAATATAAATTTGATCGAAATTAAAATCATTGAATAATAGTAATAATAATAATAATAATAATAATAATAATAAACAAACAAAAAATGTCAAATATCGATATAACATTGACTGGTGTGGTGGGACAGTGTCATCACGTGTATTCACGTGTGTTGGTGCGGTAGAAAAAAAAAAAACCGAGCCGGAAGTGAGGGAAATATATACGATAGAGCGTGGAGATAAAAGTGTTGGATGAAAAGTGTTGGAGAAGAAGAAGAAAAAAAAAAAAGAAAAGAAACGAAGTGAAATAAAAGAGATAGAAAAAGAAAGAGAGCTTATAAAAAACTTTTTTTTTTCTTTTTTTTCTATTATTTTTTAGTCTTCTCTCTCTCTTCTCGCTCTCACGCTTGTGTGCGCGAGGAAGATCCGGAAGTCGGTCCCGTGCATACTGTGCCGGAAGAGTGGGAAGAGAGGAGAGAATTGAGCGCCGTCACTCTGCACCTAAGCTGAGAGTGATAGCGGGCTTCTCTCTCTCCCGCGTTCGCCAGTCGGTCCCACACCGTCCACTGCCACCGTCGCTGTGTGCACGAGGAGACGAGTGTCGTTGAAGCGTCATCAACAACTAATAATCATCATTATCATAATTATTGACGTCATCATTGGTGTTTTATTGTGGTAGTACCGTTGGTGTTTTGACTTTTACTATCGCTGCACACTATTCCAAGTGGTGATTTCGTAAAAGAAGAATTACAAAATCGGTTGAGAGAAAGAACGCGCGGTGAATTCAACAAGGGAAAGTGAGGTTTGTCCATGTTATAACAAACTCGTCATCATCATCATCACCGTCAATATAATCATTGAGAAACGTTGAAAAATAAAAAAAATAATTTTTTTTTTCTTTTTTTTTTTTTTTTTCTCCTGTCACACACTCACACACATACACGCGCGAACATACAAAAAAAAAGTGTTTTGTGAAAAGAAAAAAAAAAGAAAAAAATAATAAAAAAAAAAAAAGAAAAATCGTGAAATGTAAAAAATAAGTGAGGAAAAAAAAAAAAGGAAAATTCAAAAAAAAATTATAGATAGTGGTGAGTGTGAGCGAGGGCGAGTGCGCGTGCGCAATCACAAACATCGACGGGTGAGAATTAAAAGTTCGTTTAAAAAGGTTAGCGTGATAAATTATAAAAATAAGTGAAAAAAAAAATAATAATAGTAATAATAATAAATAAAAAAAAATTGAACGTAAAAGAAGAAAAAAAGGCTCGCGAAAGGATAAGAGAAAGGAATACAAGAGCCTTCGAAGTCCTTGAGAGTACCCAACGGGTAAAAGTGCTGGTGCCAGCCGGCTGACCCTGGCAAGCCCCAACCGGAGAGGGTCTTGCGTGGCGTTGAGAAAAGAGAAGTGAATAAAAAAGTGAATAAAAATAATAAATAAATAAATAAAAAAAAAAAAAAATTATTATAAAACGAAAAAAGAAGCAAAAAGAAGAGAGAGAAATAAAGGAAAAAGAAAACAAAAAAATAAACAGAATGATTATACTCTCTCGTCTCTCTTTTTATCGTCATATCTATACATTCACTCATAGTGGCAATGAAAGTGGCATGAAGAAAAATTAAGTGTGTGTGTATACATTTGTGATAAAAAGAGAAGGAGAAAGAGAGAGAGAGAGAGTGTATGTGTGTGTGTCTCAGCTGAAGGATATGTCGACTATTATCAAAGTTATTTAAACTGAAATATTCGGATGTGTTTGGTGAAAGTGATTTTCGGGAGAAAAAAAAATAATAAATATAAAAAAATAACGTGATAGTGATTTGAAAAAAGAAATAATAATTTATTTCATTTTATTATTATTTTTTTTTTTTTTTCAATTTAGTGATTGTCAAGTGAAAATTCATTGGTGTGTGTAAGTGAATCATATTATTAACGAATACGTGATCTATATTAGAAAAAAAAAAATAATAATTATTATAATAATAATAATAAATGATAATAGTATATAATTCGAATGCCAAAGTGAATAATTGCTTCAAATGTACGTCACGTGTGGGCATTCACGTGAGATCTCCAAGTACAGAAAGTCACGGTTGTGTTATTTATCATCGTTATTAGATCGTCATCGATGCATTATTGTAACGATGCATCGTCGCGTCTCATCGAGAGAGTTTTGAGATTTATATTTATATTAATTGTTTTATATCACGACATTTTCTTTAATTGAAAACAAAAAATATATACATATACATAAAACAGAATAAGGGAGTAAAATAATATTGAAAAATAAACAAAAAAAAAAAACACAATAAAGTGATATACATTATCAAGATTACGAGAATTCGACAGGGGATTATATTGAGGTGAGTTACAAAATCATATACAGTTAGTAAATAATAATAAAATAAATTTATGATTTTACAAGTAAAAAGTTTTTATTACGAGAAATATTCAAAATTTATTACATTATAATTACTCATTGAAAATAACACAAATGTGTCGATGACCTTAATACACTGTTTACAATTAACATTCGACATTTATCGTAATTTTTATTTAAACATTACAAACAAGGCAATATAATAGACAACGCACACACACGCGTACATATATAAATATATAAAAACGATAGTTCCCGCAGTTGTCAAGAATTTTTTCTCCCTCTTGGCCTCGACTCTATTGCTAAGAAATAAATGTGAAAGAGGTTGAGTATAAAAAAGAAGAAAAAACAACAAAAAAAAAAAAAAAATACGAGAGGAGAAATAAAAAAAAAAAAAAAACAAACTCGAGAAAACATTCTTAAATATGCGATTGCGTGTGTGTGCACGCGCGTGTGTACAGAGAAGTTAACGCGCAAAGCTCTTGAACGATTACATGATTGATAATACTATACAATACATATAAATATACACACATAAACATAATCGTAGTGTTAAATTTTGAGTGAAAGTTTTTTAAATGACATAATGACACGTTGATCATTTTATTTTATTGATTTTGTGTTAATGAGCATGACCATTGGTTAACCATTGAGTAAATGTGTAATCATTGAATTAATATACATGTATAAATAGCCGAGAAATTTTTTTTTTTTTTTTCTTATTATTTATTTATATATTTATTTAATTTTTTTTTTTTTTTTAAATTTCATTAACCATAGGACAACCATAGGATATTTTGTGAATGAGTTTAAATGTTTCGAGATGTTTATATCGTAATTTATATATATGTATATAGAGTTAAAGTGTCGCGTGGTCGATTCGAGAGGAAAAACAATATCCGCCAAGGTCGTGGCGTCGTCGCAAGAGAGAAAGAGTGAGAGAGGTAGCGGGAAGCTGTGACGATAACGACAAAGACGGTAGTGGTAGTGGTGGCGGTGGTGGTAATGGCTGATGCTGTTGTTACTGTTGCCACCGTTACCGTCGGCACGAGAGAGGAGAGTAGCGCTTGTCAACATTCACCGCGCTATTATCTCAAACATTTCTCACCACTCGTGATTTATCATTTTGACATGCGTATAAACACATATAAAAATACATCTACCTATACATATATACCATCATGAATTATTTTCAATTAATTAACAATTAAAAAAAAAAAAAAAAAAAAAAAATCAGAAGAGAGGAATGGGAGAAAAAAATACATGAAAAAAAAATTTTTTTTTTCTTATGTTTCTATTATTCAGTTTAATTTAGATTCAAAGAATTATTCAATGATATCTGATGATTTCCTCATGTATTTTGGTAGATTTTACGTGGGATTTTTATATTAGTGATTGTTATAGTTGGAGTGAAAAAAAGTGGAAAAATATTTTTTATTTATATTAGTAGTCGAGACACGTCTGCCATAAGTTTGGTTGTAACGCACACACAATTTTTGTGTCACAACTTTACGTAAGCGGATTGGAATACATGTGTATAACATTTGTGGTGTTTTTCACTACGATTCGATTTTAAATTATACATATATACAGATGTTACATGGAAAAAAAGAGGAAAAAAAAAAAAAAAAAACTAAAAAAAAACAAAAACAAATATAACTATTGGGAAATTAAATTTTAATAATATAATAAAAATATCAAATGGCAAGATAATAAATTATTAAATTACATCTGTAAAATTTAAAATTTATTTGAAAGTTTTTAAATATACACAACAAGATTAATCTCATGTCACAACAAATACAGCAATTCTACATTGGTAAGACAGAGAAGACAGAAAATGAGGGAAAGAAAGTGAAACAGGTAGGGAGCAATGATTGAAGAAGAATGATTTACTAATTAACACGAATTGTATTACCGTAAGGATCGATCGTGTTTGAGGTCATCTGGTGTCATATGCCAAACGATTAATTAACGCGCGGGCGCGCGAGAGGCCAACTAATTAACGACACTCGATCCTACGACCGACTGGCGCCTGATAAAATGTTAACATCGATTAACAAACAAACAAACAAAAAAAAAGCTATTGATTTCTCGAAAATTTATCTGAGGGAAAAAAAAATTTTTTTTTTCTGCTCAAATAATGAATAATAATAATGTTGAGGAAAAAAAAAAAAAAATAGATAATGAGAAATTCAAGTAATGAATGATAATTATGAGAAGAAAAAAAAAAGTGAATTTTTTTTTTTTCTTAACTTTATTTTATTATATTCATTCTCACGCTCGTATGCATGCAAATATTGCAAATGTATTTTGTATATTTAGTATATGTAGAAACTGAAATAAATGTCACTTAAAAATAAATTATAAAACAGTCACATAGAATTGAAGGTTATTTATGATAGATAAAATATGGGAAAAACATCGGGAGTACGAATGGAATTTTATAGTGATTACGCTAAGATAAAAATGTGTGTAGAATCAATTTTTAACTTTTTTTTTTTTTTTTTTTTTTGATAAAAAATGTATTTTTTTTTTTTTTTTTTTGTCTCAAGAGTCATTTACTCAAACTTTACCATTTTCAACTAATAAAAAAAAAAAAAAAAAAAAAAAGAGAGAAGGTAGAAGAATAAAAAAGAAAATTGTGGAGTGTATAAAATGGCATGAGCCACAGAAGAACAAGTAGAAGAAAAGGTAGAGAAAATAAATGATAAAATTGCAAGTGAAAGGGGAATGAACTGAAGTTGGATGAGAAAAGGAAGAAGAATTAAAAAAATAATAATAATAAATAATGTTCACCAACTCTATGAAGAGAATGAAACGCGACCAGTATATTTATAAACAGTGTCTGGGTGAGACAAGCAATGTGGGAAAAGAGGAAGCTAATCAGTAGCGGAGGTACGCTCTGGCGAATTCACAAAGCCTTGAGAAGGCGCGCGCATACAGTCATAGTTCTTTAATTGCACCTTTACTTCACGTTTATATTTTACCGCGCGTTCACACATTGAATTTCCTTTATCATTCTCTCCATCCTATCCCTCCCTCACTCACACTCCTTCAATTCTCTCTCATTCATCTTTTTACTTATCTATTTTATTTTTTCATATTTACATTTTTTATTCTCAATTTACAATAAAAAAAAATATTTTTTTTTTAAATTTAAAAAAATCAGCACAATAAAGAAATAAAATTCTCACAAGAATTAATTAATTTCACGATATAAAATCACAAAATTAATCCATATTTTTTACAATAATTATTTCAATTTTTTTTATATCCCCCCCCCCCTCCCTCCTCCTCCTCCTCACTCTCTGCCCGCCCTGTTTCCTCTCCTTCGATCTTACATCTAATTGTATATTTCTCATTTATCAAATTATAATTTAGAAAATTTATAAAATGTGTGTTGACCCGTGGATCATAATATTTTTCCTCAGGTTATATATTTTCATTTGTTTTCCCAATTAGTAACGACATTGTATAAAATATACATTTAAATAAACGTACAAATACTTTCTATATGTATATATAGATACATAAAGAGTATATATATGTGTGGATGTGTGTGTGTAAATATTTTAGCCACGCGAGTTGGCGCACGTCAGACTCGAGTCTGAGAATCGGTCGATGACACACAGGAACGAGTGTGAGTTCAAAAAGGAAAGCAGAGCGGGTAGTGAAGATAGGAGAAATAGGCGTGGATGGTTAAAGGAAATAAAGGACGGGTGGGACGGAGGGGGGGGGGGGGGGGGGGGGGGGGGAAGAGTCTACTACTCCAGTGTGGCATTTGCCCAGGTATATATATTAAACGCTCGAGTCTCCAACTCACTCGCGTTCTCACTCTGGACCGTCTTACACCACAGGGGTGGAATATATATCCCAGGTATATTACCTGTTGCATATATACACTTACAAATTTAATATTCAAGGGCTCCACTTAAATTGTTTACATGCATATTGAAATATATCTATGTATTGTTTTTAGTATTTCTCATGAACCTTCAAGTGTAATTAACAATTTTCACATTTCAACCCTCTCTATTATCTCATGTATCTATAAATATTTTTATGTATTTTTAACATAACTCTTCTTAAATATTTCAACTGCCATATGAAAAACGAGAGAAAAAAAAAATATATTAGCAATAACAATGATAATAATAATAGTGAAAAAAATTTTAATCGTGAAAATAATTTTTTTAAACCAAAAAAAAAAAAAAAAAAAAATTTTTTCTCTTTGTTTTGTGAGTGTGATTTTTATTTATTTTAATTTACGTATTTTAATTTGTGCGTAATTTTTTTTTTTTTTTTTTTTTTTTTTGTCAATTTATATATAAATAGATTTTTAAATAGTGTATGTCATTAATATTGTATGTTGACGAGGATCGAGAACATTTTGCTGTAACTGTAAAGAAAAGAAGAACGGACGACAAGAATGAACGTTGGTCGAACCCTTTCTATATATATATTTATGTATACCTTCCCTTTCACTTTCATCTATCGTGTTATATTTGTTGAGAGCAGAGAGATCTCGCGCACAGACTTATATTTATATACCTATCCTTGACTAAACACACTCGTTCACTATTTGTGTAGTCTGTCGGGTCTTTTTTTTTCTTTCCCCCTTTTTGTATATTTAATACCCAACTCACATTTTCTCTCTTTCATTTGCTCATTTCTCTATTTATCGTTTTGCATTACGCGCACTCAACTCTCCGCACTGCTCTCTATATATGCACATTGGTTATGGTTGTAATATACAAACGTGTAACAAGGCCTGTCCACTACTTTCAATGCAATAAAACTATTGAGTATATAAGTAAGCACCCATTGGTACATGGGATAAATTATGGCACATTTAGTAAAAGTGCTATAGGGTTATTTTGAAATGAAGGGATTATAAGTAAAGTAAATACATATATATTATGTATAACAGGAAAAGAAAATGTTTATGGGTCGTTGTGCGAAAGTGCAAATCTAATATTAGATCTTAACAATTTCTTCATCATTCTTATCTCTTCCTATTTTCCATTTTCCTTTTTTTTTCTTTTTTTTTTTTTCCACTTTCTCCAAATCATTCTCGTTTTCAACTCTATATATATATTCAATTTATAATCAATACATCTTTGTTATTTAATTTTGTTATTACTCGATATTTAACGAGATAAAGTAATAAATAAACGGAGTAACGGGAGAATTTTTTGTTTCAATTCTCATATCATAAAATTATTTTGAATAATTCCCCAATATATTATTCAATAATCATTATCTTCCTGATGAATATACTTGATTATATGTGTTAATAAAAAAAATATTATTGTCATAATATCATATGGCGCGCAAGTACATGGCATGGTTTATATTTCAATTATCATCAAGTCAAACAATTTCATTTTTTTCTTTTTCAATTATTATTATTTTTTTTTATTTTTTATTATTATCTATCTTTTTATTGAATTCAGAAATACTATAGCTGTCGCAACGCTTATTTTTTTTTTCCTAGAGTTATACATACATATATCACCGTCGAAGTGTGTCAAAAAGCCTACGGCGATGATAACACTGTATATATTTAGAACATATAAACTTCTTTAACGACCTTTCTCAAGTATGAAAATAAATTTTTATTATTATTATTTTTTTTTTTTTTCAATTATTATCATTTTTTTCATTTTTTTTTTTTTTTTTGTACATTTTTACTCTACTTGATTCATACTATTATGGAAAATATATAACAATTATAATTATATTGATAATAATTATTGTAATAGTTATAATTTTTTTCATAAACACTTACATCACTGTTGGTATATACACGCGTAATGTTTAATCTTTTACGTATATTATCTATATTATATATTGAATAATGAATTTTAGGGTGAAAAATAATTTATGGTTTTTTTTTTTTTTTTTTTTTTTTTTTCTCTTCATTATTGATATTGTATTGAATTATACCGCCTAAAAATTTCACCTTGATATTGTATGTATTTGTGTATGTGTTGAATGAATTAATAAAATATACAAAATTATATACGAAAATGCAGACAAATATACACACTGACACACACATACACAGACACCTCTACTGCCAAATGGGAATTTGAAAGTGATTTACCTTGGAGTGATGAAGAAATTTTTTATTTTATTTTTTTTTTAATTTTTTTTTTTATTTATTATTTTTATTTTTATTATTATTATTATTATTTTTTTTTTAGTTTCTTGCCACAAGACTCACTTGATCGCCCACACGCGGGTTTCTGTGTGCACAGAAATATATATTTGTATGAATGTATGTATGTATGTATAATAGAGCTAGGATCTACATATACATATATATGTGTGTGTGTTTCCCGGTGGCCCGACCTCTTCATTGTTATGAACTCACGACGTGAATCTCTCGCAATCGTCCGGCTCATGACACGCTAATCATCCTCGGCGCCCGCCACACGTCTCGTCATTCACTGCACACAATCAACCTATTTATACGTATATATATATATATGAATATATATGACCTAAATACCGAATTTCATATTGAGCATCAGCAATGTACCACGAGAATGATAGAGCAACATCCAATGGGAAATTTTAGTTATATATGAGAATAAGCGAGAGTGTGTTTATATATTATAATGACAAACTAATTCAGGGTCTGTAATGTATTTATTACATATAACAGATCATTTCACGTAGTCATGTAATAATTATTACTTTATATAAATAAATGTACTATAATATAAATTACATATTAATTTTAAATAAATATAATTTTCAATTTTTATTATTATTATTATTATTATTATTATTATTATTTCTATTTTTTTCATTTTTCATTTAGGACACATTGTAATAAATTTTCTGTTCACTTTTACGATATAATTATTGATACACGGACATGTTATCACTATTAAAATTATATAATTTTAATGTCATTCATTATTGATCTAGAATATCGACCTATTAATATATATATATATATAAAAATGTATCTATTTATTCTGTACATAAATTAAATATCATGATCATTATAATTTTTTTTTTTTTTTATTTCCTGGAATTCGTCAATACTGTTTCATAATATTTCACTTCCAAGTATTATTACAAGTGAATCACTATATATTATCTGTATATATTTTTATTTCATTCCATTATTATTCTTACATTTACCATATCATTATTAATACTTTATTATTATTATTTATTTATTTATTTATTTTTTTTTTTTTTATAAAATTTTATGTTAAACGAAAATATTTTCGAATGAATGGCAATAAAATATGTATCATCCACAAAGATATAATATATAATATTTTTTTTTTTGTTTGTTGGTTTGTTGGTTTTTTTTTTGTTTTTTTTTTTTTTTTTTTCATAATACGACACTATACAGTAGATAATAAAATGACTCTTCCCGTTTGAAAAGACACGTTTACAGGCGTCATTCACTCAGTGAGTTGCACACGCGAAGAGTTGTGTCGGTCCCCACCCACAATGTGAGATCATTATGTGTTACGTAATTGTCCACTAGACTCAGGGGGTACACGCACACACACTCTCCTCTCTCTCTTCTTTTCTGACGTGCGCGCGACACAGTCGAGATAGTATAACATACACAGTCATATCATATAGTTCTGGATGAATGATGCACGCCGCTCCCTCTAAACGCTCTCCATTAATAAATAAATAAAAAGAAATATATATATATATATATAGTCGTATGAAAATAAAAATAAAAAACAAATAGAAAAAAATACAATCGAATACTATTATATTACTCTTTGGTATGTCTCATTGTCACAGTAGTAACGATTACTTATTGTCATTTATTAATTACTTTTCATTTTATTTAATTGGTCTTGTTACTTTTATTATTATTGCAATTTGTTTCTATTTTTTTTTTTAATTGAAGCACTAACAGTAATATATATATATATATGAAAAAAAAAAGACATTCCGTTTGAAATAAATGTGATATCGATGTACAAATATGATGATATTAAAAATTGTTTTTATATTTTTTTGTTTATGATTATTTGCAGTTTTTTTTTTTTTTTTTTTTTTTTTTGAGGAGATTAATAATGCGTTGGCTTATATTGCCATATTATTCCCATCAGCCGGAAATACATTGTCATTTTTTTATTCTCCTCCTACTCCTCATCTCCCATCTTCTTCATCATTTGGATGTACACTTTTATGCCATGTACACATGAGTAAAAAAAAAAGGGAAAAAAAAAAATATATATATATATATATAAAATAGTGAACCGCGGGAACTTTCACTGTTGTCCGGATCGAGCGTGACGGTATACAGTAATTCTATGGCATGTATTATAATATTATAAAACTTCATACATTCATATATATATATATATATATATATATATCATTCGGTTTTAAAAAACAGAGAAGAATAAAAAAATAAAATAATAATAATAATATATAAAACCCTTTTTGCTCGAGTTTGACAAAACGCAGAAAGAGAAGAAAAGTGACCGAAGGGATAGACACACCGCACACATCAAGGACAGAGGCGGCGACACGTCCTGTATATATATCAGAAGGAGAGCGTGCCTTGGTACTTTTTTGTGTTGTGCTCACGGTGGCGGCGGGGACGTGGGAATAAAACGACGGAAAGTGAAAGGAATACAATAGGGGGGTTTGCGAGATTTTATATATATCCATAATTCCATCGTTGTTTTTTTTTTCTTCTCTCTTTCTTTTCCTTTCTCACTCTCTTACACACACACACACACGTTTATATACACATACACTTCTTCAATTCTTCTTCTCTGTTTCTTCTCTTGTCATTATTATGTATCGTGCGGCACGATCATATTGTTACGTAAGAAAAGACAATTCTCGCATGTGGGCGAGAAAGATGAGCGATCAAATAAATTTTTTTATTTTTCTTTCTTTGTGTTTTTTTTTTTTTTTTTTTTTTTCTTCATTTCAATTAATTATGAAATATAATGTGCAAAGAATTAAAAAATAGGTTGAATATAATCTGACATATTTTTATTCTTAAATAAAAAAAATTATCATTTCCGGTTTTATTACCTTCCCTCTTTCTCTCTCCGTTCCTCACTCTTCCTTTTTTTCTGTACATATATTCTATTGTTTCATGAGAGATGCGTAATCGTGATTATATACCAGTCACTTTCAAGGTGGCCCGCATAATGAAATGTCGAGAGAACGACTAGAATTATCTAGGTATGTATACACAATAAGAAGAAAAAAAAAACGAAAAAAAAAAAAAAGTGGCGAAAGAGCGAGAGAGAGAGGAAAGGAAAAAGAAACTAGTTAATGTCTGTAAAATGAGGAGAAGAAATATAAAGATCGCGGTTGGAATAAGATATATAGTAATAGGATTCCCCGCACCTCTTCGCGCTTCATGATTGAATGACGCGATGATAGTTGTGGCAACATGAAACATACAAATATATTTACATGTGTTTATTATACATCTATATAATATTATACATGCCCTTCACAACTTCACTATTTCTGATATTTTTATTGTATACATCTATTATTTTAGAGAGTGAACAATACAAAAATATTTACAAGTCTTGTGTAATATAATCGTTGAGTTCACGACATCGATGATTTATTTGTATACAGACAATTGAAAAATGTTTGGTATATTATTTCACGATTCAATTACATTACTGTCACGAATTATTTTATTGACCCCATTCAATTTATAATAAATATCAGAAAAATATTTTGAAAAATAATTACAATAAATAATAAAAATTTCAAATGAAATAAAATAATATAAATGTTATAATTAATTATAATTGAGTATATTATTAAATATTAAATGTGGCAGTAATTTTTATTTATTTCTTTTTTTTCTTTTTTTTGCTGTTGTTGAATTTTTATTTTTATTTTTTTTTTCTAATAAATATAATCGATGAATATTTGAGGAAGATTATAGAAAGAAAAACATTGCGGAAGCACTTTGTAAAAGAAACGCTCAATTACACATAAATATATATATATATATATATATAAATGTGCATGTATGTATACACATGTTCAATTGTATATAAATATGAAGAAAGAAATAGTGAAATATGAACGAGTGCACGAGACGATGTAAACCGTGTGCCCTTCAGATGCACAATGATGGAACGTCTATTAGAAGAGCAATTGTTCTTATATAATGAACGGATCATGTAACTAGCCCGTTTTATGGACTTGTACATTATATATATATATATATATGTATGTATGTATGTATGTATACATAGAGACGCCTACACGCATGCACATAACATAAATACGAATGTGGTTATATGATGTTGAATGTATTATATGCAGCGAGAGAGACTATCACTATTATATACACATACTTGTGTTTTTATATATATATATATATTTATTTATATCTGTGTACTTGCATTTGTGAATGCATATGTCAGTGAAATTGTATTGGTGCACGTGTACGAGGACGCATGAGAGTCTCTATCTAACCTTACTGTATATACATGTGAACTAACTCGTATATGTATTATTTTTGTATATATGAGTTCAGACAATTTTTCTTTCATTGTATTGAAGCTCTACCGCATTAGTTACATAGTTTATATATGTATACGAATAAAAAGGATTTTTACTTTTGGCCTTGAACGAAATGTATCCGGTGTCGCAAACATTTGCTTCATCAATTGTATAAATATATTTTTTTTAGTTTGATAATTTCATGGTGAAAAATATAAAATTAAATTTTACACAGATAAATTTTTTTTCATTTATACAATTTTATAATTATTTTTCCTTTTTTTTTTTTTTTTGTGTGTTCATAATTATTTAGTCAACAGTCGATATTGAATGCTAAGAGAGATAAATACTGTGAGAATGGCACGACCCAATGTGGTGATGTTGTGTTTAAACGCGATGGAAAATGCTTTCATATACATGTATGTACATGTATATAAACATGAGATTATAATGTACTGACAAAAAAACGTACTATCTGCGGGAAAGTGTGTAACATATGACCCAATGACACAATGCGCACGAATAAATTTATTAAATATTTTTAATTCATAATATCATTATTTGTATCATTAAAAACTTCAAAAAACAAAAAAAAAAACAAAAACAAAAAAAATTAAATTTGTTGAAGAAAAATTATTATATTTTTACACAACGAGTACTAATCATATACATTATCCATTTTTCTTTTTCTTTTCTTTATTATCATTATGTGAAATTTTTTATTTTTATTTTGCTCACCATTTTTCCATTTCTTTCGTTTTCCATTTATTTCATACACGTGATAAACTTTTAATTGCAATTTTATTCCTTCTCAAATTTAAATCGAAAATAAAAAAATTATTATATCAACGCAATATAAATATTCACTGAAAAAAAAAAAAAAACAAAATTATATTTGCACAAGATAATTTGTGATTTTTTGTTGGTATAGATCGGTATAAAAGTTTACGTAATAAATACATATATATATATATTTTTTTTTCCACTCTAATTTCCAAATTTATATAGTAAAATATACAAATAATTAGACGAACGTTTTATTTACCAGTACTAACTCGATATAGTCGCAATATTCGACCCACAAAAAAATAGAGCGGAAATAAAGCCGGGCCCCGATTACTCAGTGTCTCCCCGCGTAACAAGCGTACACTACTATAGTTGTGCAATCCATGTTATATATATATATGTATAATATAATATAATATAATATCTACAGTCAAACAAATATATATACGTACGTGCATTTGACACTGTTCTGTACACTAGTGCCTCGCCTAAATCAGTATCAACAGAGTTACGTACGAGTAATCATTTCGTTTCATATTCGTTTAAATGAGCGCATGAACTGTATGGCGTTTGATTGCATTGAGAAAAAGAATAATAAATAAATAAATAAATAAATAAATGAACACAATAAAAAAAGACAAATAAATACATTCCCATTTTAATTGTCACAATTGACCAATAAATAAATTAAATAAAGTCAAATTGACTTGGTTTATTTCGAATTGAAATATATATATATATATATATATATATATATATATATATTTATTTGAATAATCTTCGTGAAAAGATTTATGAGCACACCAGGACGATGTATATTAACGTATATACACGCGTGTACGCGTGAGTTTAACGCCAGCCTCGAGGCACGCATTTTAATTTTCCAGCCTCGACATTTGCGTAACCCAGTTTCGCTATTGTTCGATTCAATGGTAGATCGTAACGTCCGCTGCGCGACAACGATTATAATGCGCACCAGTACATGAGAGAGTGTGTAGATGAGAATATACTATATATATATATGCGTATGCATAATGGATGTAACATATAATAATAAAATTGTATATAAATGAAAAACAAAGAGATGAAAAAGAATAGAAGAAGAAAAAACAAAATTGAGTAAGCAAAGATATATAAAAAGGTTAGTTATTGTTGTTGGAGATTTACGAATTCATGAACTTTCTCTTGGTTATCGTTAATCTAAACAACTTGAGGGTGACTTCGTGAACTCTTTATTTGAAATAAACAAAAAAAAAAAAATAAATAAAATAAAATTTTTAAATATATGTATATAAATGAAGTAAAATAAGAAAAAAATGGGATAGGGTTAGTGAGAGAGATCATTGAATATATCAATGTTACATACATCGATTGAAATATATATCTTTAATCGTGTATTATAAAATACATTTTGCATTGATCGATTGTCGTCACACATTAACAGAATATTGTGTTATATTACTATATGTACATTATATCCACTCAAGTTGACATTACACGACTCGATAAATGTTTTTTTCTCCTTTTTTTTTTCTTCTTCTGCACACCCATTGCAAAGAGATAGATTTACACTGGAGTTTAAGCTCAACAGGTGGTTGGAACAAAGTATATAAACATGAGCGCGTTTGCGCCCACGTGACAGTAATGGGAGAGAGGAAATCGCAGCAAATAGTTATGTAAAAAAAAAAAATAATAATAATAATATATAAATAAATAAATAAATAAATAAATAAATAAATAATGATATGTATATTATTGTGAGGAGGAAGAGAGAAAGAGAGTGGAATTGTCATTATATATTATGTCGTAAAAACTAATGCCAAACATTTGTCATTTTCACGGTAATCAATTTTCATTTATTGACGTCGTAAAAACATTAATAACTGTCACGTGAATTTATATAGCGCCAAAGCGACAGAAATTATTATTATTATTATTATTATTATTAAAATTTTTTTATCATTAAAATAGTTTTTAATATTGAAATAGTGACATTAAATTGCCCTCTCACGTGGCAGTTGAAAATGAAGGGAAGTGTATAAACGTGAATATACAAATAAACGATATATTATACTAGTGTAAAAAGTGTTATCGACAGTGGGGCCGCACCTGTCCAAGTTGAAATGCCGCGTGTACAGGCTAGATCGCAGCACCTGCAGAGAAGTTAAATGTCTCGAGAGGTGTAGTGTTGATACAGAGAAAGTCTGGTGTACTCCCCACTATTCTGCTAGTCCCACGCGTCTGATCTGCTATGCGCACGCGTATTAACGTCAAGGCCCAAATAGAGCGAGTAAAAGCGAGGGAGAGTGAGCGACTGAGTGTGTGTGTGAGAGAGAGAGGGGAAGGGAAGTGGAAAAAGTCATGTGGTAGGATAGAATTGAGAGCGCGAGACGTGAGCTGCGCAATTGACCCTGAACTTCAGTCGCGCTATAGCATCACAGCAGCGCCAATGTTCATATATATATGTTCTCTGCCATATACTTAGCACCAGCAATTTCCTTATTTAGCTATTTTCTCGAACGCATATAATAAATATAGCATTACGTATGCACACACAATCGCTGTGATGTAGTATCGAGGTTATAAACTCTTACTCAAGGCCGCACCTTTTTTTTTTTTCTTCTCCACCATTAAACATCTTTTAGTTTATTTCACCATTCACATTACACATCTCCTGATGTGTTTACATATGCACCTTTTTTTTTCTTTTTTTTTTTCTTTTTTTTTTTCTTTTTTTTTTTCTTTTTTTTTCTTATTTACAATTCATTACTTGTACACTTAGCCTTGATATAAATTCTTTTTTTTTTTTTTTTTTTTTTTTTCATCATTTTAAATCTTTATGAAATACTAAAACTTGTAAATAAATCATTTGTAATGTGAGATAAAAAAAGAAATAAACAAAAAATAATAATTTTTTTTCCTTCTCTCATTTATTATTATTATTATTAATATATATATATATATATTTTTTTTTGTTCTTTGAATATATTCTACAGTGACAATTGGCATTAAAAGTATCCTCGAAAGCATTTCAATTGGCCTATTACCATTACTCATTTCTACCCACCGCTCCTACCTACTAGTTGGGATCCTCATTACCGGCACTTCCCGCTTGGCGGATGACTCTCTCGATCCCTCTCTCGCCTTGATGAATAATTATCCATAGCATGTCGCTTGAGGAAGCCTCTCCCCGCTTACCGATTCATCGGTGAATGGCGCGCCTGGAATTTTTTTTTTTTTTTTTTTTTTTTTTTTTTTTCGATTCACAGACAAAACTTGCATGAATGTATGTCGATGGTTCGACATTTATTTTTGTTACTCCCGGACAATTTTTCACACCTTTCATTGTCATGTATATATATATATATGTGAATAAATATATATGTACATATCTATTTTTTTTTAAATTTTTTATTGTTCTCATTGTTACCTTCACTCACTATTGATGATCATCATAAATACGCCATTATTACGTTACACATGTCGCTCGATCTTGCATAAAAAACTATGATTATATGTATATATCATATATGTGTTGTTATATATGTACGGAATACGTCAATAGCTAAATGACTCTTACTCAAGGACTCCCCCTTTCCAATTCCACAAATGATCGAAGGTCGAAGCTGTTGTGTGTTTGCTTATGAGAAGTTTTTTTTTTTTTTTTTTTCATTTCCGCGACAGTTTTTCTCTCTTGGCTTTCATAGATCGTACACAGTGGCGATGACGGGTGCTTGGAATTTTATTCTCGTACTGTCGATATAGGTGAATTTATCTCGGAGACGGACAGGAATAGAGAGAAAGAAACAGAGCGTGGAAAAAAAAAGAAAAAATAATCATTGGATAAATTCAATAATAAAATATATTACATAGAAAATATTTTAAAAGATTTTTTGTAAATAAAAAACTAAAGTTATTATCACGTTTAACACATGTCGTTTCGTTAAATTACAAAACTTAAATGTATAAAAATAAAAAAATAAATAAATAAAATAAAAAACTTCATTATTTTTTTCATAAAAAAATGGAATTAATTTTTTTTTCCACAGCGTTAAAAAAATTTTTTAAATTTTTATTTCACAATATTTTTCACTGCAAATAAATTATTTTCCAAGCCTTAAAGTGCTGAGATGTTAAATAATTTATCGATAAAAAAATTTTTTTGTTTATTTTAGACGATGTATACAGACGGTCTATTAACTCTCCATTATGGAAAACATCCCGCGACCTTGGCAGCAGAGGTCGGGGCATGGTACAGTGGCGATCGTCATGTTGACGTGACGTTGGCTTGTGACGACGGCTCCGTTGTCAGAGCACACCGGGTTGTATTGGCAGCAGCCAGTCCATTATTGGCTACTCTTCTTCGTAATCCAGCATTGGATCACGTTGTCCATTTTTCTGGAGTAAGAAAGACACAGCTCAGCCATTTACTTGAATTTCTTTATAATGGCGAAGCGCTTATACCAGTGAGTGCAAATTTTCAATTGATAAAATTAATTGATTCACAGAAATTATGGAAAATTTTATATGAGTTTTATTAAACGCAATATTAAATTTATTTTCCAGTCGACAGAGCTTACGCCACTTCGAGAACTATTCGAACTTTTACAAATTAAGTCGGAGCTATTTGATCCAAATCAGCCACAGACATCCACAGATTCTGATTCTTTGAGGATACCAACGCCCCAACCCTCAGACAGTCAAGAAAGTTCTAGTTATGAATCGCAGTATGACAGCAGGTCGTAAGTAAAAATTTATAATATTCAATATATTCAATAATAATAATAAAAATGAAGAATTTTTCTAATTTTTAATTGAAATTATTTTCTATTCAATATTTTGTAGGCAGTCGAATATTCCTGCTGACTGTTGTTCAGTTCTGATTAAAAGTGAAGAATACGATGATGATCCCGAACAAGATGTGGATGTTGAGGGTGTTGAGGGCGATGCGATACTCGGTGATAATCGAGAAAGTAGTATCGAACCACCACGAAGGAGGGATAGTTCGGATCCAGTGAATTTAAGTTTGAATTCCGGAACTTCTACCAAGAGCGACAGTTCACATGAAATTTTTCATAGGTAAAATTATTTTTTTCCAAATATTAATATATTAATAGAAATTTTCTTATTTATATACATACGTGTGATATGAATGTTGATAATGATTTTGCGGTTTGTGTTTATGTAAAGTGGAGATTAAAAATTTTCCATTTTCAGAAATGAAAAGACATTATTGGAGAGGCGAGAATCATTGGAAGAGGCAGAGGAGAGACGTAGACAATTAGCCGCACGTTTGTCACTCGGTCTTGAACCCGGAAAACGAAAACCCGAAGAAATTCCAATTCCACCGGCTGAGGCATATGTCGTTACGCCACATCGTAAACGTCGACCAGGATTTCACAATGCACCAGCGCAAAATCCAGCATTTGTACCGTTCAATCCTGGTTTTGAAACACCACGAAGATTAGCGGCACCACATCCGCTCAGTGTATCAGCTCCTCCTTATCTAGTGAGTTAATAATTAAAAAAAAAAAAAAATACTTTAAATATAAACGAAAAAATACATATTGAAAAATGAATGCTATAATAGTGAATGTTTAATTTACAGCAAGACAGGTCAGTGACACCACCGGGAGCATCGCATCGACCACCCAGTGCGGATCCAGCGTCAGCAGGTGGTCTAGAACCACCGTGGGGTGCGTGGACGTTGCCACCGGCACGAGCACCACCGCCACCATCCGCTGAAGATCCACCCAAGTGTAATCCAGTGCGTGAATATCGTTGTACATATTGTGGAAAACAATTTGGCATGTCATGGAATTTAAAGACACATTTGAGAGTACACACTGGTGAAAAACCATTTGCGTGTCGTCTCTGTGTTGCTATGTTCAAACAAAAAGCACATTTGTTGAAACATTTATGTTCAGTTCACCGAGGCGTCATTGCTGCCCCGGATAATACATTTACGTGTTGCTTTTGTTCATTGACTTTCGATAGTTTGCAAGAACTTATTAGGCATCTATCAGGACCGCATAATAATCTTTTATTGAGTAAAAATCTACACGATTAACACATGTGTTGAAGGTTGTGATTGGCGCAATATAAATTTATTACATACAAGTGAATGATAGAAATCTCAAAGAACGATACGTTCTTTATTTTCCTTTTTCTTTTTTATCGTAATGGAATTATTTCTTGAATTCATTCTCATTGTGTAAATAATTATTTTTCTTCGTGTTCACAATTATTTTATTGAATGCGTGGAAAAATAAAAATGATGCGCTGACATGACCTTTATGGGAAAAGTATCTACTGACAATTATATTTGTGAAATTAATTGAATCGTTGATGATGATTTGATTGTTGAATAATACAAGTGAGAACATGATTTTACCTGTTGCAAAAAAAAAAAAAAAAAAAAAAAAAAAAAAAGATTAAGAAATATTAGAAAAATCCACTTCAAGTTATTGTTTGAAGTTGAATTTGTACTCAGAAATGAGAGTTCTATTAATACGCTATCATTCACGTTTATTTAAGGATACAGAATAATATTAAAGTATTGAGTAGCAATAGTTATGAATAAAAAAAAAAATAAAATTCGAGGATATTGTGATGCGCAAGAATCGAATGTTACATCCGTTTTATTCTAGATCGATAAAATAATTAACTCAACAATAATGCGATCGCTATTTAGAATTATATATCCTCGTTGATTCTCTTGTAAATAATGTTACATAATTTTAGATACGAAACAAAACAAAAAAATGGACATTATTATTTATTTAACATTTTGCAAAGGGACCAACCGACTTTCCACCGATTTCTGTCTTAAGTAGCTGTTAGTTTCCTGCCCGTTATCGCCAATCATAATAATTTTTTTTTTCTTTTGGTTGATATGATAAAATAATAGAAAAGAATAATAATTTTTTATTGGAATAATTTGTATATATAAAATAATTAATTTAATTCACATTCTCATTAGAAATTTTTTGTCGATATATTTGTCAATTATTATTATTTTTCTCTCATCCACCGAACGTTACAATAATTAGTTCACAAAAAAAAGCATTAGTTCAAACATTTCATTCAAAGATTGCACATTTTTTTTTTCATGGCCGAAATGCAAGTGCCTTTTTCCCCGAATTAATGAGAAAACGAAAAATAAAAAAAAAACAAAAAACAAAAAAATGTCGATTGGGCAGTGATTTCATGTGTTCATAGGCTTAAGTGTATACGAGAGTATGCCCGCTTTGGAGACGTCGATAAAAGAAGTAACAAGTAGGCAGGTATAAATAATAATAAAAATTGATCAATTAATTGATTAATTTCAAAGGAATAAGCTCCCCACAATTACACGTTGGTGGCCGGTTTATTTCGAAAGAATGATATAGCTTTTGGCGCAGGACGTCAAATTTTTGTTTGTTTTATTAATTTTTTTTTCTCTAGATTAATACAAAAAAAAAAAAAAACCTCCAGGTGCCTTTGATCACTCGCCAGATCTTATTAATCATAATATTATCATTTCTTTTGTTTTTAATTGGTGAACCCATTTGATGTTTGATGATGCCAAACAGTCATTATTAATGAAAAAAAAAAAAATCATTTCAGTAAAAATGTATAAAAAGAAAATTATCATTCATATTTTTCTTTTATTTATTTTTTTTTTTTCCTCCTTCTATCGAATGCACATAATGCAACTCATACAAAGAATCTTAGATATTTATTAGACATGAATTGAATGACAAGAATAAAAAGGCCAGGAATGAATTTATTAAATATTCGATATAGAGATAACAGATGAAGAAGTAAAATGTAATGTTGTAGAGAAGAATAAAAAATAAAACGAAAAAAAAAAATATATATATGTATATATATACATAATAATAATAAAAAAAAATACCCAAGAGTGGAAGCAGTACAAGAAGAGAACAATAATAAATAAATAAAATAAAAATAAATAAGAAAAATATTGTGCCGCAAAATATCTCTCAAACCCCCCACAATTCTTTTTTTGACAATAAGCAGAATGCATAATTAATCAATAGGATATATTGAGATAACTAATTTTGTTTTATTATTATAATAATTTTTTTTTTTTTCCCCTCGAAGCAGAACACCAAAGATATGTTCGTAGGGCCGTTCGAGTATGGGCAATAAGTAAGTTATTAATTCTGTTCTAATTTTTTTCTTGTTTATTTTTAATATTAAATTAATGAGAGGTTAAGTTTGAATGGAAAAACTAGGAAAATGAGTAAATAAATAAATGAATAAATAAATAGAAGTAACCACCGAGACCTGATGTAAAAAAAAAAAAAAAAATAATAATAAAATCTCATAAATGAATTTGATACGATTCCTATGACATAATCTCTGTATATATATATGAAAATAAAAAAGAATACAATTTAACAATTTTTCAAAGAAAAATTGAAATAATTAGAAATAAACAAAAAAAAAAATGTAAGAAAAAAATTTGGATAAAACTTTTTTATGTATCAAATATAATATTATCACATGTTATATATTCGTGTTCAGTGGCAGCTTTATGTTATTGCCGGTAAATTGTGTTTCAATATAATTTTAAAAAAAAAAAAAAAAAAAAAAAAAAAGGACAAGGAGAAAAAAATATATATGAAAATAAATCATATTTATTAGAATATAAACTTGAACAGGACAAAATAAAAAATTTTCATCACAAGTATAAACATAAATACATATACATAAACAATAAACGCAATGTGATACTAAATAATAAATAATATAATTATTGTTTAGCGTACGTGTTTTAATATTCGCGGCTAGCACACATTATACAATTATTAATAACGATACACCGTGATTTATAATTCATTTATTTTTTATCTTTTTATTTCTGTTGTGTTCTCGAGTTTAGAATTGATTTCAAGTATAATAAATATTATTACATATTATTATCGAAATATTCATGTATAACGTTGAAATAATTATCGGCATATTTTTTTTTTCTATTTCTATACACCTAAATCTAAACAAAAATATTCGACCAGAGATGCATTGAAAAAAAAAAAAAAAAATTTTACACAGTCGTCGTCAATTATTAAATTTATTTCAACAAATAAAATCATTATTTAATATTAAATATCGTCCAAACGACGCATGTCTCCATCTGCTATTTTATTATTCATAGAATTACGAGAAACAAAAAATGAAATTAATTAATTAATTCACCGAATAAAAATAATAAAAATAATTGATTGAACAGAAAAATAATAATAATGAATGGATATGTATTTATGTGAAAAAAAAAACAACACAATATTTTCGTTATAAAAAAAAAATATTCATTTTTTTTTTTCATTTATTCATTGCACTTATTTCAACTCTATTGCCTTGAACGGATTTAAGAATATATTATCCAACAAAATATATTTAAATTATAAAAAAAAAGAAAAAAAAAATGAAGAAAATAAGAAAAAAAACAGAATATTCATAATCATATCCATTTTCATTGTAAAGATATAACACAAAAACCGGTTTTCACTTTATACCCTCTCTACCAGCATCACACGAAATAAAAATGAGAAAAAAAAAAAAAAAAAAAAAATTAAAATAATAATAAATAATATAAAAAAAAAATTCTCTCCCATCATTACTAACCATACAAAAGTAAATACATTAATAGATAATAATTAATTGACTTTGGTTTATATCTCAAGTCTCACACATAAATCTAACGGTTTAAAGAATATATTTTTATTCATTTATTTATCATTATTATTTTGTGTGTATTTTAAAAATAAAGAAATAAAAATTGAACGAATAAAAATCTGCAGAAACCCGTTACGATGGGCTGACATCCAGCGACGAGACGAAGACGTAAGTGCACGTATATGAAAGACAAATAAATGTGTTGTACAATGTGTACATAGAATCATGAAATGATTGAGTCTATGCGACATGGTACACAATTCCATAGTGGAAATGAATTTAACGATGAATGATTGAGGCTCTTACATTCACGTCAGACAAATCAAATATTCATAAACACATGAATAGATTTATCTATAGATATCTGAATATAAATAAATATTGAGGTAATTTCCTGTACTAACTGCAACCGCATATGTTCACAAACTCTTCTCCACCTTCAATAAATCTCAGTTATTTATAGTGGCATACACAGTGTGTGTATATATATTTAATACGGACGAACGACGAATCAACAAGTGCAATTTAATTTATTACTTGCAAGTGAGAAATACACGCCCCTCGACACTGTTGGAATAATTGTAATACCAAGAAGTTGAGATAGTAAAATTATGAATAAAAAAATTTTTGTGCTTTTAAATTATTCAAATAAACGTACGTTCTTCATTCACTGGAATTTATAATAAATAATTTTACTTGCATATGAATGTGTATCCAAATAGGTGTGCTATATATTTCCTGTATTTCTATGAATCATAATTTATTCACTGATAAAATATATATACAAAATTACCGAGGGGGCTTTGACCATCATCATCATCATCATCAGGTGGAGTATCAAAAAATGTTTGGTCACAAAAGTTCAATATACTTAACAGGACATTTGACTACTATTTCTTTTATTATTATTATTTTTTTTTTTCTCATATTAATCCATCGAATTTATTCTTTCTTCCAAGACTCTTCTTTTTACGACTATGAAATAAAATAAACAAGAAATAAATATCCAAAATTATCGGTGTGCAAGTTGATAATATAAAATCCCTTACATAAAAAAAAAAAACATAACCAAGATAAAAATCAAGAAAAGGATAAAAACCTAAAATTAAAATTCATAAAAATGTTCCAGTATCTCTCAAACGCCATTAATTTATTTTGTATTTTGTATTTTTTTTTTTTTTTTTCCCTCGAATATAATTTTTTTGTAGTCATTATACCTTTATAATAATCGTCTGAATGTTAAATAACACAAAATAGAAATTAAAAAAACATTACAATTAAATATATATATAAAAGTTCGAGTGGCAATGTCAGATTGTAGGGGTCGTCGCACCGTGTGCTCAATGAAATGGGTGGGCACGTGTGCGGTCTTTTCAAATCAACAACATATACCAAAAAATACATAAGCAGCTTCTTGAGACTGTATGAGCATGGAAGAAAAAATGCAGCAGCCTCTCGGCCAATGTGGTGAGCATCGAACTTCCCGTAGAACCCAACGAGAATGAGAGAAAAAGATACCGTATAACGTCATCAGCGCACCACACGCGCGGTGTAAACGGCGACGACTCGATGTGGGCCCCAACCGTACGGGGACTCATCATGCGGGGCGTGAGGATGTGCGGGGTGAAGAGAAAAAATGTCGCGAGGGGAGAACAACCGATGGTTGTCCGCGGTCAACGCACCTTCACCTACCACGTTGTTAATGTATAAAAGCCGTGGAGATCGACGATCCTTACGCCAGATCGTCGAGAAATGTTGAAGACTATTTTACTTGTTATTTCTGTCCTGGCCCTCGCCAGGGCACAAGTCCCAAGTTTGGGATTTTGTCCTGAGTACGTGCCAATGACTGATTTTGATATGTCAAAGGTAAATTTGATTATATATATTTTTGTATATTTTTCTTTTCTTTATTTTTATTATTTGATTTTTTTATTTTTTTTATTGTTTATAGTTCCTCGGTGTTTGGTATGAAGCTGAAAAATCTTTACAACTACCTGAATTTGGATCACGTTGTGCTATGGCAAGTTATACAAAGGGACCCGATAACAAATATCGTGTCAGTAATGTAATTGGTCGAATGTAAGTGAAGAATTTTTATAATTATTTTACTATGCCATTTGAAATCGTTAATTAATATTATCATTAATTTTATTTAGCTTGGGATTCCAACGAGTTATCGAAGGTGAAATTATTCTTCCTTCATCAAAAGCTGATGAGGGAAAAATAAATCTTCGTTATACCACAACATTATCAAATTTGCCATCGCTTTATCACATGTTGCACACTGATTACAAAAGTTACGCTGTTATGTGGAATTGTAATAGTCTTGGACCAGTACACACAGAGAATTTGTGGATTATGACAAGGGAACGTCAACCATCAAGTGAAACAATGCAAAAAGTAAAGTTATCATTTGCAAATAATATTCATTTATCAAAGTTTTTTCATGATCAATAATTATATTAATTCACTATTTATATATATGTATATATATATTTTGACATTTGTGTTTGCAGGCTTACGGAATTTTGGATAAATATAAAATTTCTAAATCGTATTTGTCAAAATCTGATCAAACGGATTGTCGCTACACGGGATTTGAAGATTTACAAACTGATCATTCTGTTGATGCAAATAAACCCGAATTGCCTGTCGGTGAAGAACCAGACAGGTTTAGATCCGCGATTATTCCTGAGTCAGCAGCCAATGATAATAATAAAGCTCTTGTCAAATCAGAAATAATTGAAAATGAATCACTAAAGAAACAATCAATTAATAAAGAAGAAGGTGATAAATTGCCATTACCATCATCAGTTGCTGAAGTTATTTTAAAAACAGTTGATCAGAAAGAAAAAAATTGTGAAATAAAAAAAGAACAGGATCATCAAAAACCTGCAGTGAGTCTACTGAAAATTGAGCCGGCTGTTGCCAAGCCAATAAAAGAATTAGTTGATGTCCCAACTGAGACACATGAGGAATAGAAGAAGAAAAATTTTAAAGAATAAATATAAACATATATAATATGTACGGTAAGAGTAGAAAAAAATATTTCCTTTGGTAAAGCAAGAATGTTATTAAAACTAAATCAGGCTTTGAATATTTTTTTATAATCGATATATACAGCCTGATCAGTAGTTACAGTAGACTGAAAAAGAAAAAAAAAAAAAAAAGAAAAAAAAAACAGAAAAATATGAAAAAAACATAATGATACACTATTATAATAAAAAAAAATAAAAACATGTCATAAATGTACAAAACAAAACAAAAAAAAATGTGAATAAATTGTTACATAAAAAGTTTTTACTATAAAATATTTGATTTTATTCTGTTTAAGATATTTTCAAATATCTTAATATCGTATAATATATTGTAAAATAAATAGCCACCGAATCGCTCTTTCAAACGTGGTGGGTCTGATAAATAATTTTTTAATTATTATTATAATTTCCTTCTTTTCTCAACATTAACAGTAGTGAACCAGTAATATTATATGCTAAATAAGATATACAACGAGAATAAAATATACGAGATAATAATTCCGAGTGAACTATGACTCTACTATAATTGTTGCCATAAAAAATTACTACAGCATTTGTGCACGACAATAAACGAATTGATATATTTCTATATTTGGTCAATGAATAAAAATAAAGATGAAAATAAAAATACATTAATTCTTTTTTCTCTTGTATAAATTTCAAATGGCACAATATAAATCATATTGTAAAAATAATTTTTTTTTTCACGATACTGATTCATCTAGTGGAATTATAAAAAGCAATTTGAAACACACGCCGCTGAGTGGATGTGTCTGAATTTATGAGATGATACTTCACTGTGTATATGTTCATGGTTATGCGTGTGTGTAAGTGTGTTTATTGAACCTCAACTCAATACCGTTAGTGACCCACTAACTGACAAAAACATCTTCTCAACTATAGAAGAATATACGAGAGGTGGGATTTGCATTGGTCTTTTTACAAGAAGAACGACAGTCAACGAAACACCGTATACACGATAAGTTCGAAGGTCTTAGACCTTTTGGTGATCTTGCATTGTCAATTGAAAGAGATTTCATTCAGGCAATCTTTGTTTTCGTGTTCTGTGTATTGGCACTGGTTCATTAACGGTCAAGAATAAGTTGGCAAGTATTCAGGTGAGGAAAACGAGAAGGGATTACGTCGCATTTATAAACGGTCATTGACTTGTCGTTTATTGAGGAAGTAATTCAATGAATTACATAGCTAATTTCCAGTAGTCATCTAAACAAATATAGAATAAATGAATTTCCGTAATGATAACGTATGGAAATTAATCTCATTTGTTATATTATATTTCATTTGTGATATTCTAGCATTCATCACTAAAAAGCAAATCATGTTGTGGCTGCTTTTGATCTTTTCCCGTGTGGTTACAAGTAATGCATTGTTACCCATGTTTGGCATTTGTCCGGATGTTGATACAATGGACAAACTCAATACGACCAGAGTGAGATTAATAATTTTATTTCATTTTTCTTGTTTACGATTTTTATTGCGTGGTCATGATTTAATAAAAGATATAAGAGTGTAATGAATAATGATGAATAAGAAAGTATGACAAACTGTCGCTAGTATTGTAAAATATATTAAGAAAGCTAATCTAAATTTTCATTTCATAACTTGCAAATAATCACAATAAATGATATTTTTATGATAACTTTATTGTATTTATTTATTTATTTATTTTTTTTTTTTTTTTCTAGTATTTAGGAAAGTGGTATGAGGCTGAGAGGTATTTTTCTCTCAGTGATATTGGAGCAAAATGTGGAATATTTAATTATAGCACTGAAGAAAATGGATCACTCAAACTTATTAATACCCAAGTATCAGCCATGTTTGTATTTTATTTTGGATATTTTAGTATCATAATTTTTATTTTTAAAACAAATAAAATATATGATTTTGTTTTTGTTTTGTTTTTTTTTTTTTCAATTACAGAACAGGAGTTGAATCGACAACTATTGGTAATGCAAGACAAATTGGACGAGCTGATGATCCTAAATTCACTGTGTCTTATCCATCTCTACCAATTCAATATCCAATGCCACATTGGGTTTTAGGAACTGATTATGATTCATATGCTGTTCTGTGGAGTTGCAGTAATATGGGAATATTTAGGTAAGACATAAATAATATTACAATGATAATTAATTAATTGCCATTTTACTTTTATGTTTATTTATTTTTTTTTATTTTAGCATCCGAAGTGCGTGGATTTTAACTCGTCAACATCATCCACCAATTTCTGATCTCGAGAATGCGTATAAAATTTTAGATAAAAATCATATAAGTAGAGCATACTTTTCACGCACAGACCAGAAAAATTGCCGATCAAGTGCTGATTAATTTTTTACGTTTCGTACTGAAAAAAAAAAATGTTTTAATTTATTAAGTGATATTTATTTAAAAGACTATTGTACACATATGTTGTTCGATAAGGCTGATATACACGATATATATTTTACTATAATTTATTTATCTCAAATAAAAATAAAATAATAAAAAAAAAATCGCATGTCTCAGAAAGAAAATATTCCACATTTTCAATCTGTAAATTTTTTTGTTAATCATATAATGTTAGAGTCGCAATATCGAATCAACTATCAAAGATCAATCATTATTTTGACATACCGATGAATTGAAGATCTTTAAATACTATAAAATGACATTGATCTATTATTAGGATGTCCAAAGTCAATTCATGAAAAATATTATGATCAATATTTTTATTCTGATAATAATTTTGAGTTATTAGAAATTTAAAAAAATATATTTCAATTGATAAAGTGTGTTATTATGATTCGGTAGAGATTCTATATAAAATTCTTATCATTATTAAATCTTATATTTGTCTATTTGCCTGAATAAATGTATTGATAATGCGGAATAATTATAAAAATGTCCAATGTCCATACACTACAGATATCGTACGACTATATGAACGTTGGACTCATCTCGTAGATATCAACAAACTAAAAACGATATAAAAAGGGTTGATTATTAAAATATATCATTATTTTTGACAACGTCTTGACGATAGAATCTTGTAAAAGAAAGCTGTTACTTTGCTTACAATATCTCAAAAATGTTGCGATTAATGTTGATTTTTTGCTTTATCAGCACTATTTTGGCACAAACACCTGGTTTTGGTCATTGCCCTATTGTCAATACTGTGTCATCATTCGATGCGAGAAAGGTAAATGAATTTTATTTATAAATAATCAATGAGAAATTCATTATATAACAACCTATTTATTCACTTTTAGTATGATGGCGAATGGTTTGAATACCGAAGAAGTGTCCCGAATTTCTTTGAAGTAGAAACAAAATGTGTCAAGTTAAATTACAGTAATAATTACAACGGTACATTAAAAGTTGTAAAAAAACGAGTTTCATCAATGTAAGTAATGAATGCCTATTTAATTTATAAACTATCGAGATTTTCTAAATATTATTATTTGAAGAACTGGACAAGCCTCTGTGTTAATTGGACTAGCATCTGCTGATACGAAGTATTGTGTAGGATTTGCATCAGAATGCAGTAAATTCATTTATACATTCCCTCTTCCACTTATGGGCAGCTATCACATACCATATTGGGTTCTTAACACAGATTATACTTCATATGCTGTAATTTACGGTTGCAGTGAAGTACTTGGTGCCCAGTAAATAACATTTGGATTTTTATTTTCACGTAATATTATATTAATGTCAAAATATAATTGATCATTTTATAATTTTAGCACAAAATATTTATGGATATTAACAAGAGATTTGAATCCAGCTGAATCTGTAATAGCTGCTGCAAAAACTGCAGTACAAAATAATGGTCTTGGTAATATTCCTACTGTAGCTGTCAATCAAAAGGACTGTGAGTGGAGATAGAACAACATGCGTGATTGAGAAAAATAATAATTTCTCTGTAAAATAATAATTATATACAGTTGATAATAAATAATTTTAAGTGTCACGAAAGAAAAAAAACAAAATATTACTTGATTTATCATTCACTTTGTTTAGTTTGGATTTAATGAATGTGATAAAGAAGAAATTAATCCTTTGGAATGTTAATTTATGAATATTTTTTGCAATAGAAATTCCATAAAATTTTTATCTCGTATAGATTAATAATATTAAAAAAATATTTTTCAATACATTGCCATTGACATGACGATTGTTTTTTTTATAATTTATAAATTTTTTTCCACTCTAGTCTATAATTAGACGCGATTATTATCTTAGTGTGAACTTAATGATATCAGAAATAATTCCGATGATCGTTTAATATTTGTTTTGAGATATTGAACAGTCGTATGTAGATATGATATGATACGATATAAAAACCGGCTGTGCTACGAACAATGATATTAGTATTTAAGCAAACGATACAATCGTAATTTAAATAAATACGTGTGAAAATGTTGTTGATGGCATTAGTTTTTTGTCTTGCTACTACTGCACTTGGACAAACACCAGGATTAGGTCGATGTCCAAATGTAGAAGTGATAGAATCATACAATTCAAGTGAGGTAATTGGAAAGACAATATAAAAACTATATTTATAGACAAAAAAAAAAAAAAAATTACTCACAAATAATACCCAATCATCTATATTTTTCAAGTTTCAAGGCGTTTGGTATATGAATAAAAGAAGTATACCGAATATTCATGAACTGCATGAAAGATGTACGACAGCAAACTTCAGTCGTATTGACAATGACACTACAAAAGTTATTTTCCGTCGTATTTCAACTTTGTGAGTAATAATGTTCATTCTATAATATATCGTCACATCAAATAAGTATGAAATTAATTATCATTTTTTCTTCTTCCGCAAAGAACTGGAGAGGAAATTGTATCGATTGGTGCTGGACAAGTTGACACTAACAATTGCGAAAATTCTACAAATTGTGGTAAATTGATTTTCGAATTCCCAATAGGAATCGCAGGCCATGATCAAGATCAATATTGGATATTAGACACAGATTATACATCATACTCTGTTGTATGGAGTTGTAACAATTATATTTTTACCCAGTAAGTGATTAACATATATATCTATTTTTTATTTCCCATGAATTCTAATTATCAATCATTATCAAATATTTTATCTGAATTAGTTTGAAGTATCTGTGGATATTAACAAGAGAGGAGAAACCTTCAGAATCAACATTAGATTTGGCCTTCAATGTAATACTGAAAAATCGAATAGATAATATTCCACTCAAGCCCATTGACCATAGTAATTGTTCATAAATTATATGATAATTCATAGTTTCATAGCTCTATCATTTGTATACAATTATTAATAAAATTTGCGAATTCCAATAAATAGTTTTACCTCGAATTTTTTCACCTCGATAGTAACGGAAATGTAGAACAATCATTATCGATATGTTATCAAGAGAAATGAAATTTTATCGATGTGGAATTTGATTGATGTGCGACGTTATCATGAAATCTCACAGAAGGATCAGCACAGGTAGATATTTCAGAATGCGAAAATTTAATACACTCTCGAAAATTCATTGTGGAATTCTCAATACCGATTCCGAAAAATATTCGGGGTACATTTTGGATTCATAATAATAATTACACATACTCTGTTGTATGTCGTTACACAGCTATGATGTTTGATACCCAGTGAGTATCTCTATAATTAATAAGCTGTACCATTTTTCCGGTTCATTTTTCAGTGCGTTGTATTTCAATTAAGACACAACTGTTTTATTCTCTTCTTCATGAAATACCTATTGCTATTGATGAGAGAACGAAATTCTTCTGAGTCTGTATAAGGTGAAGATAATAATATGATGAAACGATTGAAGATTGCGTACATACCCGTTACGGCTACTGATCAATAAAATCGTTTGCATCGAGGTTCATGAAAGTGGAAGAATGAAAACATCAAGTGATGAAAACATAAATGAGTAATTAACAAACAGAATATTATTTTTCAATATATTAATATTGATATTATAAATGGTCTTTTAAACTTCGATATTTATTTTTTATTTCACATGAATCCGTAATTGAACCCAAATATTTATTCAAAAATATGAAACATTTGATTATTGATGTATGAAATGATATAAAAAGCAATTGTACTGCGAGTAAAAGCAACAGTCTTTATACTGATGATACGATTGCAATTCCAAATTATACGTGTAAAAATGTTGTTGATGATATTCGCTTTTGGTCTTGCTACCAGTGCATTTGGGAAAACGCCAAAATTCGATCATTGTCCAGATACATCGTTAACAACACTTGATTTGAGTCGAGTAAAGTTGAAAAACATCATAACATTTTGATTTACTAGCCGTTACACGCCAAAAATACTAAATCATTCATTATTTTCAAGTTTGAAGGTCTTTGGTACCAGAATAGAAGAAGCCGGCCAATTGTATATGAACAAAATCAAAAATGTACGACATTATCAGTTAGTCGGTGTGGCACTGCCAAAACGAAAATATATATCCCTACTGTTTCAACGTTGTTAGTAACAATAATTAATCTTATACTTAGTGTCGAATAGAATATATAAAAAATTCATTCTCTATTCATTTCCCTTTCATAGAACTGGTGACAAGTATTCACTTGTTGGAAGGGGACGAGTTGACACTGAGCGTTGCAAAAATCATACACATTGTGGTAATTATTTATACGAATTCCCAACAAATTCGGGAATCATTCGTCCATATCGGATCTTAAACACAGATTATACATCTTACTGTGTTGTATTAAATTGCAACGATTCCGCTTTTGGCCAGTAAGGAATTTACATATTTTTTTATTTCGCCTTTCATTGAATTATTATTCGAAATTAATATCAAATATTTCATTTGCATTAGGTCGAAATATCTATGGATATATACAAGAGAGAAACATCCTTCTGCATCCACATTAAAATTAGCGCACGATGTAATATCGGAAAATGGACTTGGCCATATTCCACTGATTCCTATTGACCACAGTGATTGTCCAGTACAGGATAGTGACAGAATAATTTCTAGTATTGTATCTTTATTCTCAATATTGTAACCATTTTGTGCAGATGAGCCCATCGTCACATACTACCCACTGACACCTACCTGATTTGTATTTTCTATCAAACTTTCTGTAATTAAATATAAGGGCACTTTGATAAAATATTGAAAATTTATTGTGAATCAGGATCCTACAAGTTCATACAAATACAGTCATTCATACAATACGTGATTCCAGAACGTATTCTACTCGACGTAACGAGATTGACGTGATGTGGCACTCGTGTCTTCGTGACATGAAGTGATGAAAGCATATGAATAAATAAAAAAAAATGAATCAATATTTTTCAAGATATTATTATTGATATTGCAGATGGTCTTTTCATAATCGCTATTTGTTTTTTTTTCCTTTACGTAAATCCATAATTAAACCTAAATATTTATTCTAAAATATGGAATGTTAGTGTATAGATATAGAAAAAGATATAAAAAGCAATTGTGCTGCAAGTATGAGTATCAGTCTCGATGTTGATGAAACAATTGCAATTTTGAATTATTCGTATGAAAATGTTGTTGATAGCATTAGTTGTTGGTTTTACTACGAGTGCACTTGGGCAAACGCTGAGATTAGATAGTTGTCCAGATATTGCAGTGATTGATTCGTATGATTTGAATCAAGTAAGGATGAAAAACATTATGAAATTTCTATGTACTGAAAAGTTGATTTCACGCCAGGAATACTAAATCATTTATTATTTTCAAGTTTAAAGGTCTTTGGTACATAAATAGAAGGAGCCAGCCAATTGTGTATGAACAGAATCAAAAATGTGCGACATTAACCTTTAGTGATTTTGGTATTGACAAAATGAGAGTTGTTTACCCTAGCATTTCAACTTTGTTAGTAATAATTGTAACTTTGATAATTAGTGCTAAATAGAATAAGGATAACATTTATTTTTCGTTATTTTTCCTCCCATAGAACTGGACAGAAGTCTGTATCGGTTGGAATAGGAAGCATTGACACTGAACATTGCAAAAATCATACGAATTGTGGTAAAGTAATTGCTGAATTCCCGGTAGGAACCGGATTTTATCGTCCATATTGGATCCTGAATACCGATTACACATCATACACTGTTGTTTGGAGTTGCAGCACTTCTACTTTTGGCCCGTGAGGAATTCAGATATTTTTCTATTTCGTATTTCCTATGAATTATGATCATTATGTAACATCGAATATTTTATTTGAATTAGGTTGCAATATCTGTGGATATTGACAAGAGAAGTAAATCCTTCTGCATCAACATTAAAACTGGCCTTTGAAACAATACTGAAGCATGGACTTGGCAATATTCCACTCAACTCTATTGACCATACTCAATGTCCGAAACTTATTGGATAATTTATACTTTTGTAGTTTCATTATTTATACAATTACAATGCTATGCTGATGAGCCAGTTGGTATACGCCACTCAGGAATATTTTGCCGAATTTTTTTCCGTTTAGGATTTCGTGCGAATGAGTGTATGAAGGCTATTATGTAAAATATTGGAAATATATTATATATAATAATCTTAAGAGTTCATTTAAATACAATTATTCATGCAATACAAAATTTTAGAGTATATTTCGCGCGGCGTAATGAGATTGGTAGGACGTGCCTCTGCACGAGATTATAAAAGTTGCATATTATAATGAATAATTGAACGTAATTTTTTCGAGTCGATCATGACGAAAAATACCATAATTTCATGACCGATATATTATCAAGTGAAATGAAACTTTGTCGATGTGAAATTTGATTGATGTGCGACGTTACCATGAAATGCCGTAGTGGGATCAACTTAGGTAGATATTCCAAAATGCAAAAATTCGACACGCTGTCGACAATTTATTATAAAAATCTTAATAATAATACTGAGCGATATTCGGAGTGCATTTTGAATTTTCAATATTAAATACACATTTTCTGTAGTATGCAGTTACACAAATATGATGTGTAATACCCAGTGAGTGATCCTATTTTTAATGAGCTATATCATTTTTCGGGTTCATTTTTCAGTGCGTTGCTTTTCAATTGAGGCACAACTGTTTTTTTTATTCTCTCTTCTTCGTGAAATACCTATTGCTATTGAAGAGAAAATAAAATCCTCCTAAATCTGTATATGACGAAGATACGAATATGATGAAACAATTGATGATTGTGTACATACCCGTTACAGCTATTGATCAATAAAATCGTTTGCATTAAGGTGTATGAAAGTGGAAGAATAAAAACATCAAGTGATGAAAACATATAAATGAGTAATAAATAAACAGAACATTATTATTCAATGTTATTATTGATATTACAAATGGTTTTTTATGTTCAATATTTGTTTTTCTTTTCTTTTTTTTTTCACGTGAGTCCATAATTAAACCCAAATATTTATTCAAAAATATGAAAAATTTGTGTATTGATATATGGAATGATATAAAAAGCAATGGCACTGCGTGTAAAAACAACAGTCTTTATGCTGACGATACAATTGCAATTCCGAATTATACGTATAAAAATGTTGTTGATGATATTCGTTTTTGGTCTGGCTACCACCGCGTTTGGGAAGACGCCAAAATTCGATCATTGTCCAGATGTAGCATTAACAACATTTGATTTGAATCAAGTAAGGATGAAAAACATTATAAAATTTCTATGTACTTAAAAGTTGATTCCACGCCAAGAATACTAAATTATTCATTATTTGCAAGTTCGAAGGTCTGTGGTACATGAATAGAAGAAGCCAGCCAATCGTGTATGAACAGAATGAAAAATGTACGACATTATTCTTCAGTCGGCATGGCGGTGACAAAATAAAAGTTGTTATCTCTACTATTTCACCGTTGTTAGTAACAGTTATTATTCTCATATTTAGTTTTGAATGGAATGTATAAAAAAATTGATTCTCTGTTCATTTCTCTTATATAGAACTGGCGACGAGTCTGCATTTGTTGGAATGGGACGAGTTGACATTGAACATTGCAAAAATCATACACATTGTGGTAATTATCTTTACGCATATCCAGTAAATACTGGAATCATTCGTCCATATTGGATTTTAGACACAGATTATACATCTTACTGTGTTGTATTAAATTGCAACGATTCCGCTTTTGGCCTGTAAGTAATTTACATATTTTTCTATTTCGCCCTTCTTTGAATTTTTACCCGGAATCGATATCAAATGTTTCATTTGCATTAGGTCGAAATATCTATGGATCCATACAAGAGAGAAACATCCTTCTGCATCCACATTAAAATTAGCGCACGATGCAATATCAAAAAATGGACTTGGCCATATTCCACTGTTTCCTATTGATCACAGTGATTGTCCAGAACTGACAGAATAATTTCTAGTATTGTATCTTTATCCTCAATATCGTAACCATGATGTGCAGGTGAGCCCATTGTCACATACCACCCACGGTCACCGACCTGATTCGTATTTTCTATCAAACTCTCTGTAATTAAATATATGGGCACTTTGATAAAATATTGAAAATTCATCGTGAATGAGGATCCTGAAACCTATTGAAATACCTATTGCTATTGAAGAGAAAACAAAATCCTCCTAAATCTGTTTAAGACGAAGATGCGAATATGATGAAACAATTGATGATTGCGTACATACCCGTTACGGCTACTGATCAATAAAATCGCTTGCATCGAGGTTTATGAAAGTGGAAGAATGAAAACATCAAGTGATGAAAACATAAATGAGTAATTAACAAACAGAATATTATTTTTCAATATATTAATATTGATATTATAAATGGTCTTTTAAACTTCGATATTTATTTTTTATTTCACATGAATCCGTAATTAAACCCAAATATTTATTCAAAAATATGAAACATTTGATTATTGATGTATGAAATGATATAAAAAGCAATTGTACTGCGAGTAAAAGCAACAGTCTTTATACTGATGATACGATTGCAATTCCAAATTATACGTGTAAAAATGTTGTTGATGATATTCGTTTTTGGTCTTGCTACCAGTGCATTTGGGAAAACGCCGGAATCCAGTAGTTGTCCAGATGTAGCATTCACACCATTTGATTTGAATCAAGTAAGGATGAAAAACATTATAAAATTTCTATGTACTTAAAAGTTGATTCCACGCCAGGAATACTAAATTATTCATTATTTGCAAGTTCGAAGGTCTGTGGTACATGAATAGAAGAAGTCAGCCAATCGTGTATGAACAGAATGAAAAATGTACGATATTATCCTTCAGTCGGCATGGCGGTGACAATATGAAAGTTGTTCTATCTACTATTTCACCGTTGTTAGTAAAAATTATTGTTCTCGTATTTAGTTCCGAATGGAATGTGTAAAAAATTCATTCTCTGTTCATTTCCCTTTCATAGAACTAGCGACGAGTCTGTATATGTTGGAATGGGACGAGTTAACACTGAACATTGCAAAAATCATACACATTGTGGTAATTATATTTACGAATACCCAATAAATACGGGAATTATTCGTCCATTTTCGGTCCTAGACACAGATTACACATCTTACTTTGTTATGTTGAATTGCAACGATTCCGCTTTTAGGCTGTAAGTAATTTACATATTTTTTTATTTCGTCTTTCATTGAATCAATATCAAATGTTCCATTTGCATTAGGTCGAAATATCTATGGATATGCACGAGAGAGAAACATCCTTCTGCATCCACATTAAAATTAGCGCACGATGCAATATCAAAAAATGGACTTGGCCATATTCCACTGTTTCCTATTGATCACAGTGATTGTCCAGAACTACAGAACAGTGACAGTACAATTTCTAGTTGTGCATCTTCATCCTCAACATCGTAACCATGTTGTGCAAATGAGCCCATCGTTACATACCACCCACTGACACCAACCTGATTTGTATTTTCTATCAAACTTTCTGTAATTAAATATATGGGCACTTTAATTAAATATTGATAATTCATTGTGAATGGGGATCCTGAAATTTCTTTCAACAAAAAAATCATTACAATATCATTCAATATGATGGGACAGATATTGAAAATGTTCTCCTTATAATTTGTATTCTTTTCGTGTTTCACGTGAGTCCACAATGAAACTCAAATGTTATTCTTAATATTATTCAAATATCATTCTTAATCACAATTCTAAATCATTAGTGTGAAAATGTGGTTGAAGGCATTAATTTTTGGTCGTGCTACTAATGCACTTGGGCAAATGCTATCAGGTAGTTGTACAGATATTGCAGTAATAGCATCGTACAATTTGAGTCCTTCTATATTAACATTAGAATCAGCCTTCGAAATTATACTGGAAAATGGACTTTGCGATATTCCACTTACCTTTATCGACCATACCCATTGTCCGAAACTTATTGGTTAATTCATACTTTTGTAGTTTCATTATTTGATTGATGTGCGACGTTATCATGAAATGTCGTAGTAGAATCAGCTTATGTAGATATTCAAAAATGCGGAAATTTGACATGCGTTCGAAAATTCATTATAGAATCCCCGATACTAATTCTGAGCGATGTTCGGGGTACATTGCGAATTCTTGATATTAATTACACATCGCACTCTGTTATATGCAGTTATACTAATAAGATGTTCAGTACCCAATAAGAGATATTTTTTTCCATGAATTATTCCATTTTTTTCTTTTCATTATTGGGTGCGTTGTATTTCAATTATGACTCAAATTTTTCATCATTTTCTCTCCAGCATAAAACATTTCTCATCACTGACGAAATTAATATTATTATAGAACAAATAATAATTGAGTGCATACTCATTACGTTTACTGAACAATGACAATGTCCGTAATGAGCAATTCTCAAGTGGAAAAAATGTTTAATGACAAAAATATATCGAAGAATCAACACAATCAACGAAATCAACACAAAGCAAAAAAATATTTTCAATACACTGAATTTAATATTTTAACTGTAATTTGTATAATTATTATTTTTTCCCCCCTCAATTTCTCAATTCAAGTTAAATATTTATTCTGAGATATCGAGCTTTCATATATAGATATGATCTGAAGTAATATGAAAAATATTTGTACCACAAGCGATTACATGAGTCTATATATAAACGATATATCTGCAAACATAATTAGTTCGTACAAAAATGTTGTTGATAGCAATAGTCCTTTGTTTTGCCACTAGTGCTCTCGGGCAAGAGATAGGATCAGGTAGTTGTCCAGATCTGAAAGTGGTAAATTCCCTCAACTCCATTAAGGTAAATTTAAGAGACGACATTTAAATACGATTTGTAACAAAATTAATAACTCACATCCGATATTAAATCATTTATATTTTTTTAGAATACCGGTCTTTGGTACATGAATAGACGAAGTGAGCCGAATATGTATGAAAAATTTGATAAATGTTCCACAGTAACCATTTCTCCGAGTCATAATAAACAGACAAAATTTATTTTCCGTAGTATTTCAACTTTGTCAGTAATAATTTTCATTCTCATAGTCATTGTCAAATCGAATATCAATAAATTTCATTTTATCCTCATTTTCCTCCTCAAAAGAAATGGAAAGAAGGCTGTAGCGGTTGGATCTTGAGTTGTTGATGATGCGCATTTCTTTCATTAATTAATATCAAATATTTATAGTATCGAGTGCAAATGAACATTAATAATTGAAAATAAATATCAATTCATTCTACGAAATATCTGAAATTAATAGAAATTTATCATCGTTTTTTAACCCAAAAATTTTCATATGCTAAAAAACACCAATAAAAAATTTCCCCATGCTAAAAAATAAGGATAAAAAATTTCCCATGCTAAAAAAATTTTTTGCCGGTGTTTTTTAGCATGGGGGAATTTTTATCTGTGTTTTTTAGCATATAAATTTTTTATCCTTGTTTTTTAGCAAACAAAAATTTTTTATCGGTGTTTTTTAGCACATGAAAATTTTTTGTCGGTGTTTTTTAGCATGGGGAATTTTTTATCGGTGTTTTTTACCATATGGAAATTTTTTATTATTGTTTTTTAGTAAAAAATTTTTTTTATTATTATTTATTATTTTTTATTTTCGTTTCTTTTTGAGTTTTTTGTTTATAAGTCTTTTATTTTCGATTTCTTCATTCTTTCATTTGTAGGTTTTTAAGTTTCTAATTTTTTTCATTTTTAGGTTTCTCATTTTTTTATTTTTGAGTTGTTTATTTCTGAGTTCTCCATTTTTTAGTTTTTATTTTTTTATGTCACAGGCAATTTTATGAAATAGGATGAGACCTGAAAAGATTTGTAATCACATATATTTTATATTGTGTTAGCATATATATCATTCTTCTTCAATGTATCTATATAACAATAAATATTCGATATTGTATGTGGCGGGACATTTTTCTGGTATCGAATATAACCCAGTTACAAAAATGTTGTCGGTAAAATAGAAATTCCATTTTAAACTTTAAAATTGAACAATTGTTTGTTCAATTGTTTTTTTTTTTTTCATGCTTTTTTTATTGACAATACATTATAACAGTCAGTTTAAATGTAGTGGGGAAGAATAGATATCGTGTATGTCTACATATACGACGTTTATATCGCTTCATATTTGCCTTGAAATGTATATAAATATGAGATAATGTAAAACGTAGTGTTCACTAGGCTATATCATCAGTCTTTCAACTGTCCGAATGAGAAACAGTGATAATTCTAATAAAAATCAATTTTTTCCTATAGTTGTATTTCAATATCTTTTTTGACTATTTCCTCGTGTATATATTTTGGAAAAAATGTTGTTTGTCACGTTAATTTTTTGTCTTGTAGTTGGTAATTTTGCACAAACACCAGGTATTGGTTTTTGTCCGGAGTTCGATACTGTTTCACCATTTGATTCAAATAAAGTAAGAGCACATAATTTTCATTTAATAATATCTATTTGGCATTTCATAATCCGAAATTTCTTTTTTTATTCGGAATATTAATGATTCATCATTCACAGTATCTCGGTTTGTGGTATGAAAATCGTCGAAGTGTCCCGAATTTTTTTGAAATCGGCAGTAAATGTGTCACAGCTAATTACAGTGCAAATAATGATAGCACAATAAAAGTAATTAACCGGAAAATTTCATCACTGTAAGTAATGTCTATATCAGTGAATATTTCTTATTTAAAATAATAATAATAATAATTTACATAATAATTATTCTACTGATATTAAAATATCATGAATAAATCAATAAATTTATATTTATTACCACTTGTGATTTCATCATTGAACATTCGTTTTCTTCTCTAATTCTTCTTCTTTTTTTTTCACAGTACTGGCCATGAGTCAAAAATAGTAGGAACAGCATTTTTAGATACTTCACAATGCCAAAACTTTACACGCTGTGCAAAGTTAGTTGTGGAATTTCCAATACCAATTTTGGGTAATGTCCGGGGTTCTTATTGGATTCTCGATACTGATTACACATCGTATTCAATCGTATGGAGTTGTACTAATATTGTCTTCTACACGCAGTAAGAGAATTTTTTTTTTTTCTATAAATTATACAATTTTTTTTTTTAAATTTATTTTTGTGTACATTGTATTTTAGTTATGACATAACTCATCTTTTATATTCTTTTCAGTGTAAAATACCTCTGGCTATTAACGAGAGAACAAAATCCATCGAAGTCTGTATTAGACAAAATCAATAACGTTATAAATCAATTGGACATTCCATTTATACCCACGTTAGCTACTCATCAACGAAATTGTCTGTAATGAGTTACTTTTAAGTAAAAAAAAAAAAACAACAACAAAAAAAAAGTTGAAATAATAAATATGTAGTTTCGAAGTATAAATATTAATCGATAGAAAATAAAAATTTTCTGTGCCGTCAGAAAAATCACCAATATTTTTTTGTTCACGGTTTCTTTGTGATATTTTTCATTAAATAGGTACATTTGACGTATGTGTCACAAAAATATTTATACATATAATAATTCAAATTTTCATTATCCATTTAAAATTTTCATTATACAATATCATCACTATTTATTACTGTTAGTAAAAGGATAAAAAATGATTGAATGATATAAATAACGATGGAAATATGTAAATTTAAAAATGAATTCTGATTCACATCCAGTTTACCTGCACCAGATAAATTCCCTACATGAGACTCCAGCAGATGGCATTCTGCATCAGTGTATGAAACTCTACGCAAAGCTAAGACTCGACCTAAGACAAAATGATGAAGATTATCATGCCGGCATTTATATATTTATATATCTCAACACTAGATGTCAGTATACACAGTCTTTAAAATACCGTTGAAAAATAAACATAAAAAATAATTTTTATTCCTCTTTTGTCCTTCCAAAAAAATTTATTGTCACCCTCTCATACTAAAATTTTGCCGTAAACTAAACAAATTGCATTAATCATGACAAACATTATACACAAATATTAAATCACTTTAGCATCCATAAGTAACATTTATAAAATATGTATGTATACATTAATATATCGAGTTATCATTTGCATTCAAGCAGTAACGGTAGCTGTAATTTTCCCCTGTGGTTTTACTCGAAATAAATCACACACATACGTATATTTCTGTATATAGAGGAAATGGCTATAGTCACCCGTCCAGTTAAACATCAGCAAAAATATTCAAGATCGTGGGATAAATACCACATATATTCATGACTCTCCCATAGGGATTTGCACATTTGCTTTGCGATTGCGGCCAGCGTGAGGATTAATTGGCGAATGAAAACTAAACATCGAGTATAAAATACATACCAATTTTAATCCCTTAAATATACATATATAATATCTATAATATATTACATATTCTTGTTTTATTTTCATCCATATATCCATGTCACACAGTGTGTGATTGTCATTTGCTTCAGTCACACGTTAAAAAAGAAGAAAAAAAAAATCCATGAATAATTCACGAGATAATTCAGTTGACATGTGTAAACATCGTTGACAATACCGGATAAATTGAACAAATAAAGGAATGCCAACTCGTGTGAAGTGGAATGAGAAGGATAGAGTGAATAAAGGAAGTGGACATATATAGTATTGTGGAATTATATTTTGGGTCGCGTGCGAAATACGTTCATGTCGCGTGTCTACCAATGTAAACAGGACACTTCATTCAATTGCAAAGCCGCGGGATATTACACACACGGGATTTTATGTAGCACATTGTAAGAGACTGTACGCCATCAGTAGTGCATTGTCAACCGATGAAGAGAAGCGATGGGATTCAATCGAAATTTCTATTGGGCCATTCTGTCGAGTGTATTTCAATGAAAAGACGGGGAAAAAAAAAAAAAAAAAAAAAAAAAAAGGGAAAGAAAAAGAAGACAATGATAATAGTAATATTAAAATTAAAAAAGGACGAAAGAAAATAAAATACCCGGGGTAATAGAAAAAAAAAAATAGTCATGAATATTCGTTTCCGATATTTCCTCTTTTGGTCTATTATTCCTCGTTTATTTATTTATTCCACCCCATTGAATTTATGTCATATAAAAAGCTATTATTCATGTATATTTTATGCAACGTATATGATGGGAAATTTTATAAGAGCTTGCAGACAAAAGTGCATTATAGTGGAATAAATGAATTTACATAGAGAAACAAAAAAAAAAAACAAAAAAAATATTGCAGAAAAAAAAAGATAAAGAAAAAAATCAGTGATATATAAAAATAAAATAAAGTATTTTAATACAATGATAGTTTAATAATTACAATTGTAGTGTAATGAGACAAATAGTGTTGTTTTGTCGCGCATATTAATAAATTATATCGTGGAATGTAAATTGCAAATTCATCTGAAACAAGCAGTTGAGAGCAAAAAAAAAAAAAAAAAAATCAAAAAAATAAAAAAAAAAACAAAAAACAAAAAATATAAAAATTGCCAACAACACGCGTTTCAATATACCTCTTTCACATACCATTCTTTTTCTTTTCTTCTTCTTCATCATCTTCTTTTCCTTCTTTTTCTCCCTATTCTTCACATTTCTCTTTTTATTACTATCGTTCCACCTTCAATATTGTCTGTATCTCCTTTTTCGTAAACGTGCGCGTACAATGTACGTGCTTGCACCGAGACAGATCCCACCGCGTCGAAAATCATCAATTCGTTTTCGTACACACACATATATATTTCATATATACTGAGACAGACCAATAGTGTATGTGGTCTGACTTCATTTTTCTTCTCTTTCTCCCTCACTAAAACTCCAACATCCCTTTATCCATCGCGTTTTCTTTCTCTCTGTCTTCCCCACCATCACACACTGCCATCATCATCACTTGCACTCGCACACGTCTCTTTCACTTGAGTTTTACGAAAGGAGGGGCACGGACACGGTCTCTAATAACAGGGTAAGACGGAGCTAAACAAACATACACGCCCATGGCATGTCTCGCTGGAGATATTATGGGTAGAAAAAAAAAATTAAAAATAATAGTAATAATAATAATAATAATAAATATATAAAATATACGTTGAAACGAGAGTTGCGAAAAATGTAAAAGTAAAAATAGAATAAGACAAAAGACCATCAGAGACATGGGGTTGAGAAATATGGAAATGGATGAATATGCATATGAAAATATACTCTGATGATTTTTTTTTTTTCATACATATGTATAATGATGTGTGTGTATGTGTGTGTGTGTACAGGCACGGAACCTGCTTATGCATGTAATGGACCTGGCAATACACTTGTGCGCAATCTTCAGAGTAACTCTCGGTAGAAGCATGAAAATATATATAGATGTACCCGCAGGATATAGATTCATGTCCTGAGATTGAAGTCTGATTCAAGTGTGTCTGTATATATATATCAATATGTTTCGCAAATGTGATTACTGGATACATCAGTATATATGTGTGTGTATGAGAAGGTGCATATTAAATCTGGTTTATATACAATATTCGTTTAGATGGTGAAGGAGATAGGAAATTGTGTGGCATTCGTGTTGTATTTAATCGTCGGTCCAATTGAAATGGTTCGTTTACATCAAATTAACTTTGATTTTGTTCTACAATTACTTTTTTTCATCCCCTTCTTTTTCTCTTTCTTCTACTCTTTATCTCCCCCTGCCCCCTCTTTTTTTTTCCCACTGTAATCAAATAAATAATTTACTCGTCTATATACAAATGCAATTGTCGAATTATTTTGTAAATTACTATGCGGTTAGAAATGTTAAATACAAACTGTTTTTTTTACTCCTATGAATTTATATAATGAAAAAAAAAAAAAAAAAAAATTATTTTGTTCCCTTTTTTTTTTGTTTATTCATTTTTTTTTTAATGTCACGTGAATCATTTTATTATTCACAACAATCAAAACATCCGTGACTTTTTCTCACACGAATTTTAGAACGTGAATATTGACCCCATATATTTATTGTCCTATGAAAGTTTTAGGAGACAAAACAAAAATTGATAAAGGGAAAAAAAGAGAGGAAGTTAAAAGGGTGGACACAACTCATGTGTCAATTGAAAACGACACGCGCTGCGTAGAATAGAATTAACGATACATGAAACATAAAATTCAAAGGTCCTCTATAATGTAAAGAATATGAAAAAAAAAAAATAATAATAATAATAAATAAGGGATAAATAAATAAATGAATAAAAATACATGGGCTATGTAATATTGGACGAATGATGAGCATTTGATATGAGAGTAGAAAAAAAAAAAAAAAATGCAATAATACCAAAAGGCACTTTGAAAAAGCACCAAATTGCAAGTTATCGTGGGAATTAAATGAACATATATCGTGACGGTAGCTGAACTGAAGCGGCTCGTTAAGAAATTAACTAATCGTGAAGGGGAAGAATTAGGGAGAGAGAAAGGATGAGGAAGAGATAAAATGAAATAAACAGTGGAAAAAAAAAAAATGAATAAAATAAAATTAACTAGAGTAAAAAAAAAAATAAAAATAAAAAATTAAATGGGTGTAGTCTTTGTGCGTGGTTGGATTGAAATTCGAAAAACTTGTCGAATTAAGTTTCACAAGAAAAAAAAAAAATAAAATAAATAAATAAATAAATAAAGGTAAGGCGAAAAATTGTGAAAACAGCAGTAAGGGGATGTACGCGAGTCGAGCATGATTTCGTTCAGGGTGGTCTTCGTTCAAAATGCAGTCCAACTACGTTTGGACTTAATCACCGACCTTGGGATGTAAGTGGTTGAGTATGGATGAGAGATGAGTGTGAGTGAAAGCGAATGGAAAAAAAAAAAGAAAAAAATGGACATTGTAATAATGAGAAGAAAGAAGATGGCAAGTGAAATGCTCATGTATTCGAGAGCCATACAAATAAAAAAATAAAAACGTGCATCACTCCACGGTTCATCAATTCACGTCATTTACAATTTTTATTTTTCCTTCTTCTTCTTTTTCTTCTTCATCTTCATTTTATCTTCATCTTCATCTTCATCTTCGCGCTTGTTACATTTTATTATTCGTCAATTACCACTTTGCATATGTACACGCACGTACACACATATATACATATGGATATATATATATACTAAACGCTGGTAGTTGAAGCAATGCGAATTCATTGAGACGATGTGTAAATATAAACCGCAAAGTGAAATAATTATACCTATATATATATATTCTCAGAGTGTAAAGATGGAAAACAAAACAAACCACAACAAAAATATTTATATACCTTTACAATTTTGTTTTCTTGAAATTCCATACATTATAACATAAACTTGAAAAAAAAAAAAATAAATAAATAAAATAAAATAAGGGAAAAATGAAAATATGATTTTTTTTTTTGATAAAAAATTTTTTTTTTCCTTAAATTCAGTCACGTATAAATTTTATAAATATAAAAATACGTGTGTCATACGTGTTTTTATTCCGTTTTCTCAATGTGACTGCAGTAAATAATTGCGTATATTATTCACGATTGCCCCTTTGTACAATGAAAAAACGACGTGTACATTTTACACGTACATTTACAATATACATATACACATAAATACGTACACATACTATACAATGAAGCAAACGACTTTTGTATATAAATACACATCTATAAATATAAAAAATTGAAATAAAAAAAAAATAATAATAAATAAATAAATAAAATGAGTAAACGAAAAAAAAGATGTGGAGAGAAAAGACGATAAAGATAAATATATAAATATGAAATAAAAAGGTATGAGGATAAGATTTTGAGTAAAAAGACGCTAGAAAGGTAGATGATGAGAGGAGTAAGGCATTCTGGTTTGTGGGCACAGCCGCTGCCTGCAGCCCACAATTATGATAATAGTCCGTGGAGTCCCTGAGTCTTGTTAGGCCAGAGTGTACAGTCAGCTCTTTTATCTATCTCCTTTTTTTCCTTCTTCTTTCTATTCATCATACCATATATTTCTCTTTCTCACACACTCTTGACTCGTCTCTTCACTTTCTCGCAACCGTTTTCCTACTTTCAGCGCATCACAGTCATTCCCATCTTCTCCATCTTCTTCATCATCTTCTTCGTCTTCTCCTTTCTTCTACATTTTCAGTATTTCATCGTCTCTTTCATTTTTTTTTCTTATATACACTCCCGACCACTTCACTTCTCTGCCTTTGGCAAAGTCCTAGATATATATGTACTTCACTCAGGTCAGGTGGGTTCAAACGGCGTGAAACGCGAGTGTCGGGGCGTGCTGAGAGCACAAATTTTCCGCGTGAACAACTTTCATTCCGTCGTCGCGACGCTTTTGCCACACATCAGCATCGGCATCAGCAGCATCAGCTACATCTTAATTTTTTTTTTTTTTTTTTATATTTTTCTCGTGCCTTCACCACCGTCACCACTGCCATTATGATTATCATCTCTTTCTACTTGTTTGGCGGCTTTACATCTTGTTGACGACTACTGAAAAAGTTTTTCACTGTGAATTCGCTCAACATATATATACAAATACAATTTGTCGACGTTGCCGTCGTGTATGAGACACACAGTAATTGAGTAAACTTTTGTCTGTATTTTGCAATTCCATTACAATCTACCAATATTTTGTTTACACACCCTCACACACACTCACACACACACACACATATATATAAAGCTATAAACAAGCGAAGGAGAAGATGAAGTAACTCTGTTAAATAAAAAAAAAAAAAAAAACCAGGAAGAAAAAAAGAAGGAATTTAATCCGTATTCATCGTCTCTATCTATCCACACCTTTTTATTTCAAGATTTTTCTCATCACTTCGGTTAACAGAAAAACTTTAAATTCATATAAAATATTTCCCATTTATTCTATTTTGATTTTATTTTTATTTCACTTTACTCTTTATAATTTTCACAACAATATTCCACATTTTATATTAGAATATACATAATTTTTCAATTTAATACATCTCTTTTGTCATATTCCTCGAGTTGAATTTGATACGTTGATTTATTTCAAAGGTAAAAGAAAAAGAAATATTAGCAAGAAAAAGTATTAGCAAGAAAAAAAAAAAACACAAATGATATATACTTATATGTATGTGTCTGTATACGTGACATTATTAATTTTTTTTTTTTTTTTTTTTTTTTTTCGTCTTTTCTTTCTTTTATATGTTTTATATGTGATGATGCGCGCGGTTTCTTTTGATGATTCAGACGATTGTATATGATAATATTCAAGTTTATGTTTGTGTGTATGTGTGCGTATGCGGGAGGATGAGAGAAGTGAACACTAAAGAGAATGGGAGGAGAAACAGTGGCACGTCGATGTATATAAGCCGGCGTGTGAGCGTTAATTGGAGGCTGTTGGTGAGCACGATCGTGTAAAGAATGACTCCAAATGCGGTAGCACTTCTTCCTCAATATATATAATATATATTTTTTAGGGCAAACAATATATTCACACACTATTACATATACATATCTATAATATGTTTTTACATATTGTCAAACTAACGTCAACACGTTTGCTTTTACTACAGCGCAGGGAAAAGAGAAAAAGAAAAAAATAATAAAGAAGTGAATATGTACGTGTATATATGTAAGGAGAATATTTATGTACGTACAAACTTACTTTTATATATAAAAGATTTACTGAATGCAGTGAATTTCACTGTACGTTCTTTGAAATTTTACTTTATACATGTGAATTCTTTTCATTGCAAAATACACATTTACCCTGTATAAACATTCAACGTTGCAAGTCGGTACACGCAATATATCAAAGATTATTTTTTTCAGTATATAATTATATTTATTTGAATTAAATTTATATGATAAATTATTCTATTGAATTAATTTTTTTGTTTTATTTATATATTCAATTGAATTTATGTTTAATTTTGTTACAGTTAATTATTTATTTCAGAGTTAAAATGATTTTTTTTTTCTTTTTTTTTTTTTTTATTGAAAAGTCTAATCAATTTTTTCAAAAATTTAAAACACAATTTTTTGAAGAACAAAAAATTCTACTTGTAAATTCACAATTATGTGTACACGCGCGTATGTATTTGTGTGTGTGTAGGAGTGGCTGGTATGAGCTCAAATGATAATCCTTTATGGAAAAAGTACAAAGAGAAAAACACGAAAAAAAAAAAAAAAAAAAAAGAATAAATAAATAAATAAATAAATAAAAAATGAAGAAAATAATAAAAGTGTGGGATATACGCGGCTGGTCGGATGCACAGAGCGAAACGACTGATATACGTTTGTTTGTCGAGATTAAGCTCCGACAAAGAAGACCATTCTCATACATATTTTTGGCTTACTGATTTAAACATTCGTATGTTATATATTTACTCTAGATTATATTCTTACTTTGCTTTTATAAATGCGCGGTAGCACATCAACTACACATTTATACAACAATATATCATAATAGATACATCATTATGTAAATAAAATATATTATCTGTATACAACAGTATATATACACTTGAAAATAATTTTGATCTGTATATATAATATATTTAACGATAAATAACATATCGATATATTTATTTATATAAAATAATGTATAATATACTCACTGTATATGCACATGCGCTATTTTTTTTTTTTTTTGTTTTAATATTTTTTATTGAAAATTCTTTAAATCTGGAAATATAAAAAATTTAATATGCAATACAAAAGCACTCATGTATGAAGCGAATCATTATTAATACCATGAAAAAAGTGTAATAAACATGTGTATATGAGCAGAACGATGAGTAAAACAAAAAACAGAGAAAAAATGAATAAAAGAAAATTGATGAAATAAATCCACTCGATATATTAAAATTCATATATATATATACATATACAGATTATATCAGTCAATAGATGTGGATGATCAACTCTTTGTGCATACAAAAAAGTAATCACGTGTACGTGCTATTTTTTTTTTTTTTTTTTTTTTTTCATTCCTCTTATTTCCTCCCCGCCCCTCTTTTTGGTGCTTGTACTTTTCAATCAGCCGCAAATTTGCAAAACGAGGTACTTGAACGAATTTGCTTCTCGTCATTCTACTCCTGTTAACTGGCCACGTTATTTATTATTATTATTTTTTTTGTTCCTCCTCCCACCCCGTGGCTTATATACACTTTGTCTGTCTCTTGCTTTTGCCTCAATCTCTTCGTTCATCGTATCTTCCTCATGCCTTTTATTGCGTTCTTGTATTTATGTATATGTATACGTATCAACGTTTATTTCGTTCCCTCCTTACCCTGTCGCTCAAACTTGTTGGCTCTCCCTTGAGGTAATGATGGCGTTTGATAATCAGACGCGTCCGGCAATAAGAAAAGTAATAAAAAAAAAAATTGAAATGAGAGACTTCAAATTATGAAATAATGTTGTATGTACATAGGGTATATATATATATATATACTCGGTATGATTATCATCAGTGGCTATTTTGCCAGTGAGATTGCTCTTTCATCTCTTCGAAATTATGTAAATAGTAAAATACTTGGATAGGAAGAGCGACAATGAAATAAAAAATAATAAAAAATTGATGTATTAATATATTTTTGTTCAGTGTTTTTAATATTTAAAAATAATAATGTCAAGCGGTAGAAAATTATATTTTATTATTTTGTTGACTTGATTAAATTTTTTCTTGATGCCACAATTTTTATTGGGACAATCTATCGATATACCAATGATTTTCCTGATGATATATATATTTTTTTTCTGATTTATCTACGATGGAATTTTATCGGTTATATATATTGGATTTACTATATCGAATTTTATTTTGGGTTTTTTTTAACTCAAAGTAAAAATCGATATATAATACATAGTGTAAGGGAATAGAAAGAAAAAAAAAAAAAAAAAAAATCAGAATTTTTGAGAGGTTGAATTTGAGTGGAAAGATGGAAATATCTGTGTACCATCTGTTATAATCTAAATTGAATTTTGTACAGCCACAAAATTCTTTGATTTTCATAGGAAAATATAAAAACAAGAAAATTCATGAAAAATAAAAAATGAAAAAATGCAAGTATAAACCAAAAATAGAAGAATATAAATGAGAAAAGTAGAAGCTTCGCTCTGAGTATATATATATATATATATATATATGTGTGTTGTGTGTTCCGGGTAAATAAAATCAATTTTCTTTACTTTATACAGCAGCACACGTAATATTATACTATATTTTTGCCCGCAGGCATCAAGAAAAATTTATTATATATAGTTACACAATAAATTCACGAAAGATGTACTGAAAGTTATTTCTATCAAGAATATATACATAGATGTATATTTATTTATCATGATGGAAATTGGGTAAAAACTAGATCGATTTGAAGATGTTCAATAGCAATGTAGAATGTAAAACCATTGGCCTTTTTATACTGCTTTAAACTTTTGTCTAAATTGAAAAATACTCCAATAAAAAAAAAAAATTTTTTTTTAAAAATCAGAAATTAATAGAAAAAAAATTTTTTTTTTTAATAATTCCCAATTTTCTCCTAAAAATATAAACAAAAGAATAGTAATGAAATAATATAAATTGATTCATTATAGACTTTAATTTCATCGTAAAAAAATAAAATTATTTTTCAAATAAAAAAAAAAAACAAAAACAAATGACATAAATAAAATATACTGTCAATAAAATTCGATTTATTATCATTGACAGAACATATATAAATTTAAAAAAAAAAGATCGTGTTATAATAATAATAACAATAATCATAATAATCACAATAATAATGAAATACTATATTCATCTAAAAGATCATCGATCATGGTGTTGTACATTCCCTTTCTCCGAGCACACAAATCCCATGCACACTCCACAGGACACCCATCTCCTTCTCTACCGTTTGAATTCTCACAGTTCATCCACACACACACACACACACACATTAAGTATACTATACCATCTTGCTTGTGGGTGTATATAGTAGTGTTGCATTCGTATAGCTCCGTGAGTATTCGTGTATGATCGTAACGCAGGCCTGCGTCGACCCTGGCCGTCCGATGGCGGCTGAAGCAGAACTGGTTGTGGCTTTCACGCGGCAACACACTCGTTTCGTACCACGCCAACTATAGTTTTCATTATTTAATTGTGTTATATTTATATTTAATGCGTTATAATTAACATTAATAATTATCCAGTGTCATTATATTTGATTGTGAATATATTTGAGACAATATTTGTAACGATAAGGTGAAATATCAGCACGTGTGGCGTGTGACGAGCTGTCAAAAAGCCAAAGTGGCCAAGTAGACGGACGATAAATATACATATATACACATATACACACGTTTAGTAGTTCACTCACATTTTTTGTTGCCTCTTGTGTTGTTATGAATCCTCGTGTGTATATTCATATCATTGTAAATATAAAGATTTGAAAAAAAAAATTATATTGAACGAAAGAGAAAATAAAAATTTCGCGTTTGTGTCTGATAAATTTTGTAAATATTTATTAAATTGTAATAAATAAAGAGTAAAAAGTTATATTCAATCAAATGGGGAGAATGAAAATGAGCTGAATTATCGATAATAGTTGTGAATAGGGAGAAATTAATAATAAAAGAAATAAAAAAATAATTATTTATTTTTTTCTATTTTATTACGAAAATACGCGATATTATTCGTGAATTTTGTTTTCTTTTTTTTTTTCTGTTCTTCTATTTTTATCGTTCTCACGATCTTACGTGACAATTTTTACGTTTTACTTGCACGTCGCTACGACGAACACGTGGCTTGAAAATACATCATGCTCCTGCGATTTGCTCTGTTGTTTATTATATTGCGACCGGGACATGGCTTCTTCAATCTTTTCCTCAGTCAAACTGAAGTTCGAAAATTGATGGGTAAGTTTTTTTTTAATTCAATTCAAATTATATTCAACACTGAATATTCATCGTCACAAAATAATCTCGTACTTATATCAAATAATAATATAAATAGAAATTAATCGGGTAAATATTTAAATATTTTCTGTAATCCCTTTTTTATTTTTTATTTTCAAGAATATGAACTAGGTTAAATTATTTAGTTGCTCTACAGCTGATGAAACATTTTCTGATATCTCTTCCGGATTAATTTAATCGGGCACACGCGTTATCTAAAGAGATTATAGATCATTTGTAAAATTAATCATTATACCAGAGAATTAATGTATTATACTTTTAGTTAATTATTATTGCATACACGTATCTGTCAATGTGAATTAATATATTATTCACAATGAATAACAAATGGAATCATAAAATATTTCAGAAAGACATCAAATAACAGACACATTACACATGATACCTTTGATGAATACACATCATTCCATGTGAATAACTTTCACCACTGGAAATAATTCGCTTTCAGTTCGTTGGCTCGCGAAAAATGTCCGGCTCGCTGACTCGCAATTGCGCGCGGCGACACCTGAACACTCAAATTAGCGCGTGTACAATTTTTTTCTCATCTTCGTTTGTACTCTCTCTCTATATATACATATATGTATATAGTTTAACCGCAATTCAATGTTATATGTATCTGAAAAGCAGCCAGCTGGTTTCTGCGATATTGCGAATATATATACATGACTGCAGCAGTGTCGTTTCACCCTCATCCACTTGTATCCCTCGCCCTCCTTCCGTTCGCGAATTTCACGGAAATATTAATAGAAATAGCTGGGACGCCATGCGAGCTTTGTACAACACGCGCCCATACTTTCACAGAATTCAAGGGTGACAAAAAAGAAAAAAAAAAAAAAAAAAAACGAGAAAAATGAGAAAAAATATAAGATAAATTAATTCCTCATTGCTTGTGGAATTTTTGTTATTTTTTACTCATTTTATTATGGCAGAAATAAATCTAATATAATTTTTCAGGAATTTATTTCCTAATTTTGTCATGGTAAAAGTCATTTTATCATTATTATTAATTTTTTTTGTTGAAATATTTCAAATGGAAATAGATCGAGTCAATTTTCTTTTACTTATTATTCTTCTCCCCCCCCCCCCCCCCCTCTTCTCTTCTCTGGTTTCTGCTGGATGTTTATTTAGGACAATCTTCATCTGCGTTGAACATTTTCGAATAGTTATTTTTTGAACGTATATATAGTTATACATATGTACATCGATTTTATTCTGGTGTACGCGTTTCTTCGTAATTGATCCAGACCAGGTCAGGAACCGCGTTCAATCGTGCGATAGTTGGTTTTGCCTGGTCGACTCAAAAATTTACGATCCATTACTGCCGAGATCTCTCACGACCACCTTCACCACCTACGTATTTATGCACATGACTATATATATAAGTAATGGTGGACACACTTATTTATACATATATATATATATATATTCACTGCGGTCAATGTACCCAATAACGAATAGAAGGCGATAATTGATAATTGAAATAGGAGAGATGTCGAATGAAAAGAAAAACAAAAAAAAAAAAAAAGTAAAAAGAAATGAAGAAAAAAAAAAGACAAATAATAATATTAAAAAATTGAGTAAATAATAAAATTAATAAATACAAAAGAAAAAAAATTAAATTGGCAAATATTTGAAAAGAAAAATTTGATGGTGAACAAATTTTTCTTTTCTTCTTATTATTTCTCATTCACTTCAAATATCCTATATAAATAAAAATATACGAACAATAATTTTGACCTTTTGAAAGAAAAAAAAAAAAAAAAAAGAAAAAAATGAATAAATAGTAATAATAAAAGAAAAAAGAAAGAATTTATGAATACATATCCCCACATACATCTGGTAAATAAGAATAAATCAATTACGACCTTTATGTACCTCATTCGTACCTGTAAAATATTTATTCACTCGATGTATAAATAAAAGTATACGCTTGTGTGTGAGTGTGTGAGTGTGTGTGTGTTTGTGAATACATGTATGTGTAGACTGCAGACTTATATATACGAGCGTCTGTAATAAAATATGATAACGAGGTCCTTGTTAAGCGTCTCCTGGTGTGTGCCGCGCGCGAGAACCCATGGTCAGGACCGGCTTTCTAGTTTGTTTAGACACCGAATAATCGGGCGTGCGTCCTCTTTCCCTCCGCTTATTCTTTCTCCATCCTACTACTATACCTTCCTATTCCTCTTTAAATACATACATACATACATACATATATGTATAAATATATATATATATTATCTCTACTTTTAATTTTATTTTGTCGAGGATTTTTCTCTCTTCTGCCGAGTCTTCTTCGTTCCCTCTTTTAAAACTATATAAAATCTTATAGCGAGACGCGAGCATACCGCAATCTCTATATATGTATGTATATACATATAAAATGCCCCAGTGAGAAGGGAGAAACTTGAGATCGGTTTTGCGATAGTACAACCACTCACCAGTGGACCATATGGACCAATACCGGATCTTGTTATACACTAGAGTTTTACTTATTTTACGCGAAATAAAACTCGTCTAAAATTTCGCGTTGAGCTTTTTCTCTTTTTTCTTATGGATATATTAGTTTTTAATGGATGTATTTTGTATATATATATATATATATATAGTATGTCTATAATTACATGTAGGGCTTCTGAGCATTTGATCTACGGTCAATCGAGTCGAGAAATCGATCTGAATAAAAACCACTCGGCTTTCTCGCGTTACCAATGACCGTTTCATCTTACATGTATGCCAGCCTTATTTATATATGTGTATTTTTGGGAGGGTGTGTATAGGAGAGAAAAATATACACGGTCGATTGGTAGAGTCCATTGTCGAGGCCACAACAATTTTTTCATATTCAATCATTTATGGATGTAAATTTTATTTTTATATAATAAATTTTCTTGATGTGGATATACATCTATTTTTGATCTCCCGGTGTGATTTGATTATTATGTGAATAAAATTGTAAATATATTTTGATGATCGATCGAACAGTGTAATATGTGATGAATGATCATGATATTTATATATATATCAATGATATAGAGTTTCTTGTAGATATTTTTAATTTTTTTTGTTTTTATTTTTGGTTTTTTTTTTCCTCTCGATGTCGCTATTTTTTTTTGTTTTTGTTTTGTTTTTTGTTTTTTTTTTTTTCTACAAAGAAACATAAAAAAATTTCATTGGGCTAAATATATTTTTTAATACGTCAACACACAGTTAATTTTATTTCACAATAACGAAAATTATATAATGAGATAATTATACGTGAAATTAAATGTTTATTTATATATTATATGTGAAGTATTTTAATTGAGTGGCGAGAAAAGATATATTTAAATTAGCAAATGTGTTTCACTGAATGACATTACACACTGTTAATTGACTACTCAAAGTTGTTTTTTTTTTTGTTGATATAATAAAATAGATTGTCAGTAAAAAAAAAAAAATTTTTTTCAAATCTCTAAATGCGTTGTTTAATGTGCGATAATTATGGAGAAACTTATGGTTGGAAATAAAAAGAAAAAAAAAAAATTTTGAGGCGTAAAAATCAATTTGGATGACAACGAAAATTTTATGTCTATTAAGTGGGCGTTTTTATATTGCATCACACACACGCAGGCTTGGTAATATAGAGATATTATATATACAGAGAGTTTCAAATATTTGGGACTTATCTTATAAAGGACCCTGGTACGAGTCTCCCGTCGTGTATGTCCGACACCGCCGTGGATAAGATAAAAAAATCACATGTTTATATATAAATATATATACGTAATCTACCGCTGTCTCCTCTTTAACACTCACCAACTTTTTTTACCTTTTTTTATTATTATTGCTTTTACTTTATTTATTTAATTATTTATTTATTTATTCATTTATTTATTTATTTAGTATTAATATCATTATTTTTTTTTTTTCATCTTCAATATCTCACATTCCGTCTTAGTTACATTCTCCACAACTTGTCCAATGTATATTCAAATATACAGGACAGAACAATTTTAATTAATTCCCAACGGGGAATAAAATAGTGTCAATGAAATAAATAAGAGAGAAACACTCGAAAAAAAAAAAAAAAACAAAAAAAGTAGATTCATCTGAATTTTATTATTCACATCAAAAATTCGTAGAACGATAGGTTGAATGTCGTAAAGAAATTTAACGATATTTCCTAGAAACTATCACGGGAGAGGTCACAATGTCTACATTTTATTTTCCAACTTTATACTATTTTATTTTATTATTTTTATTCCATACATGAAAATATACAAAATGATATTTCGTGATAGTGATGTGAAATTTTATTAACTCTATCTACCATCATCCGATAAATTTATTATTCAATCTTACACAAATTAAATATTTTTTTTTTTTTTTTTTAAATATATTCATAATACATGAACACATAATATATACATATATCACAGTATCGTTTATTTTTTTCATTATAATGAAATTAATATACCATAAAATTTTGTTGATGGGGGCCCACTACGTACGTCAAATTGGGTCCCGTTTTACTCACCCATCACCTGTCGTCATTTAAACCCGTGTCAAAATATAAAAATACTACACACCACGACAACACTCGTGTATCATCAATGAATTATTTTTCGACAGTGTAAGTTGGGCTTTTTTTCTTTTCGCATAACGTGCGAGCACTGCTGCTTCATTTCTCTTTCTCTTCTTTTATTCGTTACCTTACCACACTAAGACCACACCACGACCACTATTACTGCCACGATTTTACTGGGACCGCCGTTGTACGTTTATTCACGAGTCCGGCCCTACCTAGTTAGAGCCTGACAGGCCCCATCTTGACGGTACCGTGGTAGCGGGGTCGACTCAAAGAAACCCGCCGAGACCCCGTGAAAACGTTTATGCACGGACAGTGGCGTGGATACGAGTGGACTCTGCTTAACGGTATATCCAATCAATTTTCTTCACTTATTTTTTTCTCAATAACATACACTTTACCACTCCATATATAATACATAATTTATTTATTTACTTATTTATTTATTCATTTATTTATTCATCCTTTTTTTTTTTTTTTTCATACAATTTTATTCACTCAACACTTCATGTATAATATATTAATATGTATATTTAATTGAACAGTTTACCAATTAAAAATATTCTAATTGAAATTCATTTTATTATTATTATTATATGTATTTTTTTAAATTTTAATTATACGTGATATATATAGTGGATAAGGAGAAGAGAAAAAATTAATCTCGTAGTATTTTGTATAGTGAATGCTTAACGAATTGGAGATGAGTGAATATTTTTGCATGAAAAAACTCGGGTGTGTGACAGCAGGAATAAACTCAATTTCAGTACACGGAAGCACTTACACTCTATACAGTCGCTACACTATTACTATTACTACTACTATTACTAGTAGTACTACCACTACTATTTCGCCAACTATACTGTTTGAATATGAGCATAGAGCATGAAAAGTACAGTATGTCATGGTAGATGATGAGTAGAGAACGAGAGAGAATTGAGAAGAGAAAGAGATGGACATTGTTGGATCGATATACGTGCATGATGCACGTGCCACATGGTCTTTTCAAGTTGTCACCAACGAATATGAGTGCTCCGGTGAATATTTAGCATTGACAATGGAGAGTTGTCCTGGTAGCGCGCACTGTCGAAGATGAATATAAGAAATGTGTGAAAAGAGTTTTGAATAAAAGAAGAACAAAAAAAAAAAAAAATGGAGAAAAGCGTGTGTACTTAACAGAGTACGCCGGTGAAAATGAGTGTATATAAGTAAATAGAAAAGAGATGAATATATATGAAAAAAAAAGAGAAAAAAGAAAGAAAAAGAAATGATAGAAGAGTAGAAAAAAATAAATAAAAAGAGTTGCGAATTTAGGCCGCGTGGTATGATGAGCAGCGAATCGTGTCTTTATATATATAAATATATATGAGGTGTGTAAATGTGTATGTATATGTGGCGTGATATTTTCAGGCTTGATGTGGTGTTACTCAATGTATATATAATATATAAAGCAACGTTTGCGCCTCTGCCACCATCAATCTCAGGCTCCTCGTTAAGAAGCGCGTATTTTATTTTATTCTTATTTTATTTTTCGTTGTACTCTTTTTCATTTCGCTGGGTGTGAGTCAGGCATAGCGTGAGCACGCGTATATATATGTATATGTCAGAAGAAAGAGAAGTAACGTCTTTCGACATTTACATGAGGATGTGAACTGTACGGAGTATACGATGGTATAACCCCCTGTGGATCTCCTTGTAAAAACAAGTCAAGAGTTTTTTCTCTCTCCCTCACTCTTTCTCTTTTCTTCTCTCGCTTTTGAAAATTTTTTTTTTTTTCATTTTATGCATAGACAGTTCTCTATGTTTATATATACATTGTTATTTTATGGTGATATGTGGAGCGAATTACCATGAGTAAACGTCACTAAAAAGAAAATAAAATACAAACATAAAATATTGAGTGAAATAAACTAAATAAATATGAGATAGATAATAAAATTTATATATTTATGATATTATTAAAAAATAATATTTTATATTTGAAATAATATATATAGACTTTTTTTTTTATTTAATATTGCACTGACCCTTCTCAAATTTGAAAATACATCTGCGCATATTCTTTCTTCAGTTTATTATTCGTCTTTCCACTTTTTTTCTCATTCCATCATTGTGACAGTGTCTCGGATATTTGTATCAATCGAATCGTATACACTACGACGTTTGAGTATAATGGAATTGACTTTGGGGATCTTCTTGTTTAACCCCCCTGAGGGCAACTTTACTCAAACATTGAAAGTAAAAGATATAGAAATGTAGAAGAAGAAGAAGAAGAAGAAGAAGATTATGAAGTGAAAGACAACTGTGTTTGTCCCTTACTCACAGCAGGAGATTTACTGAGATGTTGGATTTGTTCTGTGGCCTCCAGAGATATTATAAAAGTATTTATTTATTTATATATATTTTTTTTTTTCCGGTACATTATTGCAAGGACTAAAAAGTTTTTTCCTCATCTATACCATAGATGATTTCAAGCTTTGATTGAAGGGCAAATTCAAGTTCTCCAGGAATGAAGACAACGAAATATTAATCGATGTGTCGTTGATGGAGTTGGTTGGTCCAACGATGAGGCAGAGACGAGTAATGCTATTCATCAATTTCTATCGTCCCTAACACGTACACATATGTGTATATATTATATTATACCATTATCCAGTTGGAAATCTTTTAATCCTCGTCAGCAGACTTAACCGACGTTTGTTGTATACCTGGCGGGTCTGTATTTTGAGTGACAGCATCTTAACGAGCATCTACTCTTGTTGGATATATGATGAGTGGGCGATTTAAACAGCATCTTTAAATTGTGATAACATATTGCTTCATTTTGTATATGTTGCAAAAAAAAAAAAAAAATAAAATAAAAACGAATAAGAAAAAAAAAGAACAAAAATTGTCAATGGTCATATTTTGCATATTTTTTTTTTTTTTTTTCATGTTAATTATATTGATAATTATTTTTCCAAGTGATATTTATTTAAAAATAACTAACCACGATGACCAAGTTCAAATATTATATTTATTTTATTTAAAAAAAAATTTTTTTTATGACAAGTCGCACTTTCAGATCAATGTTAAAAGGAATTTTTTTTTTTTTCATTAATATAGAAAAATGGGGGAAAAAAAGAAGAGAAAAAGAAAAAAAAAATTAGTTTTATGCTCAAGCTTATCAGTACATGAACAAGAGAGTCTGGTATCCTCTTTTGAAAAGTCTCTGGTTCACGACCCCTTAAAATATATCAACAGACAAAAAAAAAAAAAATAAAAAAATAAAAAAAATAAAAAATAAAAATAATAAATAAAAAATCATTTTTTCTCATAAAATCTCTCAAACTTAATAGTTGTGTCCTCGTAACATGCAATATCCATTTCTTATCATATAATCGGCGCCACGACGGCAAAATAATGCAGATGAGAGTAGTTGAAATAGTGTGTAGTCGTGTGTCTGTGTGTCTGTGTGTATGTGTAGAGAAGATAAAGTGTGACAGTGTCTGTTCATTATATATACAATTCAAAAATATATCTCGTAGGACCTCGACAAAGGTATAGAAAACGAAAAATTGGACAAAAAAAAAAAATAATAATAATAAATAAATAAATAAATAATAGAAAAGAAACGAAAATGGGAAATGAAACAGGAGAGGCAGTAAAAAAAAAACAGAAAAATATTCAAGTTTCGACTGGGATCGGGTTTAGGGATCTGCAGCGATGGTTTGTCCTCCTCTCTCACTATAGGGGGCTCGCGTGTTTGGTTTCGCTGTGGTCCGCTTTCCAGTCATCCTTCGATCTTCCTCCTTCTTTTACACTTGCGAGATGACCCCGATATCCGAGCACAAACACATACACACACTCACTTTAACACTATGGTTATATGGACACAAAAGTGATAAATCGTTCGCGACGTTTTCGGCCACTCAGCACAACGGGGTGTCCATGTACATAGATATGTGTGTATATATATATATATATACATAGAAGTAAAAGATATTACATCTTTACTAAGATGATTTCTTTTTTTTATCTTTACCAAAAGGCATTCGGAGAATTCAAGTGTTGGATCTGCTAAAACGCGACATAAAATTCATGTGGTCTCCAGCATCCTCGTTTATATTCAAAGCAATAAATTACATTTCCAACTGTCAATTTTCTGAGAAAGAAATAAGAGAAAACAAGTTATAGAGATACATAAACATCGTTATTTATTTCACATTTAAATCAATTTACTCTGGCACTGAAAGTACAAAAAATCATTAACTGAAAACATCATTGAACTCAATTTCTTACTCTAGGTTATTTTTTTTAAAATATAATCATATTTTTCATTCACATGCACAAAATTTGAGAAAGGCTCTAGCCACTGCAGATTAATTTCTTTCAATGGATGAAAAAAGGGCCAAGGAAAAAAAAAATATGTCTCTGAAGGATTTTCGTGGATTAAGATACACGCGTTCGGGTGGAAACCCCGTTGTTCAAAAGACTTTTCCAATTGTGAACTCAATCTGTTCTCATTCATTCGGTGCGAATACCCACGAAAATGCAACTACAATACTTCACTATTATATATATATATATATACATACACATATTAACATTGTGCAATGGGTGAAAGCAAAGAAAAGATGGAATAATTGGAACGAGAAAAAAAAAATGGGCGTAGCAAAATTCAAAAGGTTTTTATATGCGTGACAAATTCAATATAATTCAAATCAAAATTCTATCATTGCACACATAGAACTGCTAAGCACACCATATATATATATATGTGTACTAAGAGTAATGGTGGATCTCTGGGAATCGGTACGTGCAGAAGAGAATGAGGAGAGTATTGGGTATTAATTCTCACGGACAAATATTCGTTGAATTTAACTGTACATACGTACAGAGCCTGCGGATATGCAACACATGGCATGACAGCGACTCATGCGATGGTTCAATCACGATATGATGTTCCATCTGTCGTTGTTTGATAGAGAATTGAGAGACAATCACAGCAATATATGTCTGAAGTGTTGGCTACTGTGCGACAAAACCAATGACGATGATGTATTTTAGGGGAAGAGAATTATATACAGAGCCAATGTGACAATATTATCTTAGTGTCACATCTCCTGAAATCTTTTCTCGTTTACTCATTTTTTTTTTTCCTTGTCTCTCCCCTGATGCACTAATGCTTTTTGATGGTCTGAGTTTACTTAACTCAGTTCATGTTTCACCCCTTTCTCTAATTTCAAAATAAATTGTGAGAGTGTCGCTGTGTATGCACGTGTGTGCGCGTTCGTGACAAGTTTAATAATATTACGTCAACCTTTGTACGGTAAAAAGGAAAAAAAAAAAAAAAAAAAAAAAAAAAAAAAAAATCATTTCTTTATTTAATATTAAACGAAATTCTATTGTAAATATTTGAATTAATATAAAAATAAAATTTGTACCTGCACAATGTTGTTTATATATTTCTTTTATATTTTTACTGTTGTAATTGGAGTGTTGAAATAAATTTCTCTTGTGTAGTCACTTTATATTTACTTATTACTATCGGTGGATGTGCGTGCATATGTATAGAATTTATTTATATTACCTGTAAAATTTCAAGCATCAACTATCTGAGTGTATACGTGTTACACACACGAAACTTTACGAGTCATAATCAATCTACATATTCTCTTCTTCGTGTATATATACAATGGAGAAATAAAATTTATTCTCCTTCCAGCATTCGATAATATAATATATATATATGTATATATTTTTTTGTTTCTGAAGAACGCAGTGCTTGCTCACGTGAAATGCGATACAGTTTCGTATTCTAGACATATCCAATTCGCATTTCTCATTAAATTATTTTATTTATTTATTTATTTATCTTGCCTGAATACGAATTGTTTAGTGAATTTTTTCATTTAAAATTCGGGACTACACGTGATAAATTTTTTTTTTTATTAAAAAAAAAAAAAATTATTTATATTTATACACAATTTTTGATGAAACAAAAAATAAAAAAATTAGAGAGATAAAATCATAGTTGAATGGATTGAAGTTAAATGAATGAATCCTCTCAAATTTTATCTCAATCAGTGTGTCATTGAGTGCTTATATATATACATTTAATTGTATCTTAAAAACAAAAAAAAACAAAAAAGAGATTACTTGGCTAAGTCAGTTGAGAAACGAGAAAAAAAATAAATTGTCGAAAACTAAAAGTAGAACCAATTACTCTTTCTATCTTCTCATTCTTTTATAACCGCCTCCAACAACGACAAATTGCCTCGACGTCTCAACTTCTCTCACTTTTTTTTTTTATTTTTTTTTTTTATTTTTTTATTTCATATATATCCATTTCTCTCTCACGTTTCTTCTTATTCCACTTCAACAAAAATCCACAGACTCTCAAATTGGCTCAGGCGATTTCTTCAAGAATTCATCCAAAGCAAGAAATTTCACGGAATGTCGTGCATCAAAAAATCCATTTGACTGAAATCAATACACACAGATATAAAGTTTACGGAAAAAAAAAAAAAAAATGTATATATATATATATATAAAAGTAAAGGGGAAAATTCTTTGGATTTCATTTGTAAAACGGATGTGCCATGTAAGCAACAATATCCTCTATATCTCTCCAAACCAGCCACAGAATATATATTATATACTTACACATATATACAAAGATACACATATATAATATCACAAATTTACTTTATATACTTGCAAGAACTGTACCACCCTCATCGTCTTGGATACACGATGTCTCGTCTCACAAATGTCTCGTGTCTGGGTAATCCTTCCGGGACCCAATGCAATGAATGGTGCATCGTAAAGTCGTCCTGCGGGGTTGAAGTACGAGCAGTCAACTGTACATATATATATATACATCCAAGACATATATTAAAGTGTACGAAAAGAGCCAAGGGGGTAAGAGAGGTTAGATATATATGAGTGATATAGGCGGAAACGAGAAAAGCCTCGAGATGCATTCAACCGAAATGGTATGAACGTTATATACATAAAGAGCAGACGAGTGATTCCACGTCTGATACATACATACATACATACTATATATAGTATAATGTTAGTATATATGTAGATGTTGAAAACTTGAGATGTGAATTACGTGCTTCGTGTCCTACGACATGTAGAATTACGTCTTTCTGAGATGAGATGAAGTTTAAAACCCACGTGTTCTCTTGTTGACTCGTTATTTACGCATTACATTTGTACATAGGATATTTATATGTGCATATATGTAGGTGAATATATAGACAATAGGGTGGGAAGTGATGGGTTATTCAAGAGACAGTCAACGGTAATGACTATTATGTCGTTCGATATATGTAAAACTGGAAAAATTTTATTACATCGTTTATTACCCAACTCTTATGTGAGTATGTATATATGTGTGCACAGAGGTGATAGGAAAAAGAATTGAGAGATGGGATATTGTTGAGAGTATATGAGTCTCAAGGGAAAAGTGAACGGTATCGATAACTCTCAGTTACACATTCACAAAAAAAAAAAAAAAAAAAAAAAAAAAAAATTTATTGTATCCACAAATAGATGAAATATTTGTAATTCACACGATACTTTGTAATTTTTCCCAGTTGTGAATATGCGAGTTGATGTAAATCAGGATAATATCGAATTTTTTCTTTCTTCTTTTTATTATTATTTCCTGAATCCATGAGAGCAAAAATGTATATACCCCCATCCCCCACGTCACATTCAATAAACACTCAATTGCTACCAGTTCTTTTTCTTATTTACTCATTTATTTTCCATACGTATATTCACTTTTGTAAAATATTATCAATTGAAAATAATTCATGCCTCATATACGTAAGTATGAATTGAAACGGGTAAAACGAAAAAAAAAATATTGAATAATAATAATAATAATAATAATAAAAATAGTAGAAAGGGAAATTTATTATTATAAACGTGCGTTCGCTTATATAAAATCCAATATTCCTCTCTTGAATTTTCTCCCTACGGTTTAGCGCCTTTTATTTGTCCCAACACTGCCACCTTCTTGGTCTCTCTCTCGGTCTCTCTCTCTCTCCTTCTCATTCTCGATGGCTGTCATCTCTCTTTATGATTTCTCAAATTGTATATAGGTATATAACCTCCTGGCCATCTCGCTTTTGAAAATGAACAGACTGGGTAGAGAACCTCGTTATAATCGTCACTGGTATTATAGTAAAGATTTTTTTTTCTTTATTTATTTATTCTTTTTTTTTTTTTTTCTCTTCACTTCCAAATCGGTAGGTGTCGGATTCCATAGGGTCTCATGGTGTAGTCGAAGAAAAAGTGAGAGAGTATACGGAAAGGACACAGCATATAAGGCCCCGAAACGTCACTGTAGTCCCCCAGACTCGGGCATTCAACAATGGGTCCTTCCTCTCTCCCACTTTTTGATTTTTTTTTTTTTTTTTCTCAATGTATAGGTATATGTGTATATGATGGTTGGCTGTGTCCTACGTTGTGAGAGTTTCTTTCACATGGCCATAGAGTTTCGTTCGTCAATTTGACTCAATGAATGTATTTTGACAGGCGAGCGACACGCCAGCCTGCAAAATTTTACCGGGTGTTTCACGCCTAAGTAAAAAAGACTCGCACGTGTATTTCATTTTTATTTTATTTATATATATATATATATATTTTTTTTTTTCCTGTTGCTTTATCTATTGTGAATTCGCTTCACTCATAAAAAAACTGAAGAAATTATGACAATGTATGGAATGAATAAAAAATAAAAATTGTAATAGAAATATCACACGTGTGATGATGAAGTATGAGAAAATGACAGAAATAATGGTGTTACAGAAAGAAGACTACGCAAAGTTATTTTAATAAGAAAATTCGTGTTGTAGGTTTTTTTTTTTTTTAATGTAAAATTGAAGTTGTTGGTGAACGTTGAAAGGACTCGCGTAGCGTAATAATTTTACATTGCCGCTTGCTACATAAGACCCTGCTTGATATTACGGTGATGTTGGAAAAAATGAAATTAAACTTAAAGGCCTCGAAGTGTACCAGGCCCTTACGTGACAATTGTCTCGGGCATTCGTAGCAGCAGTTTTTGAATGTCGACGCCTCAGTTGAAAAGGGCTGCTTTTCCGTCATCGTCGTCGCAGTCATCATCATCATCATCGTCGTCGACAATGACGACGTCGTGGCCAGACATCAAAGGATTCACTTTTCCCCTTTCCCCCTTACGCCACTTCTCGTCACTTCACTTTTTTTCTTTCCTACTTCTCCTCCACCTTGTTTTTTTCCTCTTCAGACTTTCTTCCTCATCGTCAACGTAGTCTCGCTACTCTACAGTTTAAGTCCTTTTGTCAACTTCTCTCTCACTCGTATATTTTTTTTTCTCCCTTCTTTTTCCATTTTATATACTTGAATGTTGAAAGTTTTTTGGTCAAGTGAGCGCAGCACATATTTTTTTCGCACACGTTCACTCATTTTTTTTTTGTTCTTTTAATTTAATTTTTTTTTTCTCCCTCAATCCGACATGAATTTGTCTCAACGTGACCACCCGAATGCTTGAAATTCTGTTGTAATTGCATGAAAGAAAAGAAGTCAAAGTGAATATTTCGCGTATTATGTTTGTTGTGGTGGAGGAAATTACTCTGTTAATGAGGTCAGCATCTCTTAGCAACACGCAGTGTTTTTTTTTTTATATAATTAAATATACAATGCAGAGTGTTGCTACAAAAATTAAATTTGTTGAGTAAGTGTAAATTTAATTTCTTGACAATTTTACCGGATCTCATTCACCCTAAATATCATCCTCAAAGTGTCGCTTCTGAAAAAGAGGAATAAAAAAAAAACAACAACAATTCACCACATTAATTATCACGTATAATATTGTGATTTTTTTTTTTCTTTCTCCCTCTGTATTTATTCAAATATTTATCTGTCTACTACAACAATCATAATTGGAAATCTGCCAGATGAATTGTAATCTCGAAATGAAAAAATTTCATAGCCGAAAAAAAAAAAACATTAGAAAATAAATAAAATCGATAAAAAAAATTAATGAAAATAAACAAGTAAAAAAAAATCGTGAGAGATAGTCATATGATGAAAATGTATTTCTTACCCTTTCTTTTTTCTCTCTCTCTCTCTCTCTCTCTATATATATATATATATATATATGTATATATAAAGTTTATCAGATGCTGGTGTGCACGGTCAACTGAGCGAGGGCAAATTCACGACACAGATAGTAGAGACACACAAGCGCAACTCTGGCCCTAAAGTTCCCCTCAGTATTGTTGAGTATTGTTTCAGTGGTGATTTAAAAATCTTCTCGTGCCTCGTTAACCGTTCTATCGGATGCTTGAGGCCAATGTAACATAGCCGGAACCCCATTGGGTATTGTCTTGAAAAAAAAAAAAATAATAAAAAAACAACAGGGGAAATAAGGGAAAAAAAAATACGAAAGAAAAAAAAACATCACACCCACATATATTGAACACAGGGAGAGACTGTGTGCGGTAGACATTTATTTTGCCCTATGGACCTTCTTTCTCTTTTTCTTACGACGTTCTATTCCTTTTTCTTTTGTTTTTTTTTTTTTTGTTTTCGCGACCTTTTCGCCCTCCCAGGATCTACGGCTCCTGAACACTCGACAGGTACACACATACACGAGAGACTTATTGGCACAGGGTTGAAAAAGATCGTATCTCATGTTGGCGAATCGTACGATTATAAATATATATAGATATATGTGTGTACTATGTAAATCTATCAGTTAATAATAAAAAAATATTATTTTTCATTATGTATTTATAGAGATTCGTAGAATTTTTTTTTTGTTTTTTTTCTCAAGCTTCTATAAGAGGCCAAAATAAATAATAATGGAAAATAATTTTCAATACGTGTAATAGAGTGGTGAATATGAAATTATCATAACGAAAGTATAATAATAAATGATTAAATATCAAACAACATGACTATTAATTTTATATGATTATATGTAAAAATATGTTCAACACAAATTTGCCATTGAATTTATCATGATTATTTACGATAATATTACTCAATAATTCAGTGACAGTCGATAGACAAAAATTTTTTCATCACTTGACATGTGCAATGAGTAACATTCGTACATTCTCAACTGCCATTGTTGACTTCTTTTATATCTAATGCCAATTTATTTTCTACCTGCGCGAGAATAACGACAACTTTGGCTTCCGAATACCCAAAAGAATATATTTATAAATAAATAAATATATATTTTTGTAAATAGGGAGGAAGAAAAAAAAAAAAAAAACGACAGGTATAATATATATTATACCAGTCGTAGATATTATTTTGCCGAGAGATTGTTGTTGTATTTCACGTGACCGTGCAGCACGAATAGAATTATTTGACTAACAAAACTAAATGCACCTGTCAAACACGTAATTATATTTCAGTAGAAATAGAAACTCCTCCTTCCATCTCTATATAAATATATATTTTTTCAAAATTGTGTAAACAAAAAAAAAAAATTAATATTTTGTCTGGCAGTAAATTCGAAAAAAAAAAGGAAAAAAAAAAAAAAATCTTTCTTTTCTTCTATACACGCTCTAGTTTGTATTTTATTTTCATAATAATAATTATTTTTTTATTAATAATGCACCCTCCATATAATCCAACTGATTAAATTTCTCTTAATATTATATATATATACGTGTGTGTGTGTATGTGTTTGTGTGTGTGTGGGTGTAGAAGAAGCCGTTCATTGCGCATTTTTTTCTTCATTGTTCATTCTATCATCATGTTGCGTCTATAAAAATATGTACAGTAAAGATTATATACACACATATGACAAATACATAATATGAGAAGCGAGGTCGGATGTACGATACGACAATGGGGTAAAAGTAGTGCATACACTCGAGCACACACTTGATGCAAACCTAATTTAACTTTGCGACTGTAGGGATTGAAAGAGAGGGAGAGATAGGAGAAAAGGAGGAATATATATATATATAGAATATATAGAATATAGATAGGAATTCAACGACGTGCCTGCACCCGCGCGCTTGAACAATGAACAAAGCCGATATTCTGCGCGCACGAGGCCGACAATGGACTTTGTGTATCGACTCTTCCTCTTTCTTTACACTTCAGTTTCCCTTTTGCAACGAACATCTCGCCAACAAGAATTTGCACGTTTTATTATCGATGCAATATATATATTTTTTCTACGTGAAAACTTTTATAGATACAAGTAGTAAAGTAAAGCCAACAGTCGTCTGGAGCGTAGATTGAAATACAGAAAATTTATTTTATTCAGACAGAAAAAAAATTACTCTCAGTAAATAAATAGGATTTTTTATTTTTTTCAATAAAAATAATATTTTTTTTATTTATTTTTTTTTTTTTTCTTTCGTCATTATATTAAATTGAATGTTGAATATTTGTATTTGAATTAACGAAATAATTATTTTATGTGAATAATAAAATACGTGTGTAGTTAGAAAAAAAAATTTAATTCAATCGTAATAATTATTATAATAATAATTATTATTTTTTTTTCATGTGAGAAAAAAAATAGAGTAATAGTTGCAATAAATAAATAGTAAATCGGGAGTATAAAAGTGAGTCACGCTCTTGTCCTTCGATCCGTGTACACACGCGGCGTGATATCTGATACGAAAACCTGTATTTCCTTCAATCCTTCATTACATACTCACACACACTCACACATGTACGAATATATTTATATAGAATATATATATGTGTACATGCTCTTCCTACCGAACGCTTGGTAAATATAAGAGTGCATCTGGTCGCGTGATATCGTTCGAACAATATACCCAGCGGTCACGAAACTCGCATCCACCTCCGTTTAATATCCGTCTCTCTATATTTTCTCTCTGCCTTTCACATTTTTTTCTTCTCTCGCTTTGTCTATCTTTCAATTCCCCATCTCTCTCTCTCTTTTAAATTCCCTTTCTCTGTTTTGCTTGTTTTAATGTCGTTATCGCCGACAAGTAATCGAGAACCGCCTTTAGATACCAGGAAAGCCTTCTCTTGTGTTTTTTTTTTTTTTTTTTTTTTTTTTTTTTTATTAGTATTTTTCTCTCATTTTTGTTGTTTTCTTCACACTGGTTTGCACGTTCGCCCTAACACGTTCGTGAAATAAATAACGTCACGACGCGCCACGAGTAAAACGATAAAAGTGATCGTTGATTTTATATTTAAAAGAAAAAAAAAAAAAATTCTTTTTTTTTTTTATCAATTTTATTTTATCATTTTTTTTTTATTTTTTTATTTTTTATTTGGTTTCATTCAACCACAAAAATTATCGCCATCCCTCAACGAATAAACGACAAATAATATTTATAGCATACACTTATAAATTTATTTATAGACGTATACATGATTTTATTTATCCTTTTTTTTTTTATTTGGATTTTTATAGGTTTGCAAGCTGAACTATTTTACGTAAGAGAGGGAGTTATAAATGAGTACGCCATCAAATTTGTTGTACCAGTACCAGCTCAGGTACATAAGCTTCATTTTACGTGGGAGAATCTCGCTGGTAGACCAGTAAGTTAAAAATAAAATTCATATATTTCATATTAAATTTAGTTTGATTTACTTACTATTTTTCTTTTTATTTATTTATTTTTTTTTTTCATGTGTATATATATCTCACTTATAAAACAACTTTATTTATATATTGTATATTGTCCCAAACGCACACATTTATATATTCATATAAATTTATATTTTTCGTGTACCCACGCACATTTTTTATATCCCGTATCGTCATCAATTTTTGCAACATAATATTAATATATTAAAAATATTCACATTTATATTTCACAAATAATCTCGCGCCTTCACGAAAAACATGATACACATATACAAAATAAGATTTTTTTGTTTTTTTTTGTTTTTGTTTATATGCAAACTGATCGTGTCGTTACGCTTGTACGAACATACTTCACATTGCCAACTTGAATATTGCCAATGTAAATGGAGATTTAATGGCGCTCGGATATATTGCAAGCATGAGTGATCACTAAAGTTATTCGATACTCGCGGGTCCAAGATTTCCTCACCCCTCACCCACTCATCCACTCTCGTCTCAAATTTTCTCTGTCTATATAGACTCATATAATAATATATTTAATATATCCAAGTTAAAGTTACTGAGGCATGTCCTCATTCAGATTGTAATTTATATTTTATTCTCGTCTTTCATCGTCTTCATATCTCAGTATGACTTTGTAATTTGAAAAACAAAAAAAAAAAGTACTAATAATAATAATAATAATAATAATAATAATAATAATAATAATAATTGAATAGTTGATTTTATTACTGCTCCAGTATAATTTTATTTTTACACATCTTGAATATAAATTTAAATGCATGTATGAATTTTTTTCTGTTTATTCAATTTTTTTTCTCTCTTTATCTCAATTTTATTCGTCGATTTCTGTATCCGTATATGATTGAATTAATTATATGATGACAACACATATGTACACGTCTCTATCTGAATACAATAAATAAATAAATTAATTATAAATAAAATATTTTATCAATCAATAATGATAATTGATACATAAATTTATTATAATGTTTCTGAGAAATTCTGTGATTAATTTCAATTTATCACATTATAAATTAGAAATACTTGAGAGTAGTTTACTTGAAATAAACTTATCCTCTCAATACACAAATAAATTCAAGAAAAAAAAAAAAAAAAAAAAAAAAAAAATCAACTTCTACATTGCATAATTTCAATTATTTAATTGAAAAAATAAATATAGAATTGAGTGGGTGATGGTTAATGGTGGTGGTTAAGTGAGTAAAAGTGACTTGCCAAGTATGTGACACAGTGTTGGATTGACTCGTCCACCTATCAACGTACACGTAGAAATGCGTGCATGGAAAGGGTTCTGTAAATAACGACAAAGTGGTCAAGCCACTTCTTTTATCCTTTTTCTTTATACATATATATATACTTTGTTAATGCTTGACTGTTGCTCGCGTGAGCCACTGATGTCGTGTACGAATACAGACAGACATGGAATAAAAAAGAAAAAATATATATATATGTATGTATATATAGAGAGTCAAGGTAAAAGGAGTGTGGAGAAAGAGTGACGGCCCGTGCCGCGACATCCGTCACCTCGCGACAAAACCAACTCGTCTCGTTTTCTTCATGTATACCTTTCCCCTCACGATACATATACGCACACATGCATATACACACTATATATCCATTATACATATATGCACAAGTCACATAAAACGAATCAACCTGTCTGTCAAGGAGGACCTGATGCATCTTTTTGTGTATATAAGAAGTAAGAGAATGGCATACAATGTGTGTGTAGACATTGGACGCGCGAATCGATTACACTATATTTAAATAATAAAAAGAATAAAAAAAATTTTTAAAAGAGAAATTATAAATACACGTGTGTGTATATGTGTGTGTGTGTGTGGGTATATAAAGAAATAAATAAAGAAGTTGAAAGTGGAGAAAAAAGAGGAACAAGGAATTTTAGTTGTTTTTATTTTACTCGATGACAAATTGTTTTCATTTGTACTATATTTTCTCTTTTTTTTTTTTTTTTCTTTTCTAGCTTTATATTATTGAATATAGTAAATTATAAATGTGTATGTATAAAGTAAAAATAGTAATCAACGAGTTGATATTTATTTTTATTTTATCTTAATTTATTATTTTATGTTCATACTCTATACTCATTCAAAGCTGACATTTGTTTTTACCTAACATTTACTTATATTTATTTTTTCTCTCTTCTATTTCTCATTCTCGATTTTGCTTCTGCTCATTATCGAGTAATTTACAGATTCTCTCTATACCTATTGTAAAATCCATTGCACAGGAGAAAAAGGGAGATGAAGGAAAGGAAAATAAATAAAAGAGCGAAAAATTCGTAGTCGATCAGCAGCAGCAGCTGCATTATATATATATATAAATGTACTTGTGGCTCACGAGCAATCAGCGAAAATTGTCTTCCACGAACAACCAGAAACCAAGTGCCACGTTTGATATTATAGAAGGCAGTAGAGCAGCAAAAATAGAAAAGAGAAGATGAGAAGACATAAAAAGAAGAAATTCAGTTCATTTCCAACGTTAAAATGAGCAATTTACTGGGCTTTTTTTTTTCTCACAGATATTTCCACGCTATTTGTGTTCGATTTATCTTCTTCCGTCTCTTCCTCTCTTTTTTTCGCTCTGAATATATATAATTACTTGGAACAAAATTCCCTAGGTCAATTCAAGCGGAAATATTGCAATGATTATAAAAATTTTCCACAAAGTATTTTATTAGAATTATATTTTCGCATTCAATAAATTTAAAATTTAAAATTTATTGTTACAGCTACCGTATACAATGTCAGTGGACATCAGTAATCCATCTGCATTGAGTAGTTCATTAAATATTTCACAAGCTGGTGAAATTCCTGTAGGTGGATTACAAACATGGGCATTGGCATTGCATTGTGGACCATATGATGCCGAAGTGGATTTATCGCTTCGAATTAATGTTGCGCAAAATCGACGAAATACCACGTCATTGGAAGTTCGACGGAAGAAAATTTGTCTGAAGGAAAAAAGTGGATATCCAGGACCGGAAGAGGTACTTGTTGCCGCTTCTGGTACAACATCCGGTGGTCAAATATTTTATGCAGCAATTGGATGCGCTTGCGCTTTTATTGCCGCGATATTTGTTCTTGTTGCTGCGTATTATGTACGTGATAAAAAAGCTCGACGACATCGTGATCCATTGCAGTAAGTAAATTTATATGAAAATATTCATTTATTCATCTATATTATTTTTTTTTTCATTGTAATATTCTATTTTTATTTTTAGAGAGTCAAGGGGTTTAAGCTCGGCATGTAGCGTTGAAAGGGGAACGGGAATTGGACCAGCCCAAACCTTTCTGTCACCGGAAACTCCACCACCACCCTCAAGTGTTTCCGCATCAAGCTATAGACGACTTGAAGATCGACCTAGTCGCGAGTTGCATGAAAGAATACAGGAAATCACTGTTCAAAGGTATGTCTATAGCTTCACATATATCACGGATGTTGTTTCTCATTGGTATATAAAATCCATTCATTCCGACGATGTTTCACAACGAGAAAAAATAAACAATGAAAGAAAAAAAAAAAAATAATAATAATAATAATAAAATGAAAAAAGAAAAATAAAAATAAAACGCGAGTAGAGAATGGAAAAATGAAAGAATAAAAAAAAGAAAAAAAATAGAAGAGCAATTAAAATGAGGATAAAAAAACGTCGTTGGTACTGGTGGAAAAATAAAAAAAAAAAATGTGCTTTGATCTTGAGCCAACAATAGATTCTGGGTCGAGTGGACGTCAGATGGATGGGTGGTGGGCAATGGGAGCAGAAAGAAAAAGTTTTCTGATACGGAAAACGGTTGAAGCGATAGTCAAGAAGTCACGTAGTTCGTAAAGTTTTTCTCTCTCCTTCTTGCTCTTGTTTCCAAGTCTCTTTATATAAACATTATACATGTAGATATATATAATACTCGATTCTGATTTTATTTTTGTTCATAATAAATCGATGAATTCAAGTACGAGCCCAAGTGAGGTATTATTCGTTGTATAAGAATAAAAATTCACATGATTCAATTATCGATATTTATTTATAACTTTGATGATTGTGCTTTTACTCAATTTTGAAAAAACTAACGTTCCTAATGTTTTTTTTTTTGTTTCCTTCATCTATATATATTTCATTCTTGTTTTGGGATACATGGCTGATGTTTAAATTTTAATTTTTTTCTCACATCCACATTTTCATTGCTACATGAAACGCCTTTTTACTATTAACCGTCTGGAGTGATGTAACGCCACTAGTATTTGAATTGTAGTGAAGCACGCGCACGCGTATGCGTGTGTCGTGAGTAATGAAGATTGATGAAACGCGCACCCCTTGTCGTTGGGGACATCACACACTCATGAGAGCCAGTATAGAGAATTCCCTGGGTGTTGTTACTAATTTTTCGAATTCTGTCTCGCCCGTTCACTTTGATTTATGTCAATGAACGTGTATATTTACATAAATATGTCAGAAAAAAAATGTATATAAAAAAATTAAAGAAAAAAAAAAAAAAAAAAATGCCAGTGATTATAATGTTTGACGTTGAATTTTTCGTTTTTCATAATTTCTTTTAATTATTGTTATTTTTTTTTTTTTTTTTTGTTTACTTTTGTGTCTTAGGTGTCGTGTGAGACTTCTGAGTATTGAAATGGAAGGAACTTTTGGCCGTGTATATAGAGGAAGTTATCATGAAGAGGGTGCGACTACACCTCGAGAAGTTTTAGTCAAGACTGCTGCTGAACATGCGTCTCAATCCCAGGTGAGTCATTGAAAACTTTTTTGTATATACAATCTGTCGAAGTTTTATATATTTTCATCGTTTTTACTTGTGAAGAAAAATTTTACGTACAGTAGTAATTTATATTTTTTTTCTTTGATTTTTCTTCAATTCTATTTTTTTTTTCAAGGTTGCTCTACTGCTTCGTGAGGGTTTGGCACTTTATGGATTGAGTCATGCTGCACTTTTACCAGTTCTTGGTGTCTCAATTGAAGATCGAAGTGCACCATTTCTTCTTTATCCACATACGGGTTACAGAAATATGAAAAGATTTTTGTTACGATGTAAGTTGAGCAGTGAAGGTCCACCGAGAGCACTCACTACACAGGAGGTCGTTGAAATGGCACTTCAAGCTGCCAAAGGTGTACAATATTTGCATAGAAAACGTCTTGTACATCGAGATCTTGCTGCACGAAATTGTGTGTAAGTAAAATTTTTTATTATTTATTTCTTTTTTTTTTATATATAATTTATCTGTAATATTTTTTTTATTTATGTATTTATCGTTATTAAATTTTGAAACAATTGAATTGTTGATTTTTATCATTATTATTATTTTTTTTTTATTCGTATTTAATGGAATTGCGTCGCCTTGTTATCGATTCAATTTTATATTATGTTGATTTAACAGACACGCCAATGTGTACTCGAGAACACGCCTCGAGAGACGCCTCCATAATGAGGGGCTCGTTCGTTGTAACGGATAAAATAACCATACACGTCAATTTTTTAAAATTCTTTCGTGTTTGTATTTATTCGTGTAAAACATTTTATTTTCTTACCAACGATCAAATTTCATTATCAAGCGAAAGATTTAATTATACATGATACAACATAAAATATCAATTATTATTATTATTTTTATTTTTTTTTTTTCAATTAAATATATAATTTAATTAATTTACAATATCACGTGGGAAATTTTTTTTGTCTTTTTTTTCTATATATCATCAGTGAACTGTAATGATTGCGTTGAAATAATTTGAAATTAATTTGTTTGTTTGTTTTTTTTTTTTACAATAGGGTGGATGATGATCTGAGAGTACAAATTACTGACAACGCACTGGCGCGTGATCTCTTTCCACAAGACTATCACTGTCTTGGTGATAATGAAAATCGGCCAATAAAATGGTTTGCAATTGAGAGTCTACTCAGTAAAACATTTACAACCGCATCGGATGTGGTGAGTATTGTAGCATTCATAAAATCGAGAAGATGAAAAAAAAAAGAAAAAAAAAAAAGAAAAAAAAACATCTCACAACAAAACGTGAAATTATTGACAAGAAAAAAAAAAAGAAAAATTCAATTGTATTGTGTCGGTTCAAGTGTTAATATTTTCTCAAGTTTATTATTATTAATTTTATATTTTTTATATTTACAGTGGGCATTTGGCGTTTTGCTATGGGAATTGACGACGCTTGCCCAACAGCCATATGTTGAAGTCGATCCATTTGAAATGGCCTCTTATCTAAGAGACGGTTACAGACTGGCACAACCGATAAACTGTCCCGACGAGTTGTTTGCAGTTATGGCTTATTGTTGGGCTATGTCAGCAGACGAGAGACCAACATTCAGTCAACTCATTGTGTGCCTCCAGGAGTTTCACACTCAACTCACTAGATACGTTTGAACGTTTGAATACGTCAAGTATTTGTTTCGTTTTTCATATTTTATTCATTCTATTTTTTTCCCTCTTTCTCTCTCTCTCTCTCTTTCTATTTTTGTTCTTCAATTCTTGTTCACATCGAGTAGATGTAAACTCTCTATTGTGTATAGAAAGACTGCAACAAATGTGTCAAAGTTAAGAATTTATTCTGACTTTACCTGAATTAATTTCTCTTTTGAGATAACTCCACGAGACAAATCGACTGTGTATATTTTATTATTATATAGGTACTTACGCATATGTATATTTTTTCCTGCAAAAAAAAAAAAAAAAAAAAAAAAAAAAAAATTGTTATTGTTCTACTGAAGGGAAAAGAGAGGAAAAAAAATAATATTAAATTATTTGCTGAAATGTTGATTATTATAGACACCGCTGAATTATTTAATTAAATAATTGTCAACCCCAGTGTTCAATGTAAAATTATTAAGTATTATGATGAAAAAAAAAAAAGAAAAAAAAAAAACTATATACATACACAGAAAAACATAAATAGCTTCGCAATTATAATAATTAAATATGTAGGTAATTTTTAATTGTTCGTAAAATATAAAAACCCCACTGCCAAGTATTAATCATGTAGGTCAAGAACAAGATTTTTTTTTTTTTTTTTTTTTTCCGTATGGAAACTAAAACACAAATAAACAATCAAAAATTAAAAAATATGTATCATACTATAGTAACGAAAAAAAAAAAAAAAAGAAGTAAGAAAAATTGAAATAATTCGCTTGCCGTTGTAGAGTCCAATGTGCCAATTCTTTGTATTTTTGTATATATAATCTAGAACATTATTAAGTAAACAAAAAAAAAAAAAGAAAAATCCACATAGCTTGTAAGGTTTCAAAACCGAATTATAAAGACTGTAAATATTGAACAGATATATGTATACATATATATACAAAATGTATAAGTAAAATAAATTTTATTTCATCGTGCAACTGATTCGACATTGTTTTTCACACTTATTATATATACATGTATTTCTTTCTCTCCTATTTCTCATCCATAAATTTATTTATACAATATATATATATATATATATATTTTTTTTATGTCTCTTTTATATCACTCGACATTTTTATTTTGTGTATACACCCATCCGGTGAGCCAAAAACGAACGAGTGGAAGACATAAATCTCTGCAATTTTCTCTGGAGGTCTCTCACTTTCTTCCTTCACGGAAAGACACACATTTATATACAGGCAGAGGCGCGTATTATCGTGCCATACGAGTTATTTCCGGCCACCTAATTCTTCTACAGAGATTCATCCCTTTAAAACCCGTGAATAAAACGAATAATGAAATAAACACATCTGTGTGTGCACACATTTATGCACGAATAAAAAAAAAACAAAACATTAATAATAAAAAATAAAAATTCAAACTTTGTATACGCTTCATGATTTTCTCTCATGTACAAACCAAAAATAATACGTCAAACGATAAGATACGTCATGTTTTCAGCGAGTCCTGTAATTCTTATACAAGTGGTAAAGCACATGGAGCATCCCGAGGGTGACGATATTAATGGGAGACCTCCAAGGAAACGTGCAACGTCTTGTTTAAAATGAAAAATGGTTTAGATGGAGTCGTGTGTATATAAGTAACTCATCTGTTAAAAAAACAAGAAAAAAAGAAGAAAGAAAACAAAATTTCACATTGCAATGTGACTTATAAATATTTATTTGTCATGGAAAAATAATATTGTAATATTGTAATAATTTAAATTATAATGTTTCCAATAGATAAAATAAATTATTCGTGTATTGATCTCTCACATGTGACCTGACCATTTCAATCTCAATTAATTATCCTGCGACGTATTTTCGTGGTATTTTGTAGAAATAGATATCCACAGTATATACAATCGATTTCGATTGTACGTTCTGAATGATGCATATACAAGGAAATGGATCCCAGTGATTTTCCGGTTGATACGCCGAGTAGAAACCATTTGCAAAACCCCATCGAAGGATTTCACAATACACACATATATAAATGGTCAGTGTATACACACAGTCTATCTTCAACTACATCCGATGGATAATTATATCCTGCAATGTTACTCTCATTCTCTTCCCGACCCTTCGGTCCCTTGATTTCACTGTTAACAATGTTCAATGATCAATTAGTCATGGGACATTAGTTACATTTATTTCAACGACGCAAACCTCTCATGCAATCAATATTATAATATATTATGGAAAATGTAGTAATATTAACGACAATACTACGAATTTATATAAAACAATTGTCAGTACATGTGAAAATAATTGAAAATAAATAATTTAAAAAAAAAAAAAAATGATAATTATAATAAAGTGATGAAAAATTGTAATAGTGATCTTCACTTTATATGATGATACATTTTATTTTTAAATTCAGTAGATTGAAAGAAATTTAAATTACTTGAGGCGTGAACAAAGTGAATAAATTTCTGTGTGCACTTATAAATTGTACATGTATATTTGTGTGTATGTAAACACATACGTGATATATACTTGAAGAACCGACAGACAATTTACTTCGCGCCAATTCACGTGGTGCATTTTACGTAACGATATTGAGATATACTGTAGCTAACCACGCACATACACACTCACACATACACGTATACACATTCGCTGTACTCATCACTCTTTTATTATTATTATGATTTACTCATTTTTTTTTTTTTTTTTTCTTATTTTATTTCATCTTGAACACTTTAATTGCACATTCGTTTTATACACTGTTGGATACAAACCAATACAAGTGAATCATAAAATACACTTGTGTGCGAAAGAGATTAATGTTGTCATGAATTTTATACTACAATTTGCAATTTAATTTCTATTTCAGTAATAAAATAAATAGACAATAAATTCATTCGAATGCAAATAATTGAAATAAATATTAATATTAATATTATAATTTAACAATTATTTTATTTCTTATTTTTTTTTTTTCTTCTTCTTATTATTATTTATAAATAATATATTTATAAATATATTTGATTAATTGTATGTTGAAATGTATTTTAAGTGCAGTGCACTTTTCACGCGCGTTTCAAATGGCCAACGCTAATGAATTTTAATGGACTCTAGTGAATATAGCGCACGTGACAACCCTTTGTTTGTTCAGTTGCCTTATAGTCAAACGTTAAGGCTAAACGGCAGTGTATGAAATTTGCTTTAAGCCTTCATTGTATATATACACTCACGTAGAGCAATCACAAGAACTGAGTTCATAGGGTGCAATTTGCAGCTTGTAAAGGACTTAAGGGACGTCGTACACCCTCCATCATCTCTTTCCATGACATTCACACAATTACATACATATACAATCTCAGTATATAACATGGGGGTTCATTACAGTCGAGGTCCGAGCACAATAATGTCATTCACGATCGCCCTTTCATATATATGTACACACAGTCATCAGGCTATAAGTTTTGGGTGTGTGTGTGTGTGTGTGTGTGTAGATTACAGAAGAGACTATTTTATTAACTACATATATAGACGTATATATTTATACTAATTCTAATAAAGACACTAAAACACATGCTCATGAATATACAGTTATTTATGAACTGTTTAAGCTTTAGATGTAATTAATTGAAGGGGAATAGAAATAAAAATATATAGCGAAATACAGGACAATCAGTAGCACACGTTTAGTTCTAGGAAGCAATTAATTCTTTAGGACATCGTTTTATTTTTCTTTCGTTTTCTTACTACGTGTGTGTGTGTGTGTGTGTGTGTGTGTGTGTTATAAGTATTTATTTAATTTATTATTTATTTTTTATTACCACACACGTTGTGGGATCATGCGATATTTTTTTTTATTTTTTATTATTATTATTGTCGTTTGACATCCGAAAATCATTATCCCTACTTTTGTAGTTTAAGTGTCATGCAAGAAAATAATCCTGTATGAAGATTATGATAAAGAAAAATAGAGAAAATCAGTATGTCATTCATTATTCTTGAAATAATACACAATTTTTCTTATTCATAATTTCATTATGATGATTAAATATTTAGTATTAATTAGAATTTTTATTTTTGTGATTGGAATTAATGGAGGAATTTTAGTGTCAGATAAAATTGATTTTGAATCGAATAAAAATACAGAATCGGATGTGATTATTGATGATGAACAAAAATATTACGAACCTTCATCAAATATTCAATCAGATGAATTTGCGTTCAGAGAACATGAATTTGTAAAACCAAAATGGAATCCAGGCCATTTTGAATCAGTAAGTTTTTATTGGCAATATTTTTATTGGATATTTGCTTTCTTTTATACTCTTGTTTTTTTTTTTTCCTTCTTCTTATATGAGGCATATGTGTATTTCTTTACTGAAAAAAAAAAAAAAAAAAAGGAAATAATAAAAATATACAACACATAAAGAATCTGGCCCGGGTAGTCGTTAACTACAAACCGCGGTATGAATACAACTACTATAGCACACAAATTTATTGCACCACCGCAATCGTTCAGCGAAACGACCTGTCTCACGACGAGCGAATTCAAAATAGATTTTTAGGCAGGAACGCTCGTAAAAGTGCTTCAACTCGTTATGGATTTATAGGGTAGCGCTATGTAAAGCCATAAATACATTGCTAGAATCTTGTCGTGTGTTTGAAAGTCAAACTGAGTGCTTGCATCGATATATATAATAATAAATGTATAATAAAAGTTATAGAATAACTAGATACATCGAAATAAAATTCGTTATATTATTTATTGAGTTTTCATTTTTTATCTTTGCAGGTTCACAATTCTATACCACTGACAATTGTCAATAATATACGGATTATTTTCAATGGAAATGAATCACAGGTCACACCCACAAGTAAAAATAAATGTAAAGATAATATATGTGACGTGGCTGTTTCAACATTTCGTGATAAAAATGGAAATTTAGTAACTACATTGCAATTAAGTGTAATTACCAAAATTAATGATTTTAAAGTGAATGATATTCCTATAATTGATGGTATTCACGGTCTTTCTCACAATGATGCAACCGATGATGATAAGTATCCAAATTCTAATAACAACAATGTACCACAGGTGTTTCATTTAATGATATTTTTTCTTAACATAATTTGTTTTTAAAATTTCACTTAATATGAATATTCAAATTTTTTATTGCAGATATATCGACACGGTCTAGGTAACTTTCAACCTTCATTTGGAGTACGAAGGAATAATTTTTATCGACCATCACCACCAGATCCGTATTATTCGTTTGTCGGTGCTCGTCATGGTGATGAATATCAAGGACATGAACAAAATCGTTGGCTGACTGGCAAAGATTTAATCGACGATAAAATCGAAATGCCATTGAGCAATACTGCATCGCAGTAAAATATATGAATTCAATAATTTGTTTATTAGAATTAATATAACTAAAGATTATTATATTATTATATTATATTATATTATATTATATTATATTATATTATATTATTATATATTCATAAATATATATTATTTGTTGATGCAATTATATTTATTATTTATTCTCTTATTCACATAAAGATAAATATTTTGAAGCAAAAGAATTGAATTATATTCAATAAATAATATTTTTCATATAATATTGGAAAACATTATACACGTGTGTATATCATGTGACGTGGCCGATCAATTTACCAAATTTATTTTTTTTTTCTTATAATTAATTACGTCAGGGTATTAATATGATGAAAAAAAAATTTTTTTTTTATAAGTAATCAGTTAATCTAACGACTACGGATAGTTTTGGAGGTGATTTTTCCATTGTCATTCACTTCAGTGGTGACTACTTTGTGAACGATGGGTTCACCATTGGGTCCAATGTCAGTACTTGAGTGGGAAACCACACGTGTGGCAAAGGAGTTTCCACCACTGCCTGGTCCATTCAAAGCGAAATGTGATGGAGAATTGGGATCACCCTAAAATGTCAATAAAAAGTATATCAATAAATTATTTCTTTTTAATATTTATTATTTATGAAAATTATCATGGTAAATTCTTACTGGAGATATGACTCCCATTTGGCTTGTTCCTCCTGGTCCAGCAAACGCTTGACCAAAAGCAGAGGCACTGTTGTCACTTCCAGGTTCACCATTAAATCTTTGTGAGATGAAAAAAAAAATCATGATTAAATATATGATAAAATGTATTTTTCACAAAAACCATTCAAGCAAGCTTAGCACAATTTTTTTTTTTTTTTTTTTCAAAGCAAATGCGAACCATCACCTTGAAGAAAGAAGTATATCAGAATTGGGGAAATTTTGGTTAGCGAGGGGACTTTGTTGAAAGCCTTGGTGCTGATAATTGGGATATAATCCTGGAAAACTTGAATACGTTCTCTGCGTATAGACTGGTCCATTTTCAGGATTACTCATCATCGCTAACATCTGTTGTGATCTTTTATATTATGATAAAAGATAAAAATAGTTGGAAAAAAAAATTAAGCCACAAACCGATTACCATCACCAGATATAAAATAAATGCAGACAAAGAAAATATGAAAATATATTATTCAAATAAAAATGTTAAAAATACTTCGTGTAATATTTTTTTATTTTAATAAATATTAACTCACAATTGTTGATTTTGCTGTTGCATGTTTTGAATTTGTGATTGAATCTGATCGGAAATTTTTTTATTTTGAGCAGTTATGTCATTGTATGACGGCCAGTTTTGACCAGCGAAAGTCCCCCATGGTTGAACTGTTGATAAATGAAAAAAATATTAATCAATGAAATTATTCAATGATTGAGATTACGTAGAATCGCCATGCAAAAATATAAATGTGATAAATATTCAATTTAATTCAGTATTAAATTATATTTTACACATTCTCATGCACAATTCAAAAGCGGATACATGCGAAAACCTGTTCTTCATCCGTTATCTCATTATGAAATTGTTCACGCGCGCGTTCTCCCTGTGTCGCACAATATTCCTTTCATTATTTTAGTCACAACCTGTTAACATTTCTCATATAATTCATTTTATATCTTGTGATTTAATCGTAAATCATTTAATTATCACAGTATAAGTGCGATTAATCGTTTTCATTCATTGACAGATTAATATTGCATGCATCGACGATTATTCTTGTTATTGCTATTTATATTTTTTTGTTTCTCTCGTGCGTATAAATTTTTTGTTATTTATTATTTCAAAAAACCCGATCGTTTTGCATATTCTGTTATCCATCTATCGTGTCAAATTATTTCAGACTTTTTTTTTTTTTTTTTTTTTCTTAAGCATACCTTCGCTACTAGTAGGGAATCCGCTGACATCATTATATCCTGGAAAACTTCTACCACCGTACATGGATGAAGATGGTATGCCGAATCCTGGATTTCCAGCGTTTGAGTAACTACTGGCACTAGCGAAGCCTCCGGCTCCGGTCGGATAGCCGTAGTTTTGACCTGAGCTATACTCTGGCATTCGGCCGGAGAAAGGATATAGATTTATGTTACCAATAGGGCCATGGCTGGGTGCATTTAAATCTATTTTATTGCCACCCTTAGATTCAGATGTGGGATCAGACGAGGAAAAGGATGAGCGGGATAAAATTGGTGGATCACTTGCGTCGAATGATCCAGAGATACTTATTATTGGTGTGTAACCACTTGGTTCTGGTTTGGATGGAGATGATGATTGGGTATTTCCTCTGTTAGAACGTTTTTTGGATGAATCTTTGTTCTTAATAGGTGAATCAGTAGCGGTTGGTGTGTTTGGTGATGGTTCAGTGGTGGGATTGAGATTATTAAGAAATGGGTTATTAGGAAACATTCGTGGAGATGGGAATGACGGATTGCCGAAAGCATTTGGAAAGAAGTTTGGCCAAGGACCCCAATTAGGCAACTCTGCATTGGAATTCGCACTAGCACTAGCAAATACACTTGATCCAGGACTTGCATTAGAATCTGCAGATGTGAAACTCTTTGCGACCCCAAAGCCAAATGGCGAAGAAAAAAATGGATTATTCATAAATGTATTTTCAGGTGATGAATTTGAATTTGGATTTTGATTTTGTGGAGGTTGTTGGGATTTAGATGGGACTTTTGTGTTATGGTCAACTGGATTTTCTGGTAATTGTGTATCCGGTTCTGTATCAGCGAATCTTGATGGCAGATCGAGTTGTTCATCAGCTCCAATCATATCGGGTTCTTCGTCATTGGTTGGATTGAATGGTGGACTTTTCGGTCGTTTGGTCGGACGGTGTTTAATAGAATTTTTTGGTCGTTTTCTACTTTCCGTTCTTGGTTTTGAAGTGGTAGTTGTGGGAATGGGATCAGAATTTTCTTCAGTATTTTCGTCAATTGACTCTTCTGGATCATTTTCTGCGTCTTCATCATCATTAGGATTATCATCCGAACTATCATCATGAGCAGATTCATCAGTGTCATCTGGGGCTGGAGTTTCAACTGGTTTATTTTTTTTATTTGATGTTTTAGCTGGTGTGTTGTTAATTCTCGGTCTTATTAAAGATTTTGGGGGATTTTTTGTTTTTCGTTCCGGTGCTGGAGTCGATGTGAGAATCGGATTTTCATCATTATTATTATCTTCAGCATCAAGATCATCGTCATTAGATTCAGGTTCTTTGGATGGTTGAGGTGTTGTTGTTGTTGTTGTTGTAGTTGCTTTGAATGGTCGAATGTATGTTATAGGTGATTCTGCTCGCGGTTTATTATTTTTGGCATTGGACGGATCGCCAGGGAAAGGTGGCGGAGGTCTAGTGGGACGATTCGATGGGAGACGAGAAGGTCTGGGAGTGGGAGTGGGCTTCTGAGGTGGTTTGGGAGATGCAGGTGATCTGGGTCGTGCTGGTTTTTCATTATCAATTTTTTTTCCATCTTCTTTTGAAGGATCTTCAGGTTCATTTTCATGCTCAATTGGCTCCTCAGGATTTTCTTCGCCTTCAGTATTTTCTTCTGGTTCTTCTTCATCATTAGTATTTCCTTCTGATTCTTTTTCGTCTTCAGGATTTTCTTCTGGCTCTTTTTCATCGTCTTGATTTTCTTCAGATTCTTTTTCATCTTCGGTATTTTCTTCGGGTTCCTCCTCATCTTCATGGTTTTCTTCAGGCTCCTCAGGCTCTCGTTCATCATCATCATCATCATCATCATCATCATCTGGATTAGCTTGAGGCTTGTCACCACCATAATCATTATCATCATTATTGTGACTATCAAAATTTCGTGGTTTACTCGTTGTCGCAGATGATTTTAATGATTTTCCATTCGCTCGGGGTGGTACTCGACTCTTCGATGGTTTGACGGGATCAGAATCTGTCTCTGGTATTTTTTTCTCATCAGGATTTTCGGTTTCTTTGGGATTCGATGGAGGATTTGGATCAGGTAATGATACAGGTTTTGGAGTTGTTGGAAAATTAGTTTTAGATTTATTATTTCGTGGTGATTTTACTCCTGGATTTGCTCCTTTAATGTTAGGTCGTGTTTTAGTACTCGTGGGTGCAGGTTTACGTGAATTTTTCGTTTCTGAGATGGGTGGACCAGTGTCAGTCTCAGAAAATTCATCAGAATTCAATGGTGCATCAGGCTCATTATTTGATTGTGCATCTGAATATGTATCAAGCTCTGGAATTGCTTCATTAGATTTTGTGTTTTTTTTAATATCTCGTGGTGCCGCACGTTTCCATATCCTCGATTCAATATCTCCACCAACATTAATATCCATCAAAGATGTTTGCAGTTCACCTTATTGACAAATGCAAGTGATCGACTTTTTTCTCTCCTCGTAAATGTACCACTTTTTTATGATGCATGCATTATATGCGAGTGAAAATGTTTTTTTTTTTTTTTTTTTTTAATACTGATTTATGTGCATGCAAATGTATGAAGACAGCCCCGTATGTTTCTGTATATCGTCGTTTATAACCTATGTCAGGTAGTATAATGACAACAATAATAACTTTGCAACAAGTGTAAAATTACTCGAATGTTCATACGTCCTCATTCAATGTGTATGTAATAATGATACGGTTAAAATTTATTCAGATGGAGTCGACATTAATTAAAAATATAATTAATTCGATGGAATTTCAACGTCATCAATTATCGATTGAATTTAATGTTTCAATAATTTTTCTCAATATTATTTAATTGAAAATTAATCGTGTGAAATGTAAAAAATATCAAATAATAATTTCATTGATACTATTGTGAAAATGTTGAATAGAAAAAAAAAAAAATGTAATGATTACAGAATAATTTATTACTATTTTTTTTTTTATATCTGATATAAATGTTATACTTACGAAGAGGTGATCGTTGGTAACGACCGCTACCATATGCGTCCCCGTAACTCATGAATACGACAACTGTACTCAAGAGAACAATCTTAGTATCCATTTTGTGAGACAATATGATTAATAAAGCACAAATATTCGCGAGAAAAAGAAAATAATGAAATTATTGATAATCAAAATATAATAACTGTTTATATATTTATACACGAGTTGTTTATGCACAGTTAAGTAAAGTGACTGTTTCAACGTCGCAGTTAGCAAAAGAAATGACTAAGTATTGTAGCAGTGTGTTCATCTTATATAGTATTCATCGGCGTCATCTTATTGCCACCAGGTTCCACTCTTTATCATGATCCTCGTGACGTTTCGATGATCTACAGCGTCTACTAATGTTGATGAGAAACGGTTGAGCGTTATTCACTGTGAATAATTGTTTTGTTTTGTTTTTTTTTTATTTTTCTTTTCTTTTTCTTTTTCTTTTTTTATTATTTTAATTTTTTTATTCTTATTATTTTTGTTTCAGTGACTAACTTTGACCATGGAAAATCATCAGTGTAATTGCAATACAAAAATTTGTATATTTTAAATATTTACTATCTGAATAATAGACATTTGCCATGAAAAATTTTAGTTCAAGGTAATGATACTTGTGATTAAAATAAGGAAAATTGTGATGTTTATACTTTGGGGTTATCAAATCATGAAAATAAGATAATTATAAATAGTTTTATGAAACTCAAGAATATTACAAAATATGATGAAGTTAATATGTTCAAGAATATTTGTATTTCAGTGCCAAGGTCAAATTCAAATTAATAATATTATATAATAAAAATATTTTTATTTTATTTTTCATATTCTTTAATTTATTTATTCACGAGGGATTTATCAAATAACATATCAAAATACAATACAATCATTTTTATTTTTATTTTCTGGTAAATTCTACTCATGATTATTCATGGTAAGTGGTGAACAGGTAAATCTTGATGAGTCCCTGACTGTGTGTGCATCCTGGTTTTAACGAGATAATCAATAATGCCACGCGATATTTCCCTTTCGCATCGAGTGTAAAATATATGTCGATGATATTTAAATATATAGTATTCTTAACTTTATTCAAGTTTATAGTAATAATTGGTATAATCGAATGGTAGATAATTGATTGTCTTGAGAAAAGATATTTAGATGAGTGATGAATGACTCGATTGGGATTTCCTTTAATCTCTTCCAATAGTTTTACAATTAAATATAAAATAATGATAATAATAATAGTGAATATAAACATATATATATATATATATAATTCTAAAATTTTTATTGTATATTCAAACAAAAAAATTCAACACAAAATGTTGTCACAATACATTTGAATAAAATTTTTCTCTGTCTACTATCACCATTTTCTCATTTATTCTTGACACATTCATTTGAAGGAGAACAGGAAAAAACAAAAAATTATTCTCAGAAAATTTAAAATGCACCAGAGAGAATACAATGCAGTAGCATTAGGAATGAGTGGCAACTTCGTATAGGTTAGATGGAGATAGATAAAAAAAATAGAGAAGCTCATTAGTCTAATGGCATATTTTTTTTTTACCTGTATCTTTAGAAATTTAGTACCTGAAACTAGAAAAACTTTCTATACATACCAGTTCACATGAGTTTGATCCTCCAGTGTCCCTCGAGAATTGTTGTTGACTGGAAGTCAAACGTGAAGATTTAAAAAATTTTTCCAAGTATAAATAAAAAAGAAAAACAATATGAAAAAAATAATAAAGACATTATTATTGTTGGGAATCGTTGTGACATATTTTTTACAATGCCTGTGTCGTCCTAGTGATTGTAATAAAGCTGTGCTAGATGTGATAACACAGATGCGTTTACGATTGGATGAATTAGAACGTGCCCATTGGGATACATCAAATTCACATAGAAATAAACCACGAGGTAATTAATTTTATGAAAAATAGGAATAAATTTTTTTTTTTTTTTTTTCTTTTATATATCCTTAATAATATAAATATATTTTTATTCAAATAAAGATTCAACTAACAGCCAAACACTTAAATATAATAAAGCTAAAAAACACAAACGTAAAAGGAAACATGGATTACATTGTGGAAAAATAAATTATGATGAGGATGGAAAAGTTTTTATGGCTAGTAAAACTACTTCAATTTCAGAATCGACAACTAATGATTATACCACTGAGACGTTGGAAATGATTGTCTCAACTGATGCTGAAAATTTGACAACAGAATTGTCTGGAGGATTCACGGATAATCCTACCGCAGTTTCAAAATAAAGATAGAAACGTAATTCCGTGTGCGAAGCATCGAAAATCCACACCGTGCGGATTACATAAAAAAAAAATTATATAATCGAATACGTGACTGGAATACTAAAAGTTCGATTTTGTGTTAATACAGTTTGATGGACATTTTATCCGCAATATTTGAATTTTTACTCTGTAAATTTATATGATAAATTGTTTAATTGAAATAATGAATTCAAAAAGAAAAAAATAAAATACATTTTATAACAAATAAATAATTATAAATCAATGCTCTGTTGAATTGTTATTACTCTAATATATATGTGTACTTTCACATTATTGAATGTGTGTAAATTTTATATCACAATCGCGCAATCGCAGATCAATGACGTGACAGTGGGTTTTTCCAAGGTCCCCGTGTCTTCAATCGTGCATTGTATTGTACACATATCATTATTATGATGGACAAACACTTCATTAATTTATCGTAATAAAATTAATTACAATACCGTAAGTATTATTTTACTTTAAAAAATTACTATAATCCCAATGAATCCATAATTCAATTTCAGAAATATAATATTAATAATTATTTTCTAAAATAAAAAGCAATTACGTTAATAGTAAAATAATTCAGGTCATATTCTTTTGCAATGTTAACGTTAAAAAACTTATGCCTCACTGCGCCTCTCTATGTCTATACGCATTTTGCATGTTAATACAGTATTTAAGGTCGAATAAAATTGTTAAAAAAGGGCAATCAAACGATGCCACAAGTCAGAACGTAATTCGTCATGGCGAGGTGCACAAGTGCTATTGGATTAATCTTTTATCTCACTATTAAAATCGCGTGGTCATCAGGTGAGTAATTAAATTCACGTGTAAATTGTATAATATAAACAATAGTATACGTAGTAATAATATATTTGATTATTTAAATAATAATAATTTATATGAACATTACAAATAATTAATATGCAATTTTTTTATGTAAAATAATCTAAATTTAATTTGATTATTTCACATTATTCATCTCGTCACAATTAGAATAGCCTTTTAAATTGGTAATGATTGGAAATATTATGAATAAATTTCAGGGTCATCATTAATGGTGATCAATAAAAGTGATGACCATGGGCATGTCAAATGAAAGACTCAGGGTCAATTGAGATAGAATAATTCTCTCTGTTTCTTGTTTATCGTTTATGATTTATTTTTGTTTGTCTATATATATATTTATATTTTTGATCGATTCCAATGAATATTGTCTTGATATTTTATAGAGAACGATCGAATATATTTCAATGAGGAAAATATAAGACGATGGAATACACCGCCAGAATTAACTGTGAATGGGGGTGAACACGAAGTGAATACGAATGATAATTTCACACCCCAAGCAAGATTTATTCCATTCTCAGCGAGTTTTACATTGAATTCCGGTGCCAGTAATGCTCATTCATTAAGTGTTGGTGGTAATAATGATGGTATAAGTTTGTCACAGAGTCAAAGTAGTAGCTCAGGTACCTTTGGAAAAAACCAGTAAGTTTGATTGATATAAAAACACATCCAGACACTTCAATCATTCATTATTAGCTATTTTTCATTATATTACTGTAGAAGGAGACAGTTTATATTCTGTTATTGACACTCAAAATAAAATTTATTTCATTCCATTATCAGTGAATGAGTCATTTGAATTACAAGATAAAATGTGTATCGTCAATATTTAACTTCTTAATAAGTCATCGCGTATGTCTTGATGAAAATAAAAAAAAAAAAATATCAAAATTTTTTTTATTTTTGTTACACCCACATAAAAATAATGAACGTGATGAAATTTCAATGAATTATATATATACTTTTTCTAAAATTTTTTTTTTTCTTGTAAATTATATTTACTTATGCATGCTAATCATATGATTGATGATTCAAATTAAAATGAAAATATTTTTTATAAATGCACGAAAAAATTGAATCAATAATTTAATGAAATTATATCTATTATAATTCATTTTTTTTTTTTTTGTACATTTTTCTTAGGTCTGGAAGTTCAGTGAGTCAATCAAGTTCATTTTCAGCCGGACTGTCTGGTATTTCAGCGTCTGATGCAAATGCATTTAATTTAAATCATCCAGTATTCGGTAGTAAATCAAAAACAAATAGCAATTCATTTGCGCTTGGCCAAGCTGCGGCAACGGCTCAAGGAAATATCATTAATAATCAAGCTATAAGTGGTGCTCAATCGAGTGTTGGTTCTCAGGATCAACACTCATTGCTGTCATCTGGAGCATTTTCCACTGCAAGCAATCATAAAAGTGCAACTAATGCTGAGGCAAATGCATCTATGTCTCGTGGTCAAGGCCACGGCAATGGCAGGCCTTCATGGACAAATATTTATCCAAATTACGAAATAGAAAGTGAGAAAATAAAATGGATAATTTTATTTAAATTTGTTATTCATTTATTTCTTATTTACTTTTCATCATCTTCATGAAATGAATCAATGATAATTATACATAATTTTTTTCATTATCTTATTATCTTTAAAATTATATGGTTTACATTCAAAATATTTAATCGATAAGAGAGAAAAAGAGAAAAAATTATTATGAACGGAAATTTCCCATCTGAAATAATCATCCAAATCAATAATTATAATAAAATAATGGAATTTTTTTTTCCTTTTATTTTTACAGATCCGTATAATCCAACACAAAGACCACAAACCACCAGAGATTATCAGAGACCCCATTATAATTGGAATCAAAATATACATACGAGTCCAACAGCTGGTGAATGGTCGCAAAATAGAAGTGAGAATGTTCCACTAAAAATTTCTGCAGCTTCTGCATCCTCTGGATCATCATCAATGTCATCCAATGGATTCGCTTTTGGTCAATCAACATCACAGAGTCAATGGGGACCCAATGGACCCACATCTTGGAATAAAAATCGCGTTCAAACATCAGGAAATGCTGAGAGCAATGCACAAGGAGCTGCCGCAGCCGTTGGTCAACATACCAATGGAAAAACACAAGCGAGTTTCAGTTCTGGTGGAATATCTGGAAGTTCAATAGACAATGGTTATTCGCAAGGTGCATCGATATCGAATAATCGCGGTGAGAATTCTCGTGGAGACGTTACGAGCCACTCAGTTGGTATTTCAAATGTTCAAGGCACAGCCAATGCTGGCTCAGTTTCATTTGTTAGATTCCCTGAAGATAGAAATAGTCAATATATTCCAAGAGAGTTTACCAGACACAGTGATTCGTTAATTGGTCGAAAAAATTGTCAAAAAAGTCGAAAAGAAAAACAGCGAAATCCTGTTGATAGATTTTTCACCGATATTTCAGAAACTGTCATCGATTTATTTGATATTTGAATATGAATTTCTATTTATTAAATTTTATTATTTATACATTTCTTTTTCATTGTAATTTTTACGATACAGAGTCATCTTGGTTTATATAATTAAAGTATTTTCACACGTTACGATGGTTTTGAAAAAAAAAATTATTGACATTATGACGTAACTTCAACATTATCGACGGTTAAATTGCTGATAATAAAGAAATGTTAATATTGAATTTTATTGTTGAATAATGGAGAGATGTCACTTGTATGATATTCTGATTAATCTGTTATTTTTACGGGAACTTCAAAGCAAGTAATATCATCATCATCGTCAACGAGCTTCCAGCGAACAATTAAATTCCACTACAGAGGAAAATTTTTTTAATTAGATAATGAAGAATAAGAAGAATGGCATAGGGAGTAAGAAAAAAATAATAGTAATAAATAAATAAATAAATAAATACAAAATAATATAGAAATTTTTTTTCATGAATCATTCATACCCTTGGATAATGTTCCTTGACAGGAAATTGCTTTTTGTATAAATAAACTTTGTCTGCAATCAATGGCCACATAATTTTGTTGCTATTCTCATCATAAATATCATTGGATGCATCTTCACCATTAATCCCCCAAAATGGTAGATTTATAAATCGCATTTTAGCAACAACTGATGTTGTTAAATGTGTAACATTTTTTTTTGGTGTAAATTTTTGTACAATTTCAACATTAGTTCCAGCCCGCAATTGACACGGTAGAATTTCGCAATTTGATATATGAATCGTTCGTGTTTCATTATTACTTTCACCCACATCAGCATAAGCTAACACATAAAATAATAAATCAATTCATATTGGACTTGATTAATTCAATTAAATAATTTTGATCATATTAAAATTTAAAAAAAAAAAAAACAAAACAAACAAAAAAAATTATGAATACAATATTTATACAAATAAAGAATAATATTACGATATTACCTTTTATACATTCATCACCGTTTGCTAAAGTAGCAAGATAAAAAATTATTACGAATGTAAAAAATGATTTTTTCACCATCGCGACAGATATTTAATCGTTTGAATGACATGAAAAATAAATGAAACCCATTTATAATTTATATGAGAATGTGTTAGTATTCACGTCATGGCATATGTCTTTTGTTTTTGTCACTCCACATACACACACACACACACACACACACGAATACACATTATATTAATTCATGAATTATTTGTTAATATTTAATAAAAAAATAATTGTTATTCTGATGATTAAGTGGAAACTATAGAATATCTCATCAAATAAAAACATGATTCTCCACATCTTCACTGTATTTATTGCATGTTAATTTATTCATACATGATAAATACACCGATTACTATACAATTGTGAATTATATATACGAGTATGGCAGTGAATAACATTGTATATTAACATTTGATATAAATATATATATATATATATATATATGTGTGCGTGTGTTTGTGTGCTTAAGTTCAAGATGCACCACAAGATGGGAATCCCGCAGTGGAATTAATTATGAATTAATAAATTATAAAAAAACTATGAAATTTCAAACAAGTTTTTTTTGTTTAAAGTATTTTCTATGTTTATGAAATTTTTTCCTCCTTTCATGTTCATAAAATTATATTATTGTTTTTTTGTTTTTCACAAAGTTAGTATGGCGCCAATGACCTGTCTCTTGAATAATAATTATCTTTATATTCGATCAATGATGATCACCAAGGTTGAACGATGAATTAACATTCTTCAGAGGTTCATATAGCGCAGTGAGAATGAGAAAGAAAAAGAGAAAGAAAGAGAGAGAGAGAGAGAGAGAGCTCAAGATAAACATATATAACAAGACACCACCATGGACATTTACAATGAGGCAAAGCGCAATTTCAAGCTTTGAGAAAATGAATCTATCAGTAACTATTATCTTCAAGAACAATTGCTTCTTAATGATAAAATAAGATCTTGTAAATATACACTTTCCAAATATGCAGAATATATATATTTTTTTTTTCTACAGTCTCTTTGATGAAATGAAAAAAAAAGAAAAAAAAAAATTAATCACTCTACCCACCTTGAAAAATCTATAAAGAATAATTTTAATTTTTACATTATTATTTAATTGCGTAGACAAATAATAGACATAGATGAGTGTAATATAAAAGGTTTGAATGTGATTTTTTTTTTTCTTCTTTCTCTTGATTAACTCATCGATTCTCTCTTTAATGTCATTGAATAAATGCGAATGTGAAGATAATGTGATAAATTATCATTGATATTTCACATCAGGGTCGGAATTTCTACGAATAACATTGCCAGATAGGTTAAATGTATATCAAAACAATATAGTGTTATCAATAATAAACAAAAATAAAAATAAAATTCTCCGGAAGCGTTAGTACGCATCGTAATGTATTTGGTTTTTCCATAGTCAGGCATAAATAAATGATTCTATATTGTATTAGTCATATACGTGTTATGCAATCATTTGTAGGATCATAATTATGTTGTATTGGTGGTGTATATGTGTTGGGTATATAAAAGAAGGAAAATCAAAGAATTTTCACGCAGTATAATCCTGTAACTCGGTACTTGGAGGCTGCTAATAGTCAACAACTACTTATTAAGATGTGGAAATTTGTATCAGTTTTTGCTATTTTATTCGTTACGTGTTCAACTTTACCACTTGCTCCTGATACAGGTGAATTATTTATTTATTTATTATTATTATTATTTTGTTTTTTATCAAAAAAAATAATTTATGTACCATCAATTTCATAATTTATTCATTTAAATTAATTATTTGTTTGTTTATCGGGATAGATGCAACATCAACACAAAAAAATGACGATTTCCCAACTTTAGCTACGGAATTATTGCCACCACGTAAAGACGCTGAGGATGCAAATTTTGCTGGTGATCTTGTTGGCGAGCATTCGTCACCCTCAGTGGAATTATTACCGCCAAAGGATGATACAAAGGATACAGTGAATAAAGGTGCTGTGTTTTTAATCAATTTATTCGCTATTAAAAATCAAACTGGTGAAAATATTAGCGAAATACTCAATGATGAAGTCATAAAAAATAACCCAGAAATATTAGGTTAGTGTTTAATTTAATTAACTGTAAATAAATTGTCTTATTAATTATGTTAATAATATATTCAAATTTAATTCATAGAACCGGTAGCCATTGTATTATTAATATTGGAGGAAGATGATGAAGACAAACCCGTTAGTTTAGATGAACTCGCTAAAGATCTTGAGGAGGAAGGACTTAAAGTTGAAAAAGTTGTCGATAGTGGTGATACAAAAGTGATTAAAGTGGATTTCGATGACTCAATAGAAACACCTGATGTCGAATTAATCAAAGAGAAGAAATTAAATTCATTGAGAAAAAAACGATCACCACACGGTTTAATTTCAAAATTATTGAATAAAGGCGGTGGCGGTGGCGGTGGTTACGGCGGGTATGGTGGTGGTTACGGTGGTGGATGTCAAGGAGGTTGTGGCGGCGGTGGTTACAGTGGTGGAGGTAGTGTGGAAAAAATATAATTATTCTATACAATAATAATTTAATTTTTCAGGAAGATCAATTAATTTTTTTTTTCATTTTCAAGGTACCGTTGGTGTCATTCCTGTTATTGTAGTGCCAGTACAAGGAGGTGGCGGTAGACAACATAGTTCACCACCTCAATATCATCAACCTCAATATCAACAGCCTCAATATCAACAGCCTCAATATCATCAACCTCAATATCAGCCTCAACCACAATACTCTCAACCTCATGGACATCCATCAGGTGGTCAATGCAACACTTGTGGCGGGTAAGTTTTTATTTTCTGAAAGTTACATGATGTTCTGTTGGTAATCAGCAAAATACTATATCTTCGAGAAGTTGTTTTGAACGACATCTATGGATAGATAATACAGTAATTTTATCATAATTTTTATAAATTATTTTACGTGCAATAGACGTTACAATTTTTAAATTACATAATTAAAGATATAAGTGATATGTAATGACGATATTTTATATTTAGAAATCATGGATCTTACAGTCAATCTTCAGCACAAGCCTCAGCTCAATCATCATCTGGCAATTGGTGAAAATATAATTCATTTACGTGACAGATGAATATAATCGTGAAAATTTTTTTTTTTTCTTAACAAAAAAATAATTGTTCATTAATTATATTTTTTTGTATGATTGTATAAATTAATTTGATTTATTCAATATTTATGGCATTTGATAAATAATTTTTTTGTTGTAGCAAGAAAAATTATATATTTTTCATTACCTGATAAATTTATTCTGTAAAATAATAAAATTATCATAAATAAAGAAAAAAAATTTTTCAGTTATTTATAAAACTAAAAACGTCTTGCATTGCATAAACTTGACATGTAAGTGCTCCTTGTCTATGTTATAATTATTTTAATTCTTTGTCGTTTAAAATGATTGTATTTGTGGTAAAGAACAGTATCAACCATACTTTGCTGACAAATAGTAATATTAGTGTGTATGTGTATGAATTAATATTTCCGGCATTTAAATTTAATCATACTGGGGCAATATCGTGTTGAATTTAGTGGGCGGTACAAGGCAAATTTCAAGATCACAAATTTCATTACTGAACAAACCAAAAAATGTGGACATGAAACTTGTGACGTTGGAGCCATGCTCACTCACTGTTCTACGTAAACAATAGCTCAGTGGGCGGATATTATGCAATATTTTATTGCAGGATCACGCGTTGGAAATAGGACGAGATGATTCGTAGTCACAACCATATCTGGCGAGCTATAAAAGAAGCTACACGAAATTGTCTACGACGCAGTATATATTTGATTGTTAATGCGAGTGAATTTTTTTTTATTCTATTTGTTTCAATTTATATTGATCCACATTTATTTTTCCAAATGAATAATATGTGGCTGAGTACTTTATCGGGGCTTTTGTTCATTACGGCTCTTCATGGTTCACCGCTCAATGTTGATACAGATGTGACTACTACTGACGATAATGGATTGGTATATGTTTTTAACATTTATGCAGTGAGAAATATTAAGAGTAATGTCGTTGGAAAAATGCTCAGTCATCAGTCTTTGGAAAAAATGCCATCCATGTTTGGTATAAAAACAATAACATTTTTTTTTTCTTAATGTTTGAGAAAATATATCAATTAATTATCAATTATAATTTTTTTACATTCATTATTATAGAACCGATCGGCAGTATAGTGTTAGCAGATGATGATACAGAGCCTTTTACTCTCGGAGAATTCGCAGAATTTCTTGAAGACTTTGGAGTGACAGTAGACAAAGTTGATGATGAAAATGATCCGCGAGTAATCGAGGTGAAAATTGATGATTTTTATGCTGATGCTGATTATATGTTGAGTATGGAAGATATTATTAAATCTCTTCGTACTGAAGGAATAATAATTAAAATAATTGAAGAGAATGACGTTAGAGTATTGCAAATTGAATTTGACGAGTCAATGAAAGACCTGAGTGATCAACCATTTACCCTTGAAGAATTAGCAAATTATTTCGAAGAAGAAGGATTTACTGTGGAATTGAAGCTATCCAATGGTAATGTTAAGTCGATAAAAATTAAATTGGATTCATCTACAGAGGTAGTTCATAAGAAAATTGAAGAATCATCGAGCACCACTGTACGAAATGATGAAAAAATAGTTGAAAAGAAAAGTGAACATCGACCTGAGCCAAATATTCTCAATGCAGTTGATAGAGATGATGATAGAAAAATTGAAAATAAAATTGAACATAACAATGAACGAATTATACCATTAGATTTTGTCACGAGGTCAGATTCATTGAATAAAATAAGAAAACGACGATCAACCTGCCCTGAATGCAAAACGGCCAACTTAATTAAACAATTTATTACAAAATATCCTGAAGTCAATTAAAAATTATATATGTGTAATTTTTATTTGTTTTTCCACATGTTAAGGAATAATTACATGTTAATGAATGAAATGCAAAATAGTGTTTGCAATGTATAATTATATTTGTTATTTTTACACGTCGAAATTTGTTATTAACTATTTGAAAAAAAATGAATATTATATTTGAAATTATTAATTTTTTGTTTTTTTCAGAGATAATATAAATAAGAAAAAAATTTCGGGATTTTATGTTTGGAATATGCGTCGGTAATTTAGATATCTTTCACTGAATTTGTACATCGTATGGCATGTAGTAAGTAGTAGAGGTACACTTTTACCCAGACATGATTCACATCGCTGTGAATATTGACCGTGAATTGATATGAGCGCGATGTTTTTTGGCATTGATAAAGAAAATTTGTATCGTAAAAAAAATAAATACATAAAAAAAAAATATATGGAAAAAAAACCTGGATATTTATGCCGATCAATCTTCATCATCGCTGACAATTGTACGCGTTTGTTTTGATTCAACGATTTCTGACGCATTTTCATTATTACTTTCCTCGTCACTGTCAATAACACGCCGTTTTTTTAATATCGGTGTTTCCGTATCAGAATTGTCTGATCGATTACGTTTTGGATCAGCTGAAAAAAAAAAAATAATAATAATAAATAAATAAATAAATAAATAAATTTATCATTTGTGTCTCGAAATAAAATATTTTTAATATAATCAAGTGTAATAAAAATAATTACTATGAACTTGATTGGTTTCCAGCTCTCCATCTGAATCTGAAGAGTCGTGCAGTGTTACGATTCGGCTGGTGTGTACGTTCAAATCATTCTTTATTTTTGTTTCTTCTTCAATGATTTTATCTGGAGATAATTTTGTTTTTCTCCTACGTATTTTTACTTCTGGAACATTCTCATCACCATCATCATCACTACTCGAGTCTAACATTTCCATTAACGGTCGTTGTGTTTTGGCTTCGATTTTTTCTTGACGGAACATTTTTTTTACCCTTTCCACATCTGATTCTATAACTTCTCCATCACTCTGATTGTCTACATCATCAATATCACTGTCGAGATTTCGCTTTTCAACAGTGATTTGTTCTTGATATAAACAAGAAAAAAAAATACAATAATAATGATTAGATATAGTAGAAGTGAGAATATTGTTTGTCAAAAATATGTTCATGTAATACTCTAAAACATTTTGTATACCTTCGTCAATGTAATTTCCATCGATCACATTCGTGATTAAATTACATCGCTTTCGTATGGTAGCTGAAAGCATAGTAGGTGGAATACGCCAATAGGCTTCTTGTTCAGTTGCTGGAGATACAATCCCAATAGCACGAAGCAACCTCTGAAAACTTGGTGAATCCATTGCCGCTGATGAATAATCTGTTAACGGTACAAGGGGTATTCCCTCAGTACTTTCATCATCGCGATCTTCTAAAGCTTCTTCTAATGACTCTTTCAGCCAGATCAACGATTCCTTCATGTCTAATACAAAAAATATTAAATAAGTAAAACATGTGAATAATATATTTCATTTAACACCGAATAATAATATTTCAACTTACTTTTGTCAATAACATCTTTTAATAGTCCTGACAATTGTGCATCAGTATAAAGAATAGCTGGTTGTTTTTTGATCCGTTTATTTTTCGGATATTTCATTTTTTTTTTCTTCCCAACTGCAGAATCAATGGATTTTTGTTCACTGTTTTCTATAATATTCAAATCATCATCGGATGGAGAATTTTCATCGGATGTAGAATTTTCATCGGATGATTGACTACTTGTTGACCTCGTATCCGATGATGCTTCTGGTACTATTGATAAATAAAATAATAAATAAATGAAATTCAGAATTAGTCAAGCTTATATAGATATATAAATTATTATAGCTAATGACTTTACAATCATGATTTATGAAGGACTGTTTCCATTTGCATTTCATTATTTCCTCTCAATTAATATATTTTTTATATTTATCACACTACTATTACGTTGTTTCGCTACTCGATATATTGAAATGCATAGAAAACGAATATGATTTGCGGAAGAAATACAATATCTCTTCATGAATGTAAAATATTTTATATTGCTGATCGATCTAAATTCAAGTCAGATCGAAAAAGAGAGAGAGAGAGAGAGAGAGAGAGAGGAAGCGACAAAGCTTGAAAGATTGAATAAGAAAATAAGATAAAAAAATAACAATAGAAGATAGTAAATTGACTTCTGTGAAAATTTAATTGGATATTAAGCTTGACAAAGCTCTAGCTAATGAGATATAATTTCATTATTGTCATTATTAAGTTATATATCTATATGAATAATCAATATAATTCGATTGGCTGCATTTCAAAAGGTATTTATACTCTTGGAAAGCGGCATCTATTGAAAATGGCTTGCTATTTCGATTCATTGATGTGAAAAATTAGTTGATAGCTCGTTTTTCCTTAAATTCATTTCAACAGGAGATAAATTGAATCGCAAATAATTACTTTAAAATAAATATTAATATATTTGATTCATTGTCATACTTTTGTTGAGTATGTGACGAATAATATATTGTGTCATACCGCATGACATTAAATTCGACGTGTATAGCAAATAGAGGACAGTGTCAGCTGTTCTTGCATGCGACAACTAACGAACAGTAACACCAATGACAACAAAACCCCCAGGAACGTGAAACAGCAGGTAAACTGCGATTTTACACACGTTTGTTCGTGAGATAAAGCGCACATTACTATATATATATATATACATATTTGTGTGCGGGTGTACATTCTACACAACTTCAAAAACTATTTTATGAGATAATTATATCTCATTAACGAGCGGTCATGCATAGACAAGCGAGTAATTAATTTAACGATAAATTGTCTCTGTTTATCTATGATAATTATTATTAGACAAGAGTATAAAAGAGAAATGTATAATTAAATTTCAGTAAATAGAATAAATACAGATTGCAGAGAGTGATAATAGAGAAAAAGTTGGTGATGATAAGTAGGGAGGTGGTGGGAGATTGGTTTTATGGAAATGAAAGATTGAGGCTGAGTGAAGATTGAATGAAAAAAAAAAAAAAAAAAAAAAAAAGTAGAAGAGGAGGGTAAAAGGAAATTGAAGCAGGATAAAGACTTACTGCCGTGATTTTTTTTCTTGCGTTTTTTACGAAACTCTTTTTTATCCTTTACCAGTCCCAACTCCAAAAGCTTTTCCTTTATTTTTGGTTTTGGTCTTTTTATCCTCAATCCACCGTGAATGAAATCAATTGGATCTGTTTAAGGAAATATTCGTGTAAATTTTTTGACTCTTATTTTTTATTTTTTTTAATTTTTTCAATTTTAATCATAAACATATAAATAATATATTTTATATTACAATCATCGTCCTTGACTTTTTCCCACATTTCAGTTAATTCAGCGATTTCCTCTTCTCCCCATTCTTTTGGTAGACGTTTTTGGATCGCATCTTTAATTTTCTGAAATATATAAAAAAAATTATAAACATTGCAAATAAATCATTGGATAATGGTAGTTTGGAGCCAAATTTATTTTCACACACGCCCAAATTCAACTCATAACTTTGATTTTATTTTTTATTTTCTTCAATTTTCGCAGTCTCCATTCGCACTCGTTATTATTTCAGCCGTTGAAAGAGAATCGCGAAGTAGGACATACGAAAGTTGTGAGAAGAACCTAGCACGACTACGAGTGAGTAGATGTGGATGTTGATACCTCTCCCGCTTTTCCTCATCGCGTCCTCGTGCGCAAAGTATAAAAATAAAGAAGTGTAGAGCTGAAGTAAGAAAAAAAAAAAAAAAAAAAAAAAAAAAGTAAATGCAAGGTACTCGCGAGTCCATAGGAAAATAAAAAGTAATTTAGAACAGAAGAAGTAAAATTCCATTGTGTTGGAATCGTCTCTGTGGAATTTTCAATTTCTCCAAGTCTACCTCAATTTTATTTATTTTTTTTTCTTCTATACGAAATATGTACTTGTATGTACCATTGTAGAACTTGTCTCCAGTTTACTTGAACTTGTAACTCGCTGGTGCTCCACCAGTCTACTCAACTTTTCATCCATTTCAGCGGTAAATCATTAATCTTGTTTCTGCACGAAGCACCAAAGGGAACAAGTCAAAAGGGGCAGATGAAGTGCGGTCATATAGTAACCTAAAATACTACAACCGCAAAATATATACAGGAACTGTGAAAATCCGATCACGAAATCCCGAAAATGTGGGATGAAGAGCGCCCAAGGCAAATAAAAATATAAAAAAAACAAAATAAATGCTGAGAAAACAAAAATAAAAAATTAAAGCACTCCGGAAAAAGCTGTAATAAAAACTATTTTCAGATACTCAATGGGTTTTTTTTTGTTATTTTTTTTTTTTTTTTTTTTTTTTTTTAAATCTCGTGTGACAAAATACAGGAAATGTTTTTTCTGTACTTTGTACACATATACACAGCTATATTGCCTACAGCATTCACCAGAGACTGATAATTCATGCTTTGTTTCTCTATAGATTAAAATGCTGCGTCCTTTTAAAACATCAACTAAAAAGAAAAAGTTTCGATTTCATTAAGAGGGACCATTGGAGTTACTTTTCCATTATTTGCTTTGATATTTTTCATTTTTATTATTATTACATTTTTAGTTTGTTTTTTTTTTTTTTTTTTTTCCCACCAGAATGAAACTTTTATAATTACTTCAAACAACTATATGAACTAATTAGTCTTGATTTTACCGAATAGTCAAACAGATAATTACCTTGGAGTTCACGATCAGATGCAACTCTTTGAGTTTTTTAATGATGCCTCGTCGAGTACGATCATCGCTAATAATATTTTCCAATAGCCAATCAATTAAGTCTACAATTAAAAAGAAAAAAATACAAAACAAAAAATTTTTTTAAATAAAATAAATAATATTATCAATTTTAGTTTCATCACAGTAAAAATGTGAATGATAAAAATATGATAGTGTTTATTTTATCGGATATCTCATGATATGACTGTTACATTATGCCTCACCTTGAGTGTACTTGTTGGTTTGATGTTCCATAAATAGTGTACGTAGCTCGTCCTCTTCAGCTTCGCTCCAGACGGTACGTGAAACTTTTTTGTTCTCAACTTGAACGTCATAGCCGTCGACCATTTCATTCGCTTCGCGAGTATTCTTCCAGAAGAGCAGCTCCATGTACGCCTTCCGGTTTTTTTCAGCTACTTCCTCAAAACGACGAATTATGAAGACGGCAAACTTTTGCAACTCCTGAAACATTTTATCCAAATATATACGTGAATGTTTGTGACACACAATTATATATATATAAGCACAAATTAAATTTTTTATTCCGATTTTTTTTTTTTTTTTTACTTTGTCTTTTATCTGATTTTTTACCTTATGCTCGGGATGTTTGGATTCGAGAATTTGCTGAAAAGTACGAAATATCGATGCTTGAAAAATCATCCCTGGCATTTTACAGTCCCACGCGATGCGATGTAACAATTTGAGAATATAATGATTTAATTCTACTGAATTTTCATTAAAACTACGTAATAAAATTCCCATGGCTTTTACAACTTTGAAATTGGCAAATCTGTAAAATAAAAGAAGCAAATAAAAATAAAATATAATATTACCCCACGTTATTGTCACATAAAAATTATGTGATAAAAAAAAAAAATATATATATATATATACATATGTATGAATATATTTAATTTACCGTCGAACAAAATCATCAAATACCAAATTTGTTTCTTCATATTCGATTTCCCTTTCAATTTCTTCTTCTTCATCATTTCCATCGTTATCGAGTTCACCAACTGAAATATCAACCAGTCAACATATATTATATATGCATACGTACATATATACACGTATATATGTATATATATATACATAAAGTTTGTTATGTAATGCAATAAGCTAAACTAACCGCCCTCATTGTTCAGAAAGTTTTCAACGTCCTCTTCATTCCGCTTCTCTGCTCCGTCCTCAACTACTGAAACAATAATGAAATCAAATTAAATCAGAATATGAGTCTTTCATTCTAAATCCTACCAATATATTAAATGGCCATCTCACCAACTCAATCGTTTGCTCTGAATGACCATAAAACAAACAATAATATTAAGAAAAAAAAAACGGATAAAAAAAACTCATTAAATGTCTATAGTTAAGTAAATCAAGAACAAGGAACAATATTGTCGATGGAGAAGTTTACAAAATTTACGATGAAAATTTACCTCATGAAACTCACTTGATAGCGGTTGATGAAAAGTTATTACAAACTAATCTACAGTTAATATATGTAGAAAATAAAAAAAAAAAAAATATATATATATATATACATTTTCTGCCATAATATAAATTGAACAAAACTTCGTTTTTATGATAAAGTTTTTTGTACAATTGAAATGAATACGTTGCAAATTTTAAGCGAAGGTGAAAGAAGAAAAAAAAATAACATGTAGTAAAAGTGTGTTTGTATATTTTTTTTTCTTTTTTTCATATGTGTGTTGGAACGTTGAATGGAAAATAGAAGAGAAATTGACATGCAGACACGTTGTCTATTGCCACAGCAATGATGAAAAGCCCTGTCTCCACACATGTGAAAATGTTGCGTGTGCGATTCAGTGTAAAAAAAAAAAAAAAAAAAAAAAAACAGGAAGAAATAGACATGGATTTATTTGAAAGCAGAGCAGACCTGGCATCTATACAGTAAAACGTATCCGCCACACGCCGTACAGACACCGCATGTGTTGGAGAAATAGAAAGCGGAGAATCAGTGGGACAATGCCAGAAACTATAGATGTACCCCGCGAGAGGTAATGGATTGATCTGGAGTTGAGAGGGCGGAAACCGATCGACGATGACGCGATTACATTCCCCGTTGGGGGTTTTTGGGATCGAATGAATCTCTTTCAATTACGACACTCATCATTTTTTTTCTCTACTTTTCATTACTATTATTATTATTTTTTATTTCTATAAAATAGAATATATAATATCTATATTCATACATTTTAAAAATACCAAATAAAAAATAAATGTAGAAAAAAAAAAAATTATATTAATGATAACTGTAATTGTCATTGATGTAGATTGATATTACAAAATGAGATAATAATTTTTTATTATATTTAACAATTGATAATAATGTTGAGTGAACTACAGATATAAAATGTAAATTGATATTTATAACATTCATGAATTATTCTGATGATAGAAATCGATTAGATAAATGAATATATTATCATTAAAAAGTGTAAAAATATAACGTGATAAAATATTCAATTGATTTCCATCGATTTGATGTAAATTCTTTTTTTTTTTTTTTTTTTTTTTTCTCATTATTTCATTCTTTATTGTAAAGTAAAATTGGTTTGTGGCTGTAATTGTCAGATGAATTATATCAATAATATATAAAATTGATGTGGAAATTCTTTCTTACATTCTACTATCACTTATCATTATTTTCTTGTGATATAAATATCAGTAATATCCAAGAAATTTGTGGTTATTATATATATATACAACTATGATGGTGGAAGGAACCGATTTATGAAACTTCCCTGTTATATCTCTCAGCGCAAATAACATCTTGTATAATTATGATTACTCCATCTTGACTGGCGTATATTGGTGAGCTATATCGTCGCGCTTGATTAAATTAAAGCCAAGTGCGGCGGTGGTATCAAGGGCTACATGAAGATTGGCAGTGTGTGCTGCACAACGTAGACATTATATTGCGATCGTAATAAGCATACATATAATACGTATACCCACAAGACATTTGAATTACAACCATGGAGTCTGTTGATGCTCCTGCTGTTGTTTTACTGCTACTGTGCTATACTCATGATATACCTACGCATACGAAGGGGAGAATAGACGAGATGGGGGTGGTGATAAGATGAAGGAGTTTCTCAGATACATGTGCTCAGTTTCTTCGAGGATGTATCAACTGACGGTTACTTGTTTGGTTGAAATATATAGCATTTGTTAGGGAAAGGGAGTAAGACTCAATATTTCTCTACATCGTATCATGTGTATATATATATATATCTTATTTTACTGAGAGCTAATTATCTTCATCGAGTCATCCAATATTACTTCCCTAATTTACATCAACTTTGAGGCTATATACTGAAAATCTTGATGAGAGAAAAATTATTGTAGCAATGAATAACTTTATTTCTTTTCTATTTTCATCTCTTCTCTTCGTTTGATGTGAATTCTGGGTTTGTTGAATTTACTGACTTAATTAATGGCAAATATTCCACTGATTTACTTGGATATTTACTGCAATCATGAAAACTTATGCTTCAAATGTATTCATACATTTTTGTAAATTGAAGAAAAAAAAAGGAAAAAAAAAAAATATATATATATATTATTAATGAATAAATAAAATATGAATAGACAGAAGAAAAAAAAAAAAAAAAAAAGAAAAACTGAAAAAACAGGGAATGAAATATTGTGACTTTTGAGAGTATATAAATGGCATTAAAGTGGCGAGTGTTCAACTCTGATAAAATTAAAAAATAAAAATGCTGAGGTAAAAAGTAAAGGGTGATAAAAAATAAAAAAAATAGAAAATAATTATAAATGATAGAGGCAAAGGAGATTGAAACAGCTATAAAGTGATATCTTTGAGCTGAGATTTGATATAGAGGGAGCGCAGGATAATGTTGATGAGAAGTAGAAAGTTGCACATGGTACCCACTGTAGTATAATATATATATCTCTCCTGTGATTATTGTGTCGTTGCTTGTTGCCATTGCGAAAGGGGTTGTAGTGAAGCTTCACACCTCGACAGTAGTATTATCGTTGTAATAAGGGTTATACGTACATGTGAGTTTAGAATATGTATATATACGTGGGCAATATTATTGTATATGTAGAAGTTGGGTAAAGTGAAGACTGAATATATATATATATATATTGTGAAAGTGTTCAGGGTGATTATGGTAGTGTAGTAGTGGTTAGTTGTCGACCGCTGCGAGTCAACCGAGACCTCGAATTTCATATCTAATTTGGTGAAAGTATATATTATATATAATTATTGACTTGTTCGACGCCTTTTAATAGTTTTTTTTATCCTCAAAATTCAGATAATTATACGTATTTTTAATAATAGTATTGGACGTTTGAAAAAAAAAAAAAAATAATAATAATATTAATAATGAATAAATAATAATATGAATAATTAAATATTTTGAGGAATATTATCAGATTTATTCTTTTATTTATTTGTAATTTTTTTTCGTTTTTTTTAAATCACTTTTTTCAATTTAATTGTTATGTAGAGTATAAAAAACGTAGGAATAAAGAATAAAATATTTAGGGAGACGAGAATTCAATTCTGTCTTCATCCCCACGGAAAATTTTCATTTTGTCGGGTGGATTTTTATTTTTTAGTAAGAATTTTTATTTTATTTTTTCTTCTTCCCGTTTTGTTATGGGTGATGGAGCTTACAAACGTCATTTAATTCAGCTGCTCATCAGAGTGTAATTATAAATTCGTTACAGCAGGGGAATATTACATGAAGGGAAATAAAGGGAAGAGTGGTAACATTTGAGACTCATTTCGTTTTTTTTTTTATTATTCTTCGAAACAAAAATATTGTTGGATAGGGTGAAGAAATAAGGAAAGATAAAGGAATGATAAGGGAATGAAAAAAAAAAAAAAAAAAAAAAATTGACGAGGAGAATATAAAATTATTGGGTTCACATAATGTTGTTACGTGACACTGACTCATTATCAAAAATAATTGAAATCGTACACGCGCCAAGCGTCTCAAATTCATCGACCCTCAACACAGTAGAAACTATTGAGGGGTGATCATCCAACAGATAGGAATTAGTTGAATTTGTTCCTTCTCATAAACTCCCCTATCTTCAATGTTTCTATTCCTGTGATCAAATATAACTTTATACTATACATCAATACATACAGATATATATATATATATATATAGATACTAATATTGAAGAAATGAGATACAATAAATATGAGTTTTGTAACTCGTATGGATGAACAAAAGTTGGGCGAAAAAAAAAAAATTTTTTTTTTTCCTCTAGATAAATTTGTCAACACGATCAATATCAATTTTTTCATCACCAGTCATGATAATAAATTTTCTTTTTTTATTTATTTATTTTTTTTGTTTATTATTTTTAAATATTATAAACTTTATTGAATTTATGTAATCAAATGTTTCATAGATATTATATATACAAATTACATTTATACATGTCGATATTGCAAGGAATAAAAATGTTATTTGCATTTTTTTCGTTGAATGATGATTTTTTTTTTTTTTTTTCTTTATAAAATTGTATATTCAAGCCCTCGACGATGTCTTACCAGTTGAATAAATGTTCCATATATATAAAAAGAAACGAGTTCGTTTATCGGAAGGCAATAAATTACTTGTAGAAAGGATGTGGCAATGGGGATATTCGAGAAATTTAGAAGAAAAAAAAAAAATAATAAATAAATAAATAAATAAAAATAAAAGGTACAACGACCTTTTACCTCCTCGTTTGTTTCATACCGAAATCTGCTTTGCGTTTTTAGTGTGGTCAGATCGGTAGGGTGAAATTTACCATCATATACATATAATACAATGGGGGAAAATGGTGGAGGAAAAAAAGGTGTTTATAGTGTAGTATAATATAACATCCCATACACATTTTAGGGAGTTTAGTTAGACGATTCTCACAATTTTCTATGAAAAAAACAAAAAAAAAATTCGTATTCAACTGTTGTCGTAGTCCGGCTGTGCTATTAGGACAGTAACTACTTATTCAAACTGAATCGCTTGAGTTCGTTTCATTCGTATTTTTTTTTGTTCGCGGCAACGTGCGCGCTTTTCTCTCCCAGGGATTGTTGACAGCACGATCACGTCCGAAGCAGATCCAACGACCTAACCTTTATCTTTTTACTCCTTTTTTTTTTTTTCTTTCTTCTCTTCGTCTCATTTCCCACACAGTCTCATTCAAAGCTTCGTTTGTCTATTTTTTTTTTTATCATTGTCTGTTAAAACGCCGCATGGGCTAAAGTATCGTGTAATATTTAAGAATTCTCTCTTGATATTTTTGCTTTTCTTTGTCACCTCCCACAAATTTTTTTTTTCTCTTCCTTTATTTTTATTTTTACTTGATTCATAGTTTACAATTCACCGTCATTCTTGTCATCTCAAGACGGCGGGGTAAATCCAAACTTTGTCGTCTTTAGTTACGACAAGGAGAAAATAATGAAATGTATAAACGAAGAAATGTAAAATGAGCGAGGGAGAAATAATAAAAAGACCCAAAGACACTGAAAAAAAGAAGAAAAAATGAATCTGCTGTTTTGCATCAGGCACAGGATTCATAATGTAAAACACTATTATCCCAACAAGGATTAAAATAATCATGCGCATGAGAGAATGAGTGAAAGGAAGAATATATAGAAAAAGAGAGTAGAAGAGAAAATGCGATTTTCTTCCTCTCCCTTTCTTTTCTTTTTATTTATTATCTAGTTTTATTTTTATTAATTTTTCTTTCGAATGTTTTGGCGTGGGAGGAATATAAAAAAACATTAGAGGTTGGCATTTAAGCCCTGGGCAGGTTGAAGAGAATATGATTGTGTCGTTTTCGTATATATATGTGAACGAGGACGGTGGATAAACTCAGTCATGTATATATATAGTGTGTGCACTATCTTTCCGATTTACTGGGAAATGCGATTCGCTAAGAGGATTTAGTAAATATCTTCAGGGCATTGAAAGCACAATTTTTCAAGCAAAAAATTTTCTCTATTCGGTCAAGCACGAATTAAGGCTTGAATATTTTTGCTCTCTTTTTTGTTTTTCATTTTCAATGCATACATTATATTCCCATGGATTTTTTTATCCGTACAGTTTATAATTAAACTATAAATAATTAAGCAATTATTGATCCTGGATATTGTAAATGAACGTGGGCAATGTAATTATTGGTATGTAAGTAAAGTTGTTGAGAAACAATGAAACGTAAAGTGAAGAGGAAAAGTGAGTGAGACAAGTAGTATAAAGAGCGGAAAAGGTCGAATGGAGATGTTGGTTAAAGGTGAAGGAGGAAACATAAAAGTTAATTGAATGTGTGAGATAACTTGTGTTTTTGGCGTATGGATAACCCTAACAAAAGGCATTTAACAATGGGTAGCCGTTGATGCCACATTAAAATCACCCTTTTGTATTTATGGCCGTTAACTAATTATCCATAAAATAAGCCATTGCTTTTACTGACTATCGTGACTTTCACCCTCGTGGCGCCAATATTGTGCGTGCGTCTGTAAAAACCGCCCATTCATTTTCTCATTTTCTCTTATGTATATTCGTTCCAACTATACATAAAAATACGACATGAAACGATTGAGTTGGAGTTATATTTGTATGGTAGCTTTAAATCTCTTTCACAGTGTGGGCTTTGTGTCGTGAAAACTCCAATAAAGTATTTGATATTTTTTTTTTTTTTTTTTTTTTTTTTTCGTTTTCATTCAACGTGAACACTTTTTTGTATACCAAACGGAAAAATATTGAAATGAAAATATTGCATAAAGGATTTCGATATAATTCTATTGAAGAATTAAAGGAACAAAAAAAAAAAAGTTCCATTTTCAAATTCTTTTTCTATTTCGACAAAATTAAATTAATCCAAAAAATTCATGAATAAAAAATTGAAAGAAAAAAAAAAAAAAAGTTCATTGTCAATTAAATGGGATTCAAAAAATTATGTACATACACATATATTTGTAGAAAGAGAAATGTTTGCTTTCATGAATTTCACCCTTGTGACAATTATCTGAAGTGAAAAGGCATTTCTCTGGGTGTATTTCATCAAGTTAATTGCCAGCCCTGTCGGTGGCTTACCCGCCCACATCACCCTCGCTGGCAAACAAATTTTCAAAAGTTATTTATTTTTTTTCTTTTTTTTTTCCATTACATTCATCAGAACTATCGATCGTCGGTGGATTACATGGAGTAGGAAATTTTCCAAAGGGGAAAATGGACATGAGAGTTAAAAGCTACGCATTTCGTCAGCGAGTCCACACCACTACCTATATACATGTATATATATATATACATATATACATATATACCCACAGGTGACTATTAATTATTTATCGTAATGTGTTATTGATCCGTCTGGTGTAGCCCCTGGCATTTCGACTGATCGTAAGTCTTGCAAACTCCATTATCCTATGGTGTTACATCGGTTCAATGTGCGGACAATGACGACGAGAAAGAGACAGAGCAGGAGAGAGAACGTGAGAGACAAAGCTTTGAACATTATTGGCATGTATATAATTATCGGTTAATTACATTTATAATTAGTTATGATAAAATTATGCAACAATATTTTTTTATAGTCATTGAATAATTAATTTTTCTTCTTTATATATAATCGTACGAAAAATATCGATTGAGAATTATTCGCAAAAGCATCACCATTTATTTTTTTTTTTTTCCCTCTTGATTTACAAATGTCGAGTCACTATCATCCATCATTATATTGTTAAATGCAAAAAAAAAAAAAAAAAAAAAAAAAATTATGAAGAAGAAAAAATAATAATAATGGAGAAAGAAAAATCGTATGATTTCCGATGATGCGCAACACTTCATTGCTCGTTTAAACAGAAGAAATGTTTTTTTTTTTCTATATTGATTAATGTAAGAGGAGTGGAAGAAATAAAAGATTAAAAAAAAATAAAGGAAGAAAATAGAACGTTCAATAAGAAATAAAAATGATATTATTTTCTCGATGCAGGGTATTTCTATGACATAAAATTCTCTCGTATGTCAGGATAATCTCATATGTATATATTATATTGTCCTGACATCAATTGCAAATTGGTTATCACTATATATACTCTTGCCTTTGTCACGTGGAAACACAACCGCAAAATCGGTATTGTCGACAGTTTTGATTCTTATCTGAAATTGACACAGAGAATTTCATGAAATAAATAAACGTTGGATCTTTTGGTTAATAGCATTTTACTATCGCACAATTATATCACGAAATTATCGTATTGTTAGGGGAAAGATTTTGTTTATAGAAGACAAAAGTATAAGAATAAATAATGCAATAAATAAAGAGATAAATGATAAAGGCACGTAGAGTTTTTCATGTAAATATTCATGAGAATAATTTAATATTTTCACTGAGTCAGATAAATATAAATAATTACAATTTATATCTTTTTTCATTAAATTGGTAAAAAGCACAGAGAAAAATATGTAAATAAAATTTTATTGAGTGTCAATTTAATTGACAGTATCAATAATGAAATAGAATATTTTTTTTTTGTACAGAGATAAATTTTTTTCTTTATTATTGATTAAATGTTTGTGAAAGACTTGAAATAATAATGAAAGACAGGAATAATTTGATGCTTGAGTGTAATATAATGTAAATTATTTATGGATTCTCTTTTGATTAGTTGATTGATAATATACTGCATTTAAATTGAGTAAAATTCATTTGAAAATATTTAAAGTAGTTAATTAAAAATATTTCCAGTGGAAAATAATTAATTGTGTTTATGAAATTTTCATATAATATTGAGAAAATATTTATTGAGTGTAATTTTTTTTTGTATCCCAATGTGGAGAATTCAAAGTAGATTCGTATATATTAATAGAATAGAAATAGTTAGTTTCCCTTATTTTTTTTTTTTTTCCCTGTTTTTTTTTCCTGGCACATTTTCATGTTTGTACAATTTCTGTCAACAAACCAAATGACGAAGGGCAAATTCCAATTGAACGTGGATGCTGTTTGAATATTATAAAAGTTGTCTTGAAAAAAAAAAAAAAAAAAAAAAAAAAAAAAAAAACTCACGATGTAGATGAGAATAAAAATAAAGAATGAAATATTGATAAATTAATGCAAAAAAAAAAAATGAATATTTTTTTTTATCTATTTTTATTTTTGTTTTTATATGTTTGACGGTTATAGGCAGACAGTGAGTGTGTGAGAGTTCATTTTACACAATAATTTTGTGCCATTTTTGCATCAAGTTGAATTGCGGTATTATCTACTCGTACACGTATATTATTTGGCCACATTCCAAAACTAAGTTGAGTGTCGTGCAAACGAAATTGCTTTTATAACATAAAGTGCTACCATATAGAAGAATAATACTGGGAAAAATATCTTTGGTTGTCTCTCACAATTATCTGTACATATGCAATATAATTTTTTTTTTCTTCCTTACACCACGAACAAAATTTAATCAAACAAAAAAAAAAAAAAAAAAAAAACAAAAAAAATGTGTACAAAAATATTGTTTATTTGTAAATTGAATTAAACATTTATTCTCTCCCCTTATTTTTTTCATTGCATAATAACGAGTAATTATATTCATATAAAATTAAATATAGATTTATTCCAACACATAATTTGTAAATAACTGTAACGATTTAATTTTATTTCATATTTACATTTATACCACGAATAATTTTTCATATGTAATAACAAAAAAAAATATGTATACGTATTTATGCCACACATTTACCTCTGTACATTTTATTTCAATATTTTTCACTTTATTTTTTCACTCCATACACATACATAGTCTTCACATACTCTTTTGTTTGTGTTTTGCGTGTTAAATTCATCTCACTACAGAATCAAAGCAAAAATCACGATAATGTAAAAAAAAAAAAAAAAAAACAAATAAATAAATGAATGAATAAATACATTAATTAACTGATAAAAAAAAAAAAAAAAAATGAATAACAAATATTTTTCTTCACGTCTGTTTCCACTCACGTTTATAAATAAACCAGTAAATGATAACAAACACAAATATATATTTGTCCTCCGGGCACATTGTTAGTTGACTTCTCTCATTATACAGCCTCACTATTTTTATCTTCATTTTACATACATATACGTCCTTTATATCCTCAGTCCTTTATCTACCTGAGCACTTACATATATATATTTACTCCAATTAACACCACGAGTAGATAACTTGTGATTTAGAAATGAAAATGAAAGTAGTGAACCTACAAATCCAATTCTAACTAAACAACTATTTTAGAGATTTCATATATATATATATATATGTGTGTGTATTCGAGTGGAAGGACATGGGTGTTTGTGCGGATATCACGCGGACGGTCGAACGGCCAAGCAGCCATGGCGATGGCAATGGGCCATGCGAGGATGCCCACAGTAATTGCTAAATTCGTGTGCACGTATATATGTGTATGAGTATTCGTACCCTCGAGTAGCAACTAACCTCGGCCAATTTCACCCTGAGAATAGCCAGTAAACTACACGAAACATCGAAACCCAGAGAGTGAGAGATAAAGAAAAATTCACATCTATTTATATCTAAATACTACGCAGTGACATTGAAATGTGTTTATATAGTTATGGGAAAATTATTGAGATTTTTTTTTTATATCCAGTAATAATGTACTATGTATATAGTGCATGTAATACAGTGGATTTTATTGGTTTTATGTGTGTATGTGTGTGTGTGTGTGTGTGTGTGTATGGTAGGATACGCCATTTGTAAAAGCATTTTGTGTTTCATTAACGCTTGAGCTTTCAATTTATTGGCATGAAGGATAAATTGCATTTGCCTGTATGTACACATGTGTTCATGTGTATATATGGTAATAAATATAATTGAGATTATGATAATGTTAAAAGTTAAAAGGGAGAGATTAAATTGTAATTATATAAAATCGAAATATGTTCACAATGTGTAATAAATTAATGTATGATGAAATATATAAAACTCTATTAATTATATACTTGAGGACAATACATAAATTTTATATTTATTATTAGCTATTATTTCTCTGTATTTTCACAATTGCGGTTGATCCTTAACGTGTTTGTTATTAACAAATCGTTTTAGATAAGTAATTTTATAGTGTGTAGAAATAGATCACTATAACGTGACAGCCAATCAATTTTCCACCTACACTTTTACGATACCCTTAACTATTTTAAGATTAACCCACACACACTGGCTGAATACAGATATAAACACCCAGAGTATACAGTCGAGGATCAGGTTGAGGATTATATTGGTACTGCCATTGGCGTATGCTTAAAGGGATACGAAAGTACACGAGTCACAAACCAATTTTGTTTCACCTGAATTCACAAGTAAATTAATTGAAACGACTAAATCAAATTTTTCCTCTTTTAATTTATATATCAATTAATAGAAATTTTCTAGAGAAAATTTCCTCGATTATTTTATTTTTCTTCTGTATAAATTCTCATATTTCAACAAATTAAAATATCATTAATTTCATGATAGACCATTGAATTATTATTTTTCGCTTACGCCACTGGTTTGGACACAAAGTGCTTCGAGTGTGAATGGTGTTATGCGATAGACTGCTCTATTTTCTCATCCGAGAATCTCCCGTCCAACCAACACGTGCACTTAGTGTTTGTTTCCACTATCCTCCTACACTTCCATCGAGTTGCTTCGTGATATACACACTCACACGCGTGTACATATTGCAACATGTGTATAGATATGGTAGGAGTATACTTGCATCGTCTAATGGTGCAGGTGTCGCAGCTACACGCTTCGGGAAAAGCCCTTGGTGCATAAAATTATTGGAGGATGTGCATAGGTACTAAATCTATGCCACGAGACCAACGTGAAAGCTCTTGTTTGTACGTTATATACGTGAGTATACGTATGTGTATATGAATATAGATGTGAAACATTCGAGGCGAATAGTGAATAGCAGTAATTCCTTGGGGAAATTGAATAGTGAAAAAGAAAAAAAAAATAAAGAAGGTACCAGGATCTCGGAAAATATTTTTGAAATTAATTATATTTCCCATATGAACAAAATATTCATCAATCATTTATTTATATTTTAATATTTTGTTTGACATTATATATTTATATGTATTCAAATGGTTTTGTATGAAGGAAAATTTTTTGTCGATGGTGGATCTTTACTAAGGCTCTGTGTGATATTATGCAGAAATAAATAAATGGACGTTTTCAAAGTCTGTATAATGTGTTTTTGTTGAATCAATACGGTCCATTAAGCTTTCATGGAGTGTGTATATATATATATATATATATTGAATATAGTTTGTACGATCAAAGGTGGAATTCTAATCGTCTTCAATGAAATATAGCAAAAGAGATCGTACGAGGTTTTTTTTTTTTTTTTTTTTTTTTTCATTTTCAACGATACAGAGCCTTATTCAAACTTTTGTTTAAGCAAACTCTGATATCTTCACTCGTTTGAAATTCATGTATATATATATATATATATATTCATTGTTATATATTTATTTTCATACTATTGTTCTTTTATTTTATCTTTCATATACACTCGATTTATTTCCACAATAATACAAGTGAAAAAAGACAATGTGTAATATTATAAATTTATTTTATTTTATCTAATATTAAATTTGTTATTGTGACATTTATCTTTTTATTTTCATCTTTTCACTTATTTTTCTTTTTTTTTTTTTGTTTGTTTTTGTTTGTTTGTTTGGTTGTTGATCGCAGTATATTTCGCAGCTAATCCTTTCGACTGCTAACGCGTTGGATGTCGCAAGTACACTCCCACGGGCGCAATAACCTTGAAGAGTGTGCCCGGGAAAATCTCTTGAAGCAGAGTATACAAAGAAAATATATATATACAGTTATTCCTTTCTTACTCGAGCCCATTCGTTTACTCATTGTTGTTTGTTCCCACTGGCGTCTTTGTGATCCTGCACAGGCGCTCGAAACTTTGTCGTCGTATAATAGAGAAATCTCTTATATTCTTTATATATATACACGTGTGTGTGTGTGTGTGTGTGTGTATGTGGAAATTCGTGTATATCAATGTGAGAAGTCAAGTAGATATCACAAAATGACATCTCTTGTGACTGAATATTATTTTTATTTTTATATTTATTTTTTTCATTGAAAAATTTATTTCATATATTCACTTGTAAATGAGTTTATTGTTAACTGTTGGAATAATAATAATAACAGTCATTTTTATTTTATTATGAGTGCATGATGTTTTTATGTGTCTCGTATGGAAAATCGTTATGGGTGTGACTCTGGAGGATTTTTTCTGAATAGAAGTTAAGGGCAATATTGCTCGGAGCTTTGGTGAAAAATATTGAGAGAGAAAGAGAGAGGGAGAAAAAAAAAAGGAATAGATGAATAAAAAGTAAAAAAGAAAAATCTCGAATTCCCATTTTGGAAAATTGGTAGGAATAACTTTGGCGTCTTTTCCATTCGACTTTTTTTTTTTTTTCTGTCTTCAGCTTTGCTTTTTTTTTTTCCCCTTCTCCACCTTTTTTTATAGTACATTTTACGACACTGAACGTATAACGTGTAAGATGGAAAATATTGGCATTGAGAAAATTGCGTAAATAATTGAAAAAAATTCCCGGCATGATATTGTGTTTTATTATTTATTATTATTATTATTATTATTATTATTATTTTTTGCAGTCGTTTGAAAATATTTTTGTCATTTGGAATAAAAATCAATGGACAGTAACAGGAGAAACATCCTAGAGCGAGAATTTTTTTGTTGTTTAAAAAGATGTTCATTAAAAAAAAAAAAAAAAAAAAAGAAAAAAAATCTGTTCAGTGAAGAATGAAAAAATAAAGTAAATTATATGACTGAAATGAATTGAAACGGATTCTATTACAGTATCATCCGATGAATCATCCCCTCCTCAATACTATTTTTTTCTCAAACTCTCATTTGTTTTGATACCATGTGAATCTATAGATCTGCTCTTAAATCCTTCTTAGGTCAAGCGATTCATTGAAGATATTGAAATTGAACTCTCACCGCATCATTTGCGATGGAAAAAAAAAGAAAAAAAAAAAAAAAAAGTCAAATGACACATTTAGTCAATTCTTCAAACGATATAATTTGTGAATTTCCTCATTTTTAACATAAAAATTTTTTTCTTCACTCTATCCTATTGATAATGAATTTTCATAATAGAACGAGAATGAGCAAAAAAAAAAAAAATAAAAAAATCTAAAGAGACAGAGCATGAAACATTAATTGCATAGGAATTAAAAAAATATATATTTAAAAGTATTTTCTTTTAGATGTGTGGGTGTGGGTTTTGCAGCATGTGAAAATTACCTTGAACGCGGCTGCAAACGTAGCGATTACGAGTGCAAAAACATTTTCCCATTCCCAAAGTCAAAGTATATATATATATATATAATAGTTATGAAAAGAATGTGACTGCGAATTCAGTGATCCGGAAAGGCCCTGATACCTTTCGTCGCACGTGCGGACAATATATTTCATCCGAGTGAATACGAATGATAATCATGAGCATTGTATAATACAAGTGCCACGAGGCTAACGCACACAGTCTCCGCCCAGTGCTAGAATAATACAAATTCTCACAAGAGACATTAAACCATTTACATATACATATATCACTTTAACCGAAATTATATATACACAACTTTATAATCGAAATATATAAGGTATTTAAATTATTATATAATTAATTTAATTGATAAAAATTCATTGAATCTACTCGAGTGAATTATGGACAAAAATAAAAGAAAAAAAAAATATTAAATGAAAATTACATACGAATAAAAAAAAAAAAAAGAAAAAAAGAAAAATAATAAATGAAAGAGACAAAGATGTATACCCTTTCATCAAGAGAAGATGGGATGGAAAGGGAATCCCTGACAAGAATCTTCTCGTTAGTATTGACGGTTACGAGAAGCGCGCGAAAAGTGAGAACAATTCTCACAGAGTGACGAATGGCGTTGAGGCTTATTCTCACAGGGGAGTTTTTGGCAGGCGCTTATTCTACTCTACGAAGTAAAAGCGTTTCTGATGGATCGACCAATTTGGGATTCCATCGTGGATCAAGTGGCCGTTTGTCAGAGCATGCGGGATGACCCGTGAATGGGCATCAAGGATATGTACCCGAGAATATATATAGTATGTTCAGTGAATTTATGAAAAAAGAAAAGAAGTAAAAACAAAAAAAATGTACCTTAAAAAACCCACAGTAATCCACGTCAGTTCCTAATGGTATCCCTATGGTTATTCCTTTCTTCTCTTACCCTCGCGTAAGAGAAAAGAAAAAAAAAAAAAACAAAAGACAAATAATAAAAGATTGAGAGAGAAAACAAGGCAAGTGTGTTGAAATAAAAATAAACAAAAAAATAAAATAAAATGATGGGGATTTCATCGCAATGGATTTCGCACACTTTCAAATCGTAGCTCAACGCGTCGACGCGGAACACATAACTGATGGATAGAATGGACGGGAACGTCAACGTACATCAGAGGAGTACTCGACATCGAGAAAAATAAGGAAAAAAAAAAAAAAAAAGGTAGAATGAGAAATAGTGACGGAGAGTTTGTGTCAAGGAGGTGGAAGGGGGATTTGGGGATAAAAGGGTCGCGTCTAGATGCGTGTGGATGGTACATGTCAACGTTTTCCTCGAGTTTCTACACTACAGTTTGATGAGAGAGTAATCTGAAGATGAATGGACATGATGGGTGGATATATTTATATAATATATGGTGTTAACGGCTGTTTTGAAGGACATGCGATGTGAGTTAAATCATATACTTTGTGAAATATCGAATACGTTAACTTTCGATGTTGCACGATCAAAATTTTTTACCAATGATAGGCTTTTTTTATTCGACACAGTACAAAATTTTATTATACTCCTTTCTTATTCACATATAAATATATATATATGTTGGATTTGTTGTGTAAACCCACGGGCACTGTGTACCACGACTTTGACAAAATTGCAATTTCTCAAGACATTATACATTATATACAGGTGACTTGACTTGCAAACTTTTGTCTTTTAGATTGATTTGTCTTGTGTACAAGAGATTGTCTCTTTATTCGTGGCTACGTTATCGAGTGGTTTTTTGAGAATTCAATGAGTACATTACTGTTATTATTATTTTTATTATTATTTCTTTATATTTTCGTAGATGGGAAACGCGAATGGTTTCGCATCTATGTGATTTTAACGCTTGGCGTAACTTTGATTGAAGCAATAAAATACATATATATATTTTTTTATTTTCAATTTCATCGGTATATTTTTAGGAGAATGGAAAATTTTATTCATTATTATTATTATTATTATTATTATTATTATTATTATTATTTTTTCATTTTTCCGTATTTTTGCTCGTTTTTTTTTTTTTTCTTCTTCTTCTTCTTCTTCTTCTTCTTCTTCTTCTTCTTCTCTTTATTTTGTCAATAATAGGTATAGTGGATTCTAAGGACTTGTTAAAAGTTTTCTGCAGAAGACAATATATATATATATATATCGACGTGTATATATAGTTTTACGTTTTATTTCACAATTGGTGAAATTCTTATGTAGAGTGTTTATATTTCAAATTTTCAAATTGACCGTGTTAGATATATTGCTTTGAAAAATATTTTACAAAGTTTTCCTGTTAAATATCGATAAGTATATAATAAAAGTAGTAGTGATAGTAAATGTTATTGTGTGAGGAAAAATAGTTGAGAATAAAAAAGAAAAACGAAAAATATATATAATAGTAATTATATATGTTTGAGTATTATTATGATATTATGATGAATATGAGAATAAACGGTAGAATTTTGAGATAGTGAGGGAAAATATATTAATGTTAATCTTCATTTTTTCGATATCTCATGAACGTTTAAGACACTTGATGTTCTATCATGCGATGGCATGCATATTGGACGACACACTAAAACGTGCCAATAAATTTTTATTGCTATTTTATCATAATAACGACGTGGATAACGTTCAATGGATCTCTATTTTTTATCATAATAGCATTTTGAATTATATTTCATAACTGCAGTAGTACATAAATGTATATTTACTCACATAGACACAATCAGCCTCATATGTACATATTCTTCGGTATTTTGATATAATCGTCCGTTTTATGCGTTTTAACGTGCAAGAATTATTGAAAAAAATACACTGAAAAATATTTTATTATTTTTTTGGAAAAAAAAAGCAATAATAATTTTTTTTTTCGTTATCGAAAATTTTTTTTTTAATTGAATTTTTATTATTCACCCTTCAGTACAAAATATACACGACAATTTATATCAGATGTAGGACCGTATATTTTTCACAGTAAAAAAATTGTCATCGTAAATACATGACCTGTTTGGTGTTTTTTTTTGTTTTTTTGTTTTTTTTTTTTTCAAATTACTGAAATTCTGTAAAAATTTCATTTTCCTCCAATTTGCGAATAACCGTGAGTGTGCATAGAAAAAAAATTCTGTACATAGACTAAAATAAAAAAAAAATATATATATATAGAGAGGAAGAGAGAAAATGAAGAATGAGACAATTTTATTACACAGCCAAAAGTAATAAAATTTATTGGACGTATATTTTGAAATTGTCTTTGGTATATTCATTGTATTTCTACGCTCATGTATTGTTTCAAAGACACGATATTATATATCGGTACCACGAACGGCACATGGATTTAGATGATCAATTAATATGCACGACTGAGCAAAACCCTTACAGTTATTAGTATGCGGGACATATAAACGTCTTCGTGGTGGTGTATGATTGTCGGGACGGCAGTTAGTTGACTTGTTCTCGTTCACATCTCACGATACTTTTTATGAAGATACGAAAATACTCCAAATACCAAAAAAAAACAAAAAAACATCTCATCACATAAAATTCACCACAAACATTTTTTTTATTGAACAAAAAAAAAAAAAAAAAAAAAAAAAAATCTGAGACTATCAAAACAACAGATTTAATATAGTTCACAATGATAATAAAAATAAGTGATATATCAATTTTTTTGCTTTCAACAAAAAAATTTTCATAAATTTAAAAAAAAAAAAAGTTGAAACAAACTAAAAAAATTGCCCTGAAAAGCGAAATAATTTTTTTTTACCACCCCATTCACGCATGACTCAACAATCTAATAATGCATACGGGCGTATGGTTTAATTCATTTAAATGCTCCATTGAGCTATAGCAATCCCGGGGCTGACTGGTGAGTTTGGTCTGTGCTTGCGAGGCAAGCAAATCGTACCATTTATTCCACCATCCATGCTTTTATCGTTATTTTACCTCTCTATATTCAATTCTATCTATTTCTATCACTCACTGTGTCTATTGGTACACACATCCACATTCATATATACATACACATCACTATTCTTCTCACCCCATTTCCTGCTTAACATCCTGATTCACAGTTACAATAGTCTATAGTCAGTATTGGGCCCATATGAGCCTGGATTTTTGGTTGTTACTAAAGCCTCGAGATAAAATTCTCTGTCGAATCATGGGGATTTACCAAACTAAAGCTATTCAATATATAGTTGACGGAAATATTACATTTTAAACAGTTGGTGATTTTTCAATTTTTTTATTTTTTTTGATTTTTGCAATATATCATTTTCAGATATTTTATTTGATTCAATTTTTATTTTATTCATCTATGAATTTCATTGAAATTCAAATGTTCATTGATTTTCGTGAATTATTAGAATAATTTATTCATCACGATAAATTATATCACAAGGTGTGTTTTATATTTTTATAGATTAATTATTTATTGATTTAAAGTTATTGCAATATTGATCAGGATAAGAAAAAAAACAATTTTCTTTTTTTTTTTTGTTTCATCAAATTGAAAAATGGAAATTGAAAGCTCAATCGCATTAATTATTCAATAAACTCAATGAATAACGTAAGAATAAAAATATATAATGTAATATATATTACTTACAGCCTTTGTTATTTTATACCTTACTTGGATATTATTTCCTATATGGAGGGTCATGACACGAGGAAATTGGAGATTCTTTGTCTGGTATCACAGAAACTTTTAGTGATTCAAAGTCTCTTAAATGACGATATAAAAAAAAAAAAAAAACGACTCCTATCCTACTAATTTTCCACATCACTTTTAATAACAAAAAATAAATTTTCATGCATGTAAAATAGCAATTTTTTGTTTGGTTAAATAGCTTTTTATGCATACCGTCAATTGTGATAAAAAAAAAAAATGAAAAAAAAAAATTTTAATGATAAATTTGATTCAATTCCATGACGAGATGAAATGAAATGGAAATTTTATTCCGACACTTCCTCACTTTCTCCTTATTGTTTTTTTCATTTTTTTTTTTTTTTTCTACGTATCAGGAGAAGGGAAAAAGGACGAAAGTGGAAGGGGGCAGCTAGTGAGTTTGATGAACAGCCTACGGAGAAAATAAAAAATTAACAAACGCAACGAATAGTCGCATATATATAGAAAGACACGACCCATAGGATGAGACATGTCACCCGGGAAATAGCATAAAGTCCATTGAGTGAATTGAGTGACAATGGGATAGAAAGAGAAAGTGACAAAGAGAAATGAGAAGAGTGGGACAAGAGATAATAGAGCCGCGATTCATCACGTGCCTGTCATCGTGACTGTCCGATCGTGTCAGATATTCTCCATTACGTTGTTTCCAATCGCGATCATTAAATTATAAATATAGTGTCCAAATGCATAAATTTAATATTGATAATATTACATTGAGATTTTCCCACTGATAATTCGATTTTTTCTTTTTTATATTATATATACAATAGTAAATTTAATATTCCTAAAATATTTTTTTTTTCCTTTAATACGATAAAAAAAAAAAAAACAGAAAAAAAAATCTGAAAATAAATTTCTCATCTAGTCATCCGTTGGGACATATAAATTAATGGAATAACAATTACGCCGTTTTTTTTTTCTTTCATGAATCTTTTTTTTTTGTTGGAAATTTTTCTTTTGCCTCCGACAGGAAAGTTGGGGAAAACCCATGACTGCCAGTAAATTGATTGATAGTATATATTGCCTGATCGATCACCCGCTTTGGATTCCCATCCACTTAATTTTTCCATGGAAATAGGTATTCTGAAATCTGCGCAAATCGCCGTGACACTGTTGATTAATTTTTCCCCTATAATCCTCTATTGATAATAAACTCTGAGTAACATAAACAATAGAGTAAAAGAAGCAAAATAAAAATATGAATAAATATTTATGTGTCATAAAGAATTGAATGAATGTGGGAAAAGAGATACTTCCGTCAATTTACATCAATGTCAACGTGTTGGATGGATAAATGAAAAAAGATTGTTCATATTAAAATTTACTGGATGATTGATCTAGGCAGTACTACGTTTTTATTCGTTTCTTCCATGAAATAAACAACATACAACAACAAATGATAGAAAAAAAAAAATAATAATAATAATAATAAATAAAATGGAAAAAAATGTAAAAAAATGGGGAAAAAAAAAAATAATAATAAGAGAAGAAAAATGACGAGACAAAGTGAGATTGTTAGATAGAACAAAAGTGAATTCACTTGAGAGTGCTGCATACATCGTTCTTCCTTATTTTCTACACCAATGTCCATCACAAAAAAAAAAAAAAAAAAAAAAAAAAAAAAAAATGCTGTTTTAGCATACAAGGAAAAATTGTTCCATCCAACATTCTGTATGTATATAAACATATAAGATATAGCAAATGTCGCGTCTTATTGCGATGTGGGATTGAAAAATTCTAATAAAAACGGGTTAGTCCCCTGTTCAGAACATGGTGCCTGAAGGGGATTGAAATCAATTTCTTTTACGACACTGAGAACGTAAGAAAAATACAGAAGATGTCGATATGTATGTATTGAATGTATATACGTTTTTGAATTTTTTTCTTATTTTGATTCTCCCTTACTATCGCACTCTCTTTCTCTTTCTCCATCCAATGCAAAGACGTGTAAGTAGTGAAAAAACGCTATGGTGATTCAACCTGAGAAGGTGAAATCAACTGTGGGATTCGCGTGACTTCAACATTGGAACCCGAGCGTGAAAGTCAGAATCAAAGATATAAACAACGAAATAAAAAAAATAATATCCGTGATAATAATTTTATTTCATGTTCTTTATTTTATTTAATTAATCGATAAAAAATATATCTATATCTGTGAGAGAAGTCACGAAAGGTGGATTTATTATACTGTCCCAAAGTAAATGCAACTTATTAAATTTTTATTATTAAAATATAATGGAAGATTTTATGTTAAAATTTTAGAACATTTGTAAATTTGTCCTGTAATTTTCATTACATCAATAGGTAATAATATTTTTTATACTGTAAATTAATAACTCAATGGAAAAATTTTGTTGTTTTTATTTTTTATTTTTTTTTCATTTTCATTGCTTTGATGTCAAAATAAATTAGATTTGAATATTTATGATACAGAGAATTTTGTATTGTATACAAGCATAAATTTGTGATATATGTTGAAGGAAATTGGTAAAAGCAAACGAGACAAATATATATATATGTCTCATGGCACTTACACTCAAAATATCCATGGGATTGCTATGAGTTTCATTGGCCCACGAGCCAATTCGCCATGAGCCGGGAGCACCGTTTGGCTTGTCTAACTACAAATAAATTTCTTCATCCAGTGTTTATACATTTATGTATATATTATGTATTTATATATTGGTGTATATAATACATGAACGTGAAAAAGAAGGCAGAAGACAAAGAATCGATAGTGCACATACTTATTTTGGCTTTTTGCCTTTTGTTTTTTATATGAATTCAAATATGCATATATTCCTCCACATATAAATAAATATTTTAAATAAACACAAAAAAAAAAAAAAAAATAATAATAATAATAATAATAAATGAAATAAAATTATGTAAAATATTTTCATGGATGTCAATAATTTACCAGGAACTTAATAAAATTAAAAAATTTCATAAATCCACGGAAAATAATTTTTATAATTTTTGTTTTTATAAAACAATATTATAAATTTAATATTAATTTCAATTTAATATTGCATATAGATGTACATGTACATGAAAGAATTATTGGAATGTCGAAGTATTGGCGGTACGACGTGATAATCGATGAATTGGAATTTCGTATTTAAAGCCGCCGTTCAATATTATACTCAAGAAAAATTCTTTTTTTCTTTATTCCTTTTATCAATCCTCTTATTTTCTTCATTCATAAATATATGTATTGGGTGTGTCTGGATGATATCTTAAGTCTTTATTCCATCATCATATCATAAAATATACTCAAGGAAATATTGTAGATTATATTCACGTGCATTCTCATTCCCAAATAAAAAAAGTGAAAATAAGAAAAAATATATATATAGAATAAATTCTCTCAAAGAACGAGAGCAAAAGGCATTGGGAAAAAAATGACTTTTTTTTTTTTCTTATATAATGGTCATCCGCGTCCTCTCAACTAGGATCAACGAAAAGGCTGGGCACAGTCTCTTCGTCTAACTGTGATGCGAGTGATCCTTTTTCTTTTCCCTTCACTCGTCGAATATGACGGGATTCTGCGGCACGCTCGGTATTCCCACGTCGTTGTCAAGCCCGCATGTCGTCGGGAGACTTCATATAATCCGCCGGTTTCTCGACTCTCTTTCTCTGTACGTATATATATAATATTTTTTTCTCTCTATCACTATATTTCTCTGCGATTCTTCACACATATATATATATACATATACGATTTCTATCTATTTGCTCGAAAAAACGAGCTATTGAGCTTTGACACATACAGCGTTGGTAAATAAATTTTTTTTTTCTTTTTTTTCATTTCGATTTTCTTTCTCTCCGTATTTTATTTCTCCTTTTTCTTCTTCTTCTTCTTTTCATTGTTATTATATATATATTTTTTTCTACTGTGGAATTTTTTTAACTATAGTTGAGTTATGATAGTAGGAAAAAAAAAAGATAAACAATATAAAATAGCGACTATAAAAATTCAAGGATATATATACTGTGAAATTTTTCAAATGATTATTTTAAAATATAAAATATTTATCGATCATGTACAACGTGATATTTTATGAATTGGACATATACAATATTTGAATAATCAATGAATAAATAAATAAATAATTAAACTGTGTAAATGAACTTTTTTTTTTTCATTAAAAAAAAAAGTCTGTAAAAATTGTGGCAATAAAATGTGAGATACAATGGATGATATTTCATATGAATACTAAAAATGAAATTACTATATAAATTTTGTAATATTTCAATAATATCAGTACAAATTATTTTTAACTATTTCATCATTACATGAATATGAATATTTAGTAGTACAATTATTATAAAATATGTTGATTTATTTCAGTTCAATGAAATATTATCAGTTACTACCCCAGTATTACATGAAATGACGCGACAAAAGCCATTGTATTTTAATATTATATATCGATATACATTCATATACGTACATACCTCGAAATAAAATTGGGACGCCTCTTGATATAGAAATAAGAGAGGGTAAAAAAAAAAAAAAAAAAAAGAAGTGAGCAATAGACGTCCATGCCACAACAAGGAAAATAAAGCGAGTAGATTTATACAGGGATTTATATCGACCGTGTCAATTATCGAAATGTCAGACTGAAATATATCGACAATAACAATAAATTTCATATAGTTACATACACTCTCTTTCTCCCGCTCTTTAGATGAAAAACGATAGAATGATATTACCAAGGGCTTGTTCAGCGCAATCTTGAAACGGACATTCCTGTGATTTCCGTCTATATATACTCATATAGACTTTATACTGCTACTTACATTCATATATATAAATTGCAATGTTTGTGTATACATTTCTATTTTTATTCTTTTTTTACCCATGATATAAAACAGAATCAGACAGAAATTTCGTACTTCATTGAACTCATAGATCAGTGGAGAGCTTTTGTGCAATAATAAAATAATAGAAGAAGAAAAGAATTTAAAAGAGAAAAAAAAAAAACAAAAAAAAAACTAAAATAAAGATATCGATAAAAATATTGAAGTCAAGTACAATAGAGAATATATATATATATATATATAATTGAAGGGAACGACATTCGCTTGCCACATGACTCACATACAAATAATCGTGATGCTCTAATGCTAAAGGGAAATGTACACAAAGAAATGGCCAAGAGGTTTTCAGTATAGTTAGGCACTCTCACGGGAACAGTTTCACTCAAAGTAGAATGTTGAACTTTCCCTACTTTATAGTGTCTCACTTACGCTCATTCACTCCTACTCGCATTTCATTTTCCTTCAAGAATCAATGGCCAAGTGCAAGGTTGAAATGCCGCGGGGTTTCTCAATTTGTTGCCCGTGACAAGGAAAATCCTGTTTATATATGTATATATACATATAGCAAGGAGAGAAGTATATAAAGTCGAAAGAGACGTAATGGCACGGACGCACAACAAAATCCAGTAATACCACAGTAGAAATGGTACTGGTTATGCCAGACGGGACTACTCGGCGATAGACGTAAGTGGGAATTCTCCGCTTCGTTTTGGCAATGGATTGATGGCTTTCATTGTTCACTTAGATGGGCGAACTCTGTGGATTCACCACAAGTTCTTCAATACTTTCACTCTGTCCCTCTCTTGTACAATGTGATAGTTCCAAGTCCTCGATGTTGAGGATAAAGGAGAAGAAACAGCGATTGAATAGAGGTTAAGAGAATTATGGAAAGGGGAAAGACTTGGCACACGAGAAAACCATCCGATCGCGGGAAATTCGCTTTGCCACTGGCTCTTGTTCAAGCTCCACACATACACACACTCATATAGACGAGACAAACTCCTTTACAAAGTCTTGTTATAGAAATTCTCCAATATACCCGATATGTACGGTATTAAACGTTTTAGAATTTGAAGGTTTATATATTATTGAAATTGATTTTAAATTATATGACTGATGGATGTGTAGATACAAGTCTAGACACATTTCCGTGTATGCTTGATTTTATTCTTCTCATTTATATCCACTTTTATTTCATTTTTTTTTTATTCTTTCCTCGCTCTTTGACAGATAAAGAATTATTGAATCTGTTTTACTTTGATATATACCAACAGACGATGCACTTCTACTTTTCATTTTCATTTCCAATGTCTAGAGAAATACCATATACGTAGTCATTTTATTCACATTCTACTGTCTCAAGTATAGACTTTGAGCAGCTATTCACGAGTTAAATAATATTGTAGATATCTATACACAAGTTACTCTCATTGTGTTTGAATTGACACTTTGAAGTTTTTTCATACGAGTTTATAGAGCGCCATCATTTTTTTTCATCACAAAAAATATTTCAAAAGTTCTAAAAATAGAAAAAATAAAAATTCATACATAAATTTATAATTTTACGGAATTTTTAGTGGAAAATATGTTGAAATATTTTTTATTATTAATTTATATATTGCTAATATTATTTATACTCAAAGTAATTACATTATTATTATTATTATTATTATTATCATTATCATTGTTGTTTATATATGAATTTTTATTTTTATTTTTCATCTAAATAAAGTTACGGTATACAATCAAGTTTCTTCAATATAGTTCTCTCCATAAAATCGGATTAAAACTATTCACAAAGAAAAACAAAAATCCCACTAAGGTTATTGGATTTCTTTGCCGTCTGTGTCGTGTATATTGGAATAACCGCAGCCAAGATACGCAGCAAAGCGAAAGAATATACATATATATTTATATATGTACAAATCCATCCAACTATGTAAACTTATGTCCTTTCACTTTTGTCTTCACCATTTTACCAAGCAAAACAAAAACATTAATCAAGATTTTAAGTACTGATAAAATAAATAGACGAGTAATAAAATTGACGGTTTAATTATAAGTGGAAATGATAAATGAATATAAAAAGTGTATGTTTGCATATTTGCGTATGCATGTGTGTGTGTGTGTGTGTGTGTGTGTGTGTGTTAAAAGTATATTGGTATATCTGATAAGTTATATCACACGACAAAATGTAAAAAAGCTTTTTTACATTTATTGTCAATCGATCTACGTGTCTGATCGTTTCTCAAATCTCTCACGCCTCATCCACAATATCACAACATATACACTTTATAAGAGGGATGAGATGTATACAATTTTACACACAATAATATTTCACAAAGGGAAATATACTCCTTGCGGGCGTGACACTCATTTTGAATATATAAAAAAAAAAAAAAAATGTTGATGGAGGGTAATTTCATATATATAACAGCGATATTGTGTGTGTGAGATTATATTTCGTCTCACAGCTCATTCTTCTATATATATATATATATACTGTTTTATTGTTTTGTTTTTATGTGTATGTACAATAGAATGGAATTTTTTCCAATACTCTTTTATCAATTTGAATTGTCATGGGAGTTTTAATGACAATTTGTCACGATATTTATTATTAGAATTATGAATATACATTTGCGATTTAATCTTTCATATGATGTGTAATGTAAGTAATTGTGAAAAAAAAAAAGAATAATAATAATAATAATAATAATATTAATAATGTCTTTCACATATCATACGAAAAATATTATGAATGCAGAGGTAGTAAATATATTGCTGGCTATAACGATTGAGTGATCGATAAGCCACTCTAGAAAATTTGCGCGTGTCCCTCTATCACATTCAACATAACGCACACGTTCCATATAGCTTTAGTATAAAAGTTCGTAGATAGTTTTTTTTCTTTTTTTTTTTCACCTCAGTCTTTACACTTTGCTGCTTTCGACTCTTTACTCAAGCTATGGAGATGGCAAAAAATTGCTGACAGTGAAGAATGCGTTGGTACTAGGATTGCCAGATTTACGGAGTCAATATAGTGCGGATGGTAGTAAGAAAAAAAAAAAAACAAAAAAAAAAGGAAGAAAAAGAAAAGAAAAAAAAAATAATAATAATGAAGAAAGAGGAGGGAGGAGTAATGGAGAGAAGGAAAAAAAAAACCGCTTTTTTATATGGCGAACTCAATTTTCCATCCCTCGTGGTTCGGTGGGCGCCACGCGTACGCCATGTACATATACGATTTTCAATGTCGTTAGGGCAGATTTCTAAAATGGGGAAAATAGCAATTTGATTTTCGGCTTTTTTTGTTTTTTTGTTTTTTTTTTTTTTTTTCTGCTTTGATATGAACTGAAGTAGGAAAGTATATATCTTGATTCAACTGTGCAGTACCGGTTCTCTACCATCTTTTCGGTTCTATTATTTTATCAACGCGTGTGATACTATACGTGGATGAAATACATTTTTTCCTTTGATCTAGATAATCCACATTGTCAAAAGAATATTACGAGAACTGAAATTTTTTTTATGATATTATTTCGTGATCTAATACGTTTTTCCATATTTTTTCGTTTTTTTTTTTTTTTTTGATTTTTAATTTACTTATTTACTACTACTTTTTTTCTTCTTCTTATTATTATTTTTTATTTTATATATTTATATATTTATTCATTTATTTTGTTTTTTACGTTAGTTTATAGAGAAAATTCATTTTTATATGCAGAATAATTTATGGTAAAACGAGGAGAATTTCCTTACATCATTTTTTTTTAATTCCTTCATTTTTATTTTCTCTTACTTTTCTTTAACGATAAAACGTCTTTGAAGTTTTCATTTTCTTTCAATCCTGCCCCTCTATAATGTAATTGAGTAGTGATGAAGATGATGAAGACGATGGATAAATATATATATACACATGCAAATGAAATATATAAAATTAAATCTAAAAACCGCACTCTTTTATTTATTCGTTCTCTACCTTTTTCCATTCTATTCTCTCGTTTCTAGTTTTCATATCAAAATAAAAATGAAAATTATATGGCTCAACTTTGAAGAAGGCGAAATACACCGGAGATAGAAATATATATATATATTTTTAAATTTTCTATATATAAATTCTCGGAGAAGTGAGGTGAGAGAACATACTTTGAATTTGAAATACACCTGGCACGTAAAAGTATAAGAAGCCCTGGGAGATAGAGAAAAAAAGATTCAACCTCGTGAATATATATATTCATACACACATACACTGAAGTCAAGCACATAAAACCAAAAAATATATACATTCCAAAATGTGTGCCATTGAATTTCCCTACTTTCCTACTTTATACTACTAGGCCATAGTGTATAAGTGTTGATATAAAACTTCAAACTCGTGAATCGATATATAAAAGCTCAAAACCCATCTCTATTCATTCAACCCTAAAATTCACTATTTTCCTCACAGCCCACGCACATTTTCATCTTCAATTCTATACTAACCAGGTATTTGCTGTAAGTAAAGTAAAACGGAAAAAGAAAGGAAGAAAAAAATAAAATAAAATAATAATAATAATGATAAACTTCAAATGTATTACGTAATACTCCTACCAACATTTCTTTTATCCTTGAGTATACATTGAGAGGCAAGTGATGGCGGCAGTTGTGTCGTCTGGATACACAGGGGGAAGGAGAGGGAGAGAGGGGGGGAGGAGGAGGAGGAAGGGATGTGGCTTTCAAATGCAAATCTATCACTCCCTTCAAGATACATAAAGTCCAAACTAAATCGCTTTATTTGGTGAAAGCCGGTGGTAGTTGGAAGTGAGATCAAGAAGTAAATAGCAGGGAGTATAGTGATTTTGTGTGTGAGCAACAGAGTAGAAAAGTAAGAAGACTCACGAAATAGAAAATTCGAATGAACGAAAGTGAAACAGGAAAGTGTATGAAGATGGAATGGAAAATGAACAAGAGAGAAAAAAAAGAGATATTGTATGAGGGGAACAAGAATGTTGGACTTGTGACAGGAAAATTGGCGTCGATGCCGTTCAACGACGACGACAACGACAATGACGTTGGAAATCCTCGGGGTTTTTAAAAAGTCACTGTCAAGTCTCGCCACAGAGTTGGACGGGATAAATTGAATTATGGCGTTTGCCGCTTTACAGCGTTTGTCCCTAGAGTTACTCACGCCCATTCGTTGCACCTATACCAGACTTTAGAAAATTTATATATAAACAATGTATCTAGTTAGGTGAGATTGGAAGAGGTACAATCACCAAAGGACTGTAGAGCGATAAAGACGATACGTGAAGAGAATTAATTTACCACATAATTATATTCTTCCATTCATATCTATTTATTTCTAATATGACACAGACAATAATTTATTTTATTTCACGACTATGTTAATGCTATTTCCACATATGATGGCAAGAGAGACATTAGCTGCATATTTATACGTATTTCACGATGATGGGCACACAATAGGAGTGTATGTGACATTTGGGAAAGAATGAAGTGAAAAAAAAAAGAAAAAAAAAAAAAAAAAAAATTGTGGAAATGAATTATATGAGAGAGATGCGGTAGACGCGATAAAAATTATGAGTATATTGTTTATTATTCAAGAGGAATAAAAATTGATGGGACAACGATTGATGATGAACGATTTTGACACAATAATTACAATTGTATTTAATACCAAATGTAATGATAATAATAAAAATATTTTATCAATAAAAAAATAATAATAATAATAATATTTTGATATGAAATGGAATAAAATAGGTCATACAGTCCAATTGATGTTCATGATACGCATCACTATTTATTTCATATTCTGACGCAATACTCGTTATCAAATATTCGTCAATCGTTTTTTTTTTGTTTTTTCATCTTTTTTATTTTTTTTTTTTATTTATTTTTTTTTTTCATTTCATTTTTTATCCATTGCATGTGATACCAATGGGTAAGGGTGAGACCAATGTTAACTGGGGTGTTATCAGTATTTTGTGTTCAAAGATATTCGAGAATTTATCGGTTATATTTTTCGAGGTCAATAAACGATTGAAGACATGTAATATATATTTGTGAAGGAAAAAAAAAAGATAATAAAATAATAATAACAATAACAATAACAATAATAATAATAATAATAATAATAATAATAATAATAATGATGATGAACGAAAATGTTTGAAATTATCAGTACGATTTCTCTATACATTGACGGATAAACTTTTCGTATTTAAACTTACGACTTATGAAATTTCATAATCCGATTTCTCCATCACCCAAGTGACTCATCTTTCAACTTGATTCAAGTACAAAATGTCTGATGAAGTTATAAAAGATAAGATAAATGAATAAAAAAATATATATAAAAGAATGAAAAAAAAAAAAAATAATAAAAAAATAAAAACAAAAAAAAACAGACAAAATTCCACAACACAACATCGAATAAGAAAAAAAAAAAATAATAATGATAAATAAAAAATAAAAATAAAAATAAAAATAGTGAAACTTTATATACCTTCACTATTGCTTTTTATCACAAACGAAGTGGCGCGCACAACGCGAGTGATCTGTATAGAACGTTTTCGTTATTACCCGTTGAAGCGTATACACACAAAGTTTCGGCAAGTCGAGAAACAATATCGTCAAGCGTAGAGCCACTGAATTCTATATATCCCGTATTGAAAAAGTTTAAAAGACATATAACATTGTATATATATATTTTTTTTTTATTCTATAAATATAAATATATGAACGATATATACTTTGATAAAAAAAAAAAAAAAAAAAAAAAAGTAAAGCTACGATTTGCTGATGTAGTTCAATCCCCATTCGTTCAAGACTTCACAACAATTTTCAACCCCACTTTACCACTCGTACATCCATATCGAACAAAAACGACCGACCCTATTATTATATCTATCCCTCTAGATACATATATAACTATACACATGCATATATGCTAAAACAAACATAGGCTCGGTTAGCATACATCCATAATTCAAAACAATGTACGAACATAAGTGTATAAACTGTATACGTTGATCCTGAACATTCTATATGACTTGAAATAAAAAAAATGAAAATAATATAAAATTCTCAAAGGTACCAGAAACGAGAAAAAAAAAAAAAAAAAAAATCAAAAAGAAAAATAGATAAATATACAAAAGATAAAATGAAAATATACATGAATATATTGTTTGAAGTGATTCATGTAATTTATTTATAGAAAATGAGAAAGAAAATTTTTTTTTTTATTATTTTTATTTATTTATTTATTTATTTATTTTTTTGATATCTCGATAACAATTGAATTGAATAATTTGTTTGAATTTGAGTATATCGCATCATACTTTTTTTCCTTTCATTTTTTAAAAAAAATTTTTTTTTATTTTTATCTCAAAGCAAAACGATAATGTAAGACGATAAAATCCAATTCAATGCGCACTTGATACGTTTCCCTTTTCAAATGTACATAGATATAAATGAAGAGTTGGTAAACTCATTGCGTTTGGCAATACGGCCAAATCTCTAAAATCCTCGCAGGCTTGCCGCAATTTTCTTCGTGAGAAATTCAATTGCCGCTTCTTTACTTCCACCAACCACGACTTTCTCAACATATATAAATATAAAATAAACGTGTGAATGTGTGTATGTATATGATAGTCAAGTGACGTTGGAATAAAAATATAGAATAAAGATGAATAAAAGTGAGAGATAGATAGAAAACTCTAAATGAGAGTCTTAGGAGCACTGGTTTTGTTCTAAAACACTAGGATTCAGCTTTTTGATAGTGTATGCACAAACACACACATACAATGCCTATATATATATATATATAACTGTAGTTTTGTAGGATCCTCATCAATTTTCTCTTGACTGCGCCTCGTTTGCCTTCTCTTCCGTTGCGAATGGCGCACTGGGATCACCCTTTAGCTGAAGCGCACTCATCCGTAATACGTTGACCTCTAACTGGTAGTAGACGTTTGTACTCATCGTACGACATTCATCAGTGCAAAAATAAAAAAATTAAAAAAAAATTTCGTCGACTTTTTTTTAATGAATTTTTAATCTCCCCACGTCATTCACTCTTGAAGTGTAATAATATGCAAACTATAAAAGAATATATGTACTTTTTTTTTTTTTTCTTTTTTCTCTTATATTCATCTTTATGAAAATAATTATATGGAGATAACTCAAGATGAAAAAAAACAAAAAACAAAAAAAAATTTCCATGATGAGAATAAAAAAATTAATATAATAATAATAATAATTTGACGATATAATTTAATGTGTTAGTGAGATCAAGATAATGCGCTTGAAACAATAAGCCGATAAATCTATATTGAATCTCTACGTGTGGCTTTTGTAATGGCAATGTAACTGTATAGTAAAGATACACTATCAATAGCTTCATATCTATACAATATACGATATACGGACTATACAGACTAACAATCACGTAAATCGATAGTCTTATCGCAAAACAAAAACGGATCACGTGTTAGTGGTGAGGCTTGTCTAAAGATTTGTGGCTTGGGCGCATTAGATATAATCGAATCACCAGGCATAACACAGACACGTCGATTATAATGTACAAGGTCAGTGATACTATATACAATGGTGCAACCATAAACACAAACCCATATATATATACAATGTATAAACGTGAATGCCATAGAAACATTACAGAATCTATTGTATCGAGAATAATAAACGCACGTGTTTACATTAGAATTTCAATATTAAAAGGGAGCAGAGATTGCATTTGACGGTGATGGAATTTTCTTTCAATATGAGCACACACATTGAGATGTGTTGTTTTTATATTCGACAAATTCTCAAACTTGACCAGTCCGCCGTTGCTCACAATCCCGTGAATAGTGTGTGCGTATGAGGATGGGCACGGTGAGTTGAGTAATCAATTGGATTTCGTTGGGCATGGCTACTCACACAATTCACACTTCTTTGTCCTCTTGTGCATCGTTCTATACACTCAATAGCAATACAATTTATTATGGTTTGAGGGTGCCGTGATTTTCAATGAGAATGCTGGAATAAAATTACATGATTGTAAGCGTGAGATGGAATAGAATGAAGGAGAGAGGAAAAAAAAAATATAATAAATAAATAAATAAATAAAAAATAAAAAATAATAATAATAGAATGAAGAATAAAAAGTGTCATGGGAATTGCATTGAGGACCCTTATTCTTGTCTGTACTTGTACGCGTGTGTCGTCTTTGCCAATTTCAGAAGTGTCGCCACTGCTTCATAGCAGTGAGTTGATGGCCTCGGGGGAATTTTTCATGTTGTCATTTCGTTTGTTTTTTTTTTTCTTCCCTCTTTTTTTTTTTTTTTTTTTTTATATATATATACCTCACCCTCTTGTCGTTTCTCGTACCATTCAACTCGTGGTATTGTATCAGTATAACAGCTATACAGAATCTGCCAGTAGCACACGCAGTTATACAGAAAAGGGGGAAAGGCGAATGAATGACGGTATCTAAAAATGATCGCGTGGTTATCTCTGAGAGGTAAAGGGACGAAAAAGCAAGAGCATTATTTCCAAGTAAACGGAAATATGTCATTTGTCATATAGTGTGACATCAAGAAAATGCAATTTTCTTATTTGTATTTTTTTTTTTTTTTTCACTCTTTAAAAATATCCATAATATTTTATATTTTTTATCATTTATTTATTTGTATTTTTATTTTATATATTGGAATTTTACATTAAAAAAAAATTTTTTTTGTTGATATTAATTGAAAAGGGGAAAAAAAATAAAATGAATAAATAAAAATAAAAAATGCAACGATGCAAGTAGAGATAATTGCACATGCGGTCATTATGTACAGCCCGCGTTGCCACCAACGACTTATATCATTCGTTTATGACTCTACAACTCTTACAGGAAGTTATATGATTGTATTTTATCCGTGGCCAGGGGCAAACAAACGCAAGTAGGTAAAGTGAAGCAAAACGTGAGGAAAGATGTGCGAGGAACGGTGGAGGCGTATCAGAGCCACATGTTTTCCTCATAAATTTCAAACTTTCGTACGTAACGTCGCGCGCGGGGACTCTTTGGGCCCCCACAGGTACTACCCGAGACTTTGCATCCAACTTACAAAGCCCTACCCAGTGAAAACATACATACACATACACACACACACGTAATCACACCACCATTCTACTTATCCTTGTGTGGCTATTCGCGTAATCCTTATGGGACTGCACGCGCGTTCATAAATTTTTTTAAAATATATACCCAAAACTCATGTACAGGAAAATCACCAGAGAATAATTGTTGAATATACACAAATGTATTGTATTAATATTGGATCAATGATTGTACTTGTATATTTCCAATCATAAAAAAAATTTCATGAAATTTCATGACAGGTATTTATTTATTGGATTAACTGAAATCAATGAATTGTATTAATTATTGTTTGATTGATCGTTCAGAAGCACTTGATACTAATATTCAATATATTACAATTTTCCGCGTATATATTAATTAAATATTTTAATAATTGATATATTGTCAAAATTGGTATAAATTTACATTGAATTCCACTCATTAATAGATGCAGAATGAAAAAAAAAAAAAAATAAATAAATAAATAATAAAATAAAAAGTAAACACTAATAATTATAATGTAATGTGGAGATAAAAATCATGAATTTTGTATATATTTAATATAAAATTTTTTTTTTTTTTCCATATACATATATCTGTATATATAATCGAAAACTACATTCGCTTTTATATATTTCGCTTGTGAACCCTATATACATATTCATAACCAGATACTGCGACGAGTACACCAGAGTAAAGAGGAAAAAATGAAAAAATAAAAAAAAAAATGAAAAACACGTCGCTCTAGCTTATACGCTCTCAAGTACACGAAATAAAATTTGTAGTTGAATTTATTTATTTTTTATTTTTATTTTTATTTTTTCTATATATATATATCTTTCGACAATTCTACCACCGAGAAAGTACTTTCTCTGCGCTTCGAAGCTCGAGTTTCTCGGTCTGACGAAGAGTCGAGTGGAAAGATCATTTTGCTCCTTTTTCTTCTCGTATACTCCAATATATATATGAAAACATATAATTTCTCTTCCTCATGGTACTTTATCCTGATGCCCCTGCCACTTCAACTTCTCTTACAGTATATTCTACGCTACATTTTCGCGAAGTATGTGTGAAATATGTGGATATTAGTCCAATCTCAAAATTATATATGATAGTGTGGATCGACGTTCCGGAACATCAACGACGAGAAGTCGATGGTGCATGCGCTTAGCGTCTCGCTTTTCTACTGCTTCGTTTTTCATCCTGCACACGGTAATAGGATCAACGTGAATGGTGATAATATCCTCAACCAACCAACCAACCACCACCACTACTACTACCATTATCATCATCATTGTCGTCATATCACACAGACACACGTGTAAATCTATATACTTATTTATATATAGAACGCACTATCACCATCGCCATTGCCGATATCTCTAACGTGTCTCTATCCTTTGACGCTCGATTATCGTTACCCAATAGTTTTCCACCCATTCCGATACCCGACTCTTTTCGAAATTATGTATATTTAACGAGTGAATTATATATATATATATATATATATATATACTTTTATAGTCACGTGAGAACTTATATATAAATGTATTAGATGTTTATGTAGGCTTTATCACACTTTCTAGAGCATTAAATAAATATGAAATCGCGTGTGATAAAGAAAAAAATTGAGGGACACGTGGCACATTATGACGCACAATATTGATTATATAATAATATTATATAGAATAAAACAATTTTACCTTTGCTGATTTTTCATTCAATATCAAAATATATAAGTGGATATAGCGTGAATTTATGTCAAAAATATTTTTTTTTTTATGTATCTTTTTTTATTTTTTATTATAATGTACGATGAACGGATATTATGCGCACGGTGTGTATGTGTATCGTTTATTCATCTATATATACAGAGAACACAGATGATGGGCACACGTGTGTTGAGAGAGAGAGAGAGAAGGAAATGATGCGTCGTTAGAGGATTACAGACTTAGACCGAAGGGATACACAACCCTCTAAATTATTCATCGCACAGTCTCCGGCATTCTATCAAAATGAAAAATTCAGGTAAGTCGGCGAGGGGAAGCACTGCCAGAATGCGTATAGGTGTATCCGTATAAGTTGATATATATTTATAAAAATGTATGACTATGTATATATGTGTACTATAGAGAGACGATGGAAGGGGAGAAGAATATCACGATTAAAGGAGGGCTGAAGGTAGTCTCTTTTTCAAAAGCTCCTAATAAAATTGCAAAAGGTTTACGTAAATACATTTACTCTTGGGTGTTTCACATCAACATCTTCCCCATGTTATTCCCCCTTCGACAAAGTGATTTTACATATTTCATGTCACTTGTCCTTATTCATTTTAATTTATTCTTAAATTTTTTATTATTATTATTTTTATTTATTTAATATTAAAAAATTTATATTACATCAATTATTATGTCTTGAAAAAAAATTTATTTATTTATTTATTTATTTTTTTTTTTTTTCTTTCTTTAAATTAATGAATGTGAAAATTTTCTACTGGAGATAATTCGAGAAACATTAAATCATTTTGAAGGAACTTTAGCCAATTTCATAGTGCACAAGGTAGATACATGAGGTGAATGACTTTTTTGGCAGAGAGATTCACATTTACCGAGACAAGTAATGTAATTAATTAGTGTATCTGTTATATATATATAAATAATAGTAATAATAATAAATATAGAAGCCATAAGACAAGGGAGAAAAGAGAAAACGTAGTGAGAATATAGTTAGAGAAAAGGCAAAGGCTTTTTGGTTAGCTATAGCAACGACAACGTTAGTAGTACGTGTACGCGTCGGGACGCTTTAAGTAGAGCAATATGTTCTCCCCGATGGGTTGGTCGGCGAAAAGATAGCGCGCTCCGGAAGAAGTGTAGTAATGGATGTTCACCGAGTCGATATGATATGGCACAATAGTTTTTCACTTCCTTTTTTCGCACACAAGAACGAAGGAGAAAATACGAAATGATGAGAAAGGAGGTGAGGAATGAAAAAAAAAAAAAAAAAAAATCAGGTTATATTTAATGTCTTGACTTGACAGAGGAAAAACTATCCAGTTGTGAAATTGCAACGAGAAATGTAAGGGAATTAATTTACGTTTTATTGTCACTGTCTTGGGTTCATAGTTTCTATGTCTGATCAAAGAATACTATTACTACTGATAATGTTCACAGTATATTTATACGATGTTGATATGGCTTGTGTAATGTACGTGTCAATTGATTGTATGGTGATAATAATAAATTGAATTTGCAGTAAAAAAAGGAAAGTAAAAAAAAAAAGAACAGGAGTAAAAAATTGTTGTGAGGGAATGGGATTGAAATGACTTCAAATTTATTTTATGAAATTTAATTTTTTTTGTTTTGTTTTTTTTTTTTTGTCAATTTTAAAATTTTATTTTAATGATGAAAAATTGAAATTGAATAAAGTTCTATTCTAACATGTACATTTGTGAAATACAAATTTAAACTTTTGTGATTTTATATTGTTTATGTATAAATTGGAAAATTATCATATATGTAGAAGAGAGTATTTTGGTAGTGGTGATGCAGAGATTATCCTCAATTAATACTTTACATTGGACTGCACGTTCAATGTTATCACGTGAATGAGGATCGGCCAGAAGCGAGTCTATGCAAATTGGGGATATCGATTCCGTAAGCCCACGTGCGGGTATACCAGTCGTTATGTAAACACTAAATCGACCATGCGTTTGGCAGTTACAGACACATTAGTGCGCTGATTGAGACCGGAAATACAATATATATATATATGTATATAGAATTGAGGGGAGAGAAGATTGTAGCTATGTAGCAAAATGAGTTGGATATATATATATATCAGTGATGAAATTAGTGCGAGTAAGCGAGAAGTAATCATTTGATTTTGAATTGAACGTTCGAAAATGCTCGTGTATATGAACATTTGGCACGTCATAACCATTAAATAAAAAATACTTTCTTTTTTATATATATATAACTTTTTTTTTTATTTTATTCAGTGTGTGCTTAGGATAATGATGATCTTCACGTGGAGTAAATACGTTTTATTGGCATGGGAAATTACTTCATTTCCTATTACACATGCCCAACGGAATGTGAAATTCAATAAATTCAAACCACGATGATGCGAAGAGTTTATTTTAATTTAATGCTTGTGCATACATTGTAAATATAGTTTAAAATTAAATATTATACTATATTATATTATGTTAAAATACAACTAAAAGTTTTGATGAAAAATGTAATTTGAATGAAATAAAATATTCGTCCATCACGTATCTATTGATGTCAGGTAATTTTTTCAAAAACACCAAAGACTTTTTATTCAAATTTATATCTATATATCTTTTTTTTTTTTTTTTTTTTTTTTTTTTTTATATTAATTGTTGCCAAAGCTCGCGAAAAATGATTGATGGAACATCGATAATTGCAATTATGGTACAGAAATCGGTTTAGTGACTGATGAAAATAGCTTTAATAAAATTGACACAACATAACAGGAAAATTTTCACGTATTGCCCCACACGGATAGACTCGATATGATCGTTTCCAATTTAGAAATTAGGAAAAATAAAAAAATTCTATATCTCCAGAGACTTCACCGAAGCTGTATATGAATGGGTGTTTTTTTTTTTTTTCAGGTCACCTGTCAAAGGATATACCAAAACCGATCGATTATCGATTCATTTCCCTCATTGGCTCAGTGAGTTGCCGCTTTGATGCTCCAAACTTATTACTAAAAGAAATCTGCAGAAGGTCAGCAGTTGTGCGTTGAAAAGAGTTTCTTTTCTGTGGCATTGTGCCAATATGTTTGTGTTTGTGTATGTGTGTGTGTGTGTGTTTGTATAAAGAGGGAGTGAAAAGAAAACGCATGATCATATATATCAATGGGAGATCGCTCTGTTCTTTCAGATAGACATAAAAATAAAGAAAAATTAGGAAAAAAAAAAAAAAAAAAAAATTGAAATGAAAATCCAGCACACTGCGCTAAATTGTAAAAAACGAGTATATATTCGTATACGTTATATACAAATATTATGAACGATATATTCTTCCAAGTAATTGGATATTCGTACACGTAGCAATTCAATCTGATTTGTATTAGTGAAGATTTAATTTTAATTAATTTTTCAATGATAACAAGAAGAAATGATACAACAGAAATAATATTTACAAAGTGGCTGGCACTTACCACTGGCAAGCGGTTTAAAACGTATATAGTGATTATAAAACCGAGATATGAAGCGGCAATGAGCGGAAATAAATTGAATCGTGATTGCAAAAGCGCTTGAGTCAACTAGTGCGATTCTCGTGATGTTCAAAAATATATTTGATGTTTGCAGATTGGATTGAAATCAAATCAGCAAGAGATAGGTATATAAAGACGTTTAAAAAAAGAAAAATACAATAATAATAAAGAAATTAATGGTAGATGAAAGAACAGCAAATATGAAAAGAACCGGGAGAATAATGAAAGGCTAAAAATTCTAAAAGTTGCGTGCATTCTATATGATGTAGTTGTGGTAACACTTTGTCATTCCACTCATGCTTTGCTTTCTTTTTTATTTTTTATCTATGCTTCACGCGCCCTTATACTCGCATTCTCCCTCTTTTATTCTAAGTTCGATATGGAAACGATAAATCTTCGACGTGCACTCTCACCGACGTTGTGACGCTAAAGAAAAGAAGTAGAAAAGCGAAATCTATGGATAATAATACATAAAAAAAAAAAAAAAAAAAAAAAAAATCACCATCAAAAATTGTAGAGTTGCCAAGTATAAAAAATTCATGGAATCATCGAGAGTTATTTTTAATATTCAAAATAATTTTTTTTTTCCATTTTTGATAGTTCGCCTTGATAGTGAATAAATTTATCCGATGACTGATGACATTTTTGTAAATGAACAGATAAATGATTTTTTTTTTTTTTTTTTTTTTTTTTTTTCTGATTACACACGAAATTGTATCCAACCAGACGAATGTATTTATATATTTTTTTCTTCTGTTATCTTTCTTCATTCGAGACTTGTCACAAGGAGAGTATATTTCCACAAGCAAATAGGAAAAAAATGAATAGTTGTCGCCACGATGTTTGTATGTTTCCCCTAGCGACATTGCCGTCACTCCCTCGATCCTATTTTATCCACAGATATCAAATGATCCCCAGGACAATTTTGTTCAGTCTGTCTACACCCCTCTCTACACAGTCCTTTACTCATCATAGTGACTAATATTCGTATCTGTCTTATACTCGCGAAAATTCCACTTTGTTCACATATAATTCACCTGTACAATTGTCACAATCATTTTTTATTCATAGTAATAAACAGATAGAAGTGAAGAAAGATAGATAATTCAATTAAATTGATGGTCAAAAAATTTTTTTATTTTACTTCTTTACGTATTATTTCAAGGAAATTTTTTTTTTTTTTCTTTTTTTTCTTTTTCTCAAACTTTTACGTGTTATTTAATTTTGACGGTAGTACTTTTTATTACCCAGTAACGCTTGGAAAATAACAAAATATATGCAGCACCGGTAATACTTATAAAGTTGCATGTTGAAACGTGATAGCTACAGACACGAAAAATGAAATGAAGTGCACGTCTTATTCTATAAACAAGTAGAAAGCCCCTCTACTATACATGAACTACTACTTTCAAGTAAAAGAGTGCCGTTACAAGTAAACAAGCATGATGAAGTAAAGGTACATCAGCGTATCGGAGTCTGTATGAAATGTACACCAATGTGATTTCACGTGCATAAGCTCTGCGCTACACCTGATCCCTACTCTCAATTTCATAAAATACAAACAATCACTATTTAATCCCGATCTCTTGAACATTGAGGTAAGAAAATTAAAAAATAGAGAATAATAATAATATACTTATTCCATGATTATTATAGAGATTCCAAGATGCGTTTTATTTACCAAAAGAAGTTTTTTTATTTATAAATTTATTCTCAAGAACTGGCTATTGGAATTTAAAGTAAGTTACAGAAAGAATCTATCAGTTAATGGAGTGGTAGAATTCGAAAAGTAACTTTTGTTTGAAAAAAAAATAAATAATAATAATAAATAAATAAATAAATAAAAATAAACTTGATTCCAATGTATTTCAGATAAACTTGCATTTGAAATATCGGAAAATATATCTTGAATACAAAACCACCACTGTGTAATATATGAGATAGTTGGTTGACTCAGAAAATATATATAGGTATAAAAAGAAAGAGGAAGTGAGAAAGAGAAAGAAAGAGAGGGAGAACGGGTTTGCGCGCGCAAACAAAATGTATTTCGTCAAATAAATAAAGAAGACGTGTGTGAAGAATGCACAAGTCCCCAAGAGTTTTTACCGTTGACAATTCCAGACACATACATATATAAAATTGTGTGGCAACACTTCATCTATTTTTAGCTAGAGGTAATTTGAATATTAGAAAATTTGTAATATTGCACGCAATCGTATGCCATATGTATTTGTACCTAACACGTTATTGTTTCACTATGAATAAATTGTTACTGTTTCAATTGTAAAAAAATTAATGAAATGAACGTATCATTTGAAAATTACATTAGAAAGCTGTACATATAAAAATTTGCGTGACAAAGAGAAAATAATGCAAAAAAAAAAATTAAAAAAAAAAAAAAAAGGAGATATATGCACGATATTATTCGACGTTGAAAAGATAAAAATAGAAGCCTTGACACACCCATCCACCGCATTTCTCTCGCTTTTCACTTTTTCAATTCTATTATCCTTGTACTTTTTTTTTTTTTGTTTTTTTTTTTTTCACAACCCGTGCCTCACGTACATTGAGCACATGACACTATAGGAAAACTCGTTTGTATAGTGACGATGTGAAAGCTCGCAGTGCAATGTGAGAGAATAAAAAATAAATATACAAAGTCCACCCAAGCATAAAAAGGGAGACAGGGATAGTGAAGGAGGGGGAAACAAAATAGGAGAATTAGGAAAAAAGAATGAGAAATGGGTAAGAACAATGGTAGGACAGAGGGTGCTCCTTTTCCGATCCAATAGTTCCTACTTCACTGACGACAGGAGCGGGAACATCTAACGTCAACAGTGCGGTGTAGCGCGCTACAACATGGCTGATTTAAATATTTACACGGATCACAATTGACTTTACTTTATAACTTATATTTATAAATTTTGCTTGTAAGATAATGCTCAATGGAATTAATTAAAATATATCCATTAATTATTATTCTTTTTTTTTTTTCTTGTTCGTAACTCATTGAAATTAACACATATATATTACTATATAACATTGGCATTCCAAATATTCCCTTCTTCGCTTTGTGTTCTTTACTCTTGTGTTCATTTGAGTTCTATTTTAGTAAGGCGGGACACTTGGAGTACAGGCCATTAACCCAGTCTCTATTGCCATCGACCATCACGAGCGCGTTAAAGCCCCAGCAATTACAGACTCAAGCAGTCATCCCCTTTAGCTAGTCAAATCCTTTCTCACCCTCGAATGCTCATTTATTCGTTTCCATTTTCCTCGTTACTTTTGTAGTCCATTTTGCGACCATAATGTCTGTATTTATGTATGAGCCATGATAAAATTTACATCTCACTATTATATTTCTACAAAAATGAATTTGTTTATGTATATCTATTATGAGTGTACATGTGTATATGGAAATCATGACAATTTTTTATCCTTTCTCCTTTTTTTTTTTTTTTTTTTCAATGAAAGTTAACTATAAGAATGTGAGTTTTTTTTTCCATTTCATGGAAATTGCGCGTCATTATATTAGCAGTTGCTCCTAATTCTTTGTCATTGAGGCATGAAAAAAAAAAAAACCTAAACCTATTAACGTCGAAGCAGGGTTAGAAAAGAACAAAAAAAGTGTGTGGAAACAGAGGGTGAGATATTTTGTGAGAGTAATCGTAAAGTCCTTGAGATTTTCTTGAAGCCAGATCTCGACAATTTGACATTTTTGCAATTTTCTGTGATACCTTCGCCCTTGTGGCCCTCCGTATCAGTATCCTTTTCTACACTAATTGAGAGTGCTTGCTACAAGGGTAGTGGTGAAAAAACAGCAAGATTGGATTTTCAAGAGGGATAAAAAAAATATATATATATATATATAAAATGAAAATGAAAATGTGGACATCTATAGAGTGGGTAAAAAAACAAAAAAATTGTACTTTTATTCACAGTATAACGAATAAAAAACTTACTTTATAATTTTTTTTTTATATTTCTCAGGAGGATTTATTGTTATTAGTTATTATGACTACTAGTGAAATTGAACCAGTTTGTTGCTGAGATAAAAGAGTTTATTATTATTTTTTTTTTTTCGTTCCACTTTTTTATAAATAACTTTATAAAATTTTCTCAGGTGGAATGATTTCAATAATGCTACGTCAGCAAAATCAAAGTAGACAGATATACACTTATTTTTTTTTGTGCTAGAGTCCCAATATTATTCACAGATCGCTCCGATAAATATACTTGAAAATTATTGAGTAGCGTGTTAGATCATATCTAAGATATCGTTTCCAAAAGAAAAGTACTTTTCTTGAATTTCAAGCATCGTGAGACAAAATCATAGTGAGAGAAGCGAATCCACTTCTGTACTCGCCATCATGCAATTTTTCTCATCTCGTTTATTCATCCAACAAACGTTACTCTTTGCTATTTCTCATGTTGGCTCGCGGGGATCAACCTTTTAACCCATTTTGCATCACATCACAGTATATATCTTGCGCCAGTTTTTTTTTTCTTTTTTTTTTTTTCCTCGTTGTATATAATATGCCTTTAGCGTTTCTAAATTTAAATTTCTTACGAAGACAAGAGATACCTGTGAATTGCTCTACGAAGATGACTGGACAGGTCACAGATCTCGAAACTGAAGTGCTAGAAAAAAATTATAAAAAATGTAGGGCAAAGCAGGGAGAAAAAAAATAGAGATAGGGGACGGGGATGGGGATGGAGAGGAGAGAGAAAGAGAGGAGAAAAAGTAATATAAGAAAAGAAGATACGAATGGAAGTTTGCACTCTTGTTGCAGCTATGTAATACTGTGCAATGTTCGAGCGAAAAAGAATTGAGCCGGTAAAAATGTCGGGGACATCGCGATAAATGGTATTTTTCTGGCCATTCACTTGCATTTGCCAAATACGGCAATATTACGTTGAACATGGCTGTATTGAAATGGATGAAATAAATGTAAACACTATTCTGTATGGGCGCGTATATGAAATTGCGAATGAACTGGTGAGATGAGATGCAATAGTTTTGACGAAACGGTCGACAACCAGCTTTTACGATCGAATCCCTCCGCACATTTCCGTATGGGACAACCAGCAATCGCAAAATGACAGTCTTTTGTTCGTTGGCGATATACAGCAAGACACGTTTGCGTCCACGTGAATCGTGAGAAGCATTTCATATGAATACCAACATTTGAATATTATGCAAATAATTTGTGTGCATCTCTGTGTAGAGATGAAGTGATGTACATCAAAACTTTATGATGTTCACATGAAGACAAGTGTAATAAAGATAATGAAAAAATAATTTTTTATTTTTATTTTATTTTATTTTTTTTTTCATACGTTGATTCACTGAATACAGAATGAATGAGATAATACTGAGATTTTTATGTTGGCAAAAAATAATATTGAGTGATATATTTTATTCGAATAGAGTTACAAATGATCAGAGAATAATATTTTATTCGAAAGCAAAATGGCAATCTATCTAAACGAAAAATAGGAAGCGAGAAAAACGATGAGGGGATTGCTATGAATACGACGTTTCAGGATTAGATGGTGGAAGATAGTTTCCGATATCACTGCAATAAGGCGCACGAAATGGCCAGCAAGTGGTGTATATAAGGAAGTAGAAAAAGAATAAATGTACTGCGTGTCGAGAAAAACTTGTTCTATCGTCTTCCAATTTCCACAAACTTCCTGGCTTTCTGAGCCACAGTAAAAATATCACCATCTGGGTGTCTTTGATGTATTTATCAAAGTCTCTCTCACATGAAAATCATTTCAAATTGATGTCTCAATTGTGTACAGGGTCTTCATTTTACGTTCACTACCGTCGAGGGATGTCTAATCATTCCTGCCAATTTACTCAACTGATTACATAGCTACACTGAAATCGTCTTCTATCTTCTCTGAGAAGCGAATCGAGCAACCAAAATAGTCGTTGGAAAATCAACCTACAACAATTCCCAAGTCGTACGTTTCACTTCATGTCCAAGTGTGCTCGCTTGGCAATTATTATCAGATGAGAAACGACTCTGGGAAAGCTACGCTGGCGGTTCGTGAAATCGGCGTTTTATCTCGCTCGTTGGTTCGCGCACATCTCATCGCATCAAGAGAGAAAGAATAGAAGCAAAAGAGTGTGAGAATGGGAAAGAACAGAAAAAGCAAGATAGATAGAAAAGCAACGGAAAAGGTGAAAGAGCAATAAGGCGTGGGAGAATGAGATAGAGAGAAAATGAGAAAGATAAACGAAACTCCTACCCCAGTCTATGATGTGATACGCGTGCGCGAGTACTCCCTTATCGAGTTCGAGAGTAAAAGCGACGGCTGGTGGCCGTTGCTGCTGGTACTGACTCTGATACTTGGTGGTATTGGTGGTGGTTGGGAGGGAAAGAAGTAGGGGGAAAAGACACCCTACTATAGTAGGGGTAGGTGTATCTGGTGGCACACACAGTCGAGTTGTGTCGGTTGAACGAGCGACTCATTTAGCTCAGTGCCGGTTGCTTCTACATACGTTTAGCACGTAAATAAAATAAAAATTCAGTGAATACACTAACAAAAAAATTTATTCGATCATTTTGTATTGAAAAATTTAATTGTGTATGATACGCAAGCGGCCATCGGCGAGCAGGCCGAAGTTGGTATTAATGATAATGGTGGGTGTTTGGATGAGGAAAACTAATAAGATAAGACGAATTTATATACGTAATAGCGGCAATACGTGAAGACTAATTAGGGCATACTAGTGTTCTATAGTGCAATGTGGCTTTTGACACTGGTACTTGCCTTCACAGCGGGTATATCCGCTTGTGAAGGACCGCGAGAGTGTACCAATAATATAACACAATTGTTAAATAGTACTGAGACCTCAATGGATATCGAGTGTTCAGATAGGCCAATAACATTGATCGGCAATCTTCCAACTTGTAAATGTCATAGTGTGATGCGAAACGCCACTGGCACAATACTCGAAGTCGAGTGCTTTGCCGGCGTCCCGTTGATCGACGCTTTACCAAGAGATATACAGAGACTAGTTATACGAGGCGCCGATGATTATCAAGTGGTAAGCATGTTGACAGAATTGGATAATTCTTCATTGTCTTGTCTGAGTGAATTGATTATTACTAATTGTTCATTAGCGGAATCTAATATCACTTGCCCTTGGATACCACAACTTGTTATTTTTAATATATCTGATAGTAATCTCGTGGAGTTGGATAACATAAAAATAATGAACGGAAGTGACATTAAAGTGTTGGACTTATCAAGTAATCATCTGAGTGAATTGCCTGCCATGGCTTTTAGGACGCTTACCGGTTTGGTGCGATTAAGTTTACGAGACAATGTTATTGACATAGTTGATGAGGACGCGTTTATGGGTCTCGCAATCCTGGAAGATTTAGATATGGCAAACAATAAATTGACTGTTCTACCAGATAATACCCTCACATATTTATCATCATTACAGACGTTAAATCTCAGTGGGAATCAGTTGAGAATTTTAGGTGCCCGGTGGTTCGAAGCTCTCGGACGGTTGAGGGAATTGGACATTTCGAGAAATGGACTAACAAAAGCTGCTTCAGGTGTACTTCAACCATTACCAGGTCTTTCAATACTGCGGTTGGCTGAGAATCCTTTGATGGAACATGATGTGTCGTTATTACTAGGTACCGGCAGACGTTTAGAAACCGTTGATGCATCGCGTACTGGACTAGACCGTGTACCAGCTGCACTTACACGATCTGTAAGGGCACTTAGATTGGCCGGTAATAAACTTACATGCATACGAGATGGTGATTTCGATGGATATCCATTACTTAAAATTTTGGATCTTTCTGATAATATATTAAATGAAGTGGAAGAAGACGCATTGGGTCGTTTGGAAACCCTCAAAAAATTAGATTTATCAGGAAACCAATTAAAGATAATACCAAGAAGTTTACCTGAAAGTTTAACATTACTCAACCTTCGAGGTAACCTTATCGAAACATTGACCTTCAATGATCTTCAGGGAATAGATAATCTGCGCAGTCTCATACTGAGTGACAATTCTATCATCAAAATTGACGAGGGTGCATTAAGCCCATTGCCACTATTGACGGAGCTTGATATATCGAACAATCCTATCAAGCAACTTCCGACAAACACTCTTGCTGGACCAATGAGTCTTATTTATCTGCGCATGTCGGGCTTGACTTTTCTGGAATGGGAAAATGAGCAGCATGGTGACATGGCATTTCCGGTACCCACGCCGGATATGCTTATTTCCCTTGACTTGTCACATAGTCCAGCTCTTGCTGCTCAACTTTTATCTGATAATGCAGCATTATCTGCATGTAAGAGTTTGCTAAACTTGAATCTTGTGAATACCAACATCACAAACATAAGATATGATCTTATTTATCTACTTCCGCAGTTACAAGAACTTGGTTTATCTGAAAATGATTGGAATTGTACATCTGATTTTCTATGGTTGGGTGAATGGATGAGGCAACATGAGGAAATTCAGCCGTTTGCAAGATGTAATTCCATTTGTGATTTTCCCAATGTACTATTAGTGGAATTGCCAGCACCACCAATAACTACAACGGTATCTGTAACTACACTCACCAATGCAAACACCAACTCATCATACCACTTCGAAATGATGGAATATCCGGAGTTTCGTGTGCCAAATTCATCTTCTAGCGCTAGAAGTATTACCACGGCAGAATTGAAAGTTGTGGAGAACGAGAATACCACTATTTTAGATGAAATTCCAAATGTCGAAACTCAACAGCTGAACATTAACAGATCGACAAAATTACACGATGACAAATCTAATGTAATTTCTATGACTTCAAGTTTGGGAGAGAAAACTTTACTGAATATTCGAAAAATTGTCAAACAAAAAAAAAGGACACAGTCAATTGTAGATAATGAAAATCCTCGCAATGACAAAAAAGGAATTACAATGAGGGTTACAACTGAGAGCGCGAGAACAAATGAGCATGGTAAATTCGTTAGTGGAAACGAGGGGCGTCAAAGATTAAAGGAAATCCTAGATAATCGGATGGATTCGATGGAACGTCGAGATGAAAGTTCCCCAACCGAACGTGAAGCTCAAATAACAACAAACAGTGATACATTGGATAGCATTCAGTTTAGAAGCTCCAATAAAATTACTTGGGACTCTGCTAGACCTGAAAATCGTGATAAAACAAGAAATACTGAGTTAGTGAATAATGGAATGAAAGAAACAACACATAATCTTCCTGTCGCTAACGATATTACTAATACAATTGCCGAAGAACTCAATGGGCAAGCAACAAATATTGATTCAAGGCCAATATCGAGTGTAGCGTCGCATCCAGGAATGTTAATACTCATTGGAGCAATTATTGGTGCAGTCGCTGCACTAACTGTAGTGTTATCTCGTCGCGCAACAGTACGACATCGAGATAGGTATCACCGACACGAAAACATTGAAGTACATACTTTAACGCCCACCACAGAACTTTGGTGAACATCTTATTTTGTACAACACTTCTAGAGTGAAACTTTGAATTAGATGGAAAAAAAAAAAAAAAAATCAGGCCAAAGTCCACCGTCAAGCTCTACAAAAGATATCGAGAAGTGAACAGGACACAAACAAAGTTTGTGCATTAATTTTGTATGAAACACCAAAGAACGATGAAATTGTCGTGTCTTGTGGGCTATGATTTCTTGCAGTATCGAAAGCGCAACGTTAAGATTTTAGACAATGTTGTTTGTACTTCTAGAACTTTGGCCGTTCCATAATCAAATGGGAAGAGTGACGTTTAGAGTACCAATAACTCACAAAAAAAGCGAAGAACCGATTATATAAATAAACGAATCGAGAAACATAGTGACAATAACGTAATTTTCAATGTGATGGGCTTAGTTTCGCGTGTTGCGCGAATAAAAAATAAAAATAAAAAAATTACATATATAATAAATGAATGACAAAGCACAGCTATTACAAATGAATAATCCGAGTGAAAATATATATATATACATATACGTTTATATAAATATATAGATATATATGTAAGGATGAGAGATGATAAGATATGGCATCGTTGTTCGTGTGCACGACATTCAAATCAACTAACACGGCAGGATTCCAAGTAGAAGCGGAAAATACGAATAAAAACCTTACAAAACGAAAAACTCATTATACGCCGACAAGAAGTGAAATTTGCGCCACGCTTAGAACGAAACTTGGCCAATTTTTTTTTCCGTATAAGTATCCAGCTGTATGCAGAAAATTATCTCATGTGAAATACATCACAGAATTCAAGGATTGATAAGAGGAAAAAAAAAAGTTAAATTATGATGAAACGAAAAAAAAACAAATACAAAAAAAATAAACAAAAAAAAAGGATTTAAATGATAATAATAATAAAGAGGTTAGATATTATCTTTCTTAAAAATAACCAGTGTCAAAATACCAACTACAATAATAAAAAAAATGTTGTACAAAAATGCATTACGTATTTTATTTTTACATTTGATTATTCTGTTATTTGTCGAATAATTCATAGCGCAACCTAAATAGAAATGTAATCGGATGGAGTTGTCGGTGGGCGTGTGCTGCCTGGTACATTCTTGCTCTGCATTTAATATTACACACGTATCTCATTGAAATTCTTATCACACGCAGTGTCAGAATTATTATCTATTTTTGCCTGACATTGCTGCATTATTTGAGATGCAAAAAAAAAAAAAAAAAAAAAAGCAACATTTTTCTATCAATTGTAAATAATAATAACGATGCGATAAAAAATAAAAAAATCTATTATTATAAATATTTTTATTTATCTCAGATTGATGAATTTGATATACTTATTAAATTGAAAAACATAATTCATTTTAAAAAAAAAATATACTAGTATATAAATCTTTGAGAAGTCTTGTATTATGAAATTCTATAGAGGTCAACAGATGATTCAGAAAAATGCGAGTGAAAATGTACGAGGTAAGAAGTGCAGAATAGTTGTAGCCGTGGGCGAAGTCGATGGAAAGCCAGGGGGAAATCTTGGCTCATCGCATTAAACTTGTATCCATTTCATTTATAGAAATGTCTTCGTGCATCTCTTGAGTCTGAAATTCTCGTAAATACATCCGATAAAATCTAATGCTAACCTTTCATATTGTCCATTGCAAGCTCATCAACCATGTCTAATAAATTACCTCACTATCATATACTTAATTTTTTCTTCAATAAAAAAAAAATTTTTCATCGAATTGCAGTTATTAAAAACTTCTCTAACTGCAACTCACCGACATGATCCATCAAAATATATTAATATTCCTGGCATATTTCTATTTACATTCATAAATATATGAATGTGCATTCTGTGGGTCATAAAACAATACGAAATACATGAAAATGTATATATTCATTGTAGTATAGGAATTTTAGAAAGGAGAATGAGTCCCTTGACATCGCGGTTGTAGGCATCGTACAATACATACGAGTGAATAGCTCTGGTGGTAGTAGAAGCAATGTAGCGGGTGCAATTCGACGCGATGGCATCGATCGTGGTGCCCTCCAGGAGGAGCTTCCAGTCTGTGAGACCACGGTGTCGGTTCGTTGTGGTTGAGCAGGGCTAGACGCGCACCCACAGAGACGCCTAAAGCCTCGCCAGTGATGTTCTCATGCTCCAGCTCTCGTATAAACCCTTCATCATGTCCCCAGTATGGATATAGCATCTCGCTGTCCGACGAGAAGCTTACCCACTCTCAATCGTTTCGTTTTTTTTCTTTTTTTTTTTTTGTCTCAGTGGACATACTTTCAGAAGGGAAATAAAAAAAATATCCAAAAATGAATAGGGAAAGAATGAAAATAAGGCGATAAAGGGAAAGAGATAAAGATAGAAAGGTGGAAAAAAAGGCAAAGATTTAAGCTCTTGTGTCGTAAGTTCTGATCTACAGGGGGAAAAATCCTGCTGGTAAAATACGAAAAATGTAGTGAGAAAGGAAAAAATTTTCGAGTGGTCGATAACTGCTGATATGTGATGAATTTCCAATTGGACTATTGATTATTCAAGAATATTATCAAAATTCATCGGATAAAATAGATTTATCTTACTAAGAAAAGTTTATAAAAAAGTTTTTTTCAATGTTTATATTATTATTATTATTATTTATTTATTTTTTTTTTAAATTGCAATGATTTTAGAATAATTGGTTAGCTTAATAATCGATGTAGCCGCAATTTTCAATTATTGCCTAATATTAACACAGATGACACTAGGAATAACGGATGGCGCAATTTTCACGATATGTTGTTTTGGCATTTATACGATGATTGCACACCACCAAGTGATAAATTCACTAATGGATAGCGAATAAATTTTACAATATTCACTCTACAATATAATGGAAATTGTGACTGAATAAATTCAATTAAAACAAATTTGCTTTTAATAATAATATTCATTTTAATGAACTCGTTATTTCATATTTAATTTAAAATTATTCAAACTTTATACATCATTGAATTAATCCACGATCATAGTTGTCATTTATTGATTTCAATTTTTATTTATTAACGAGGAATTGTACTATAAAAATATCTCACTCATAAATCAATGATATAATAAAATGTATATCACGCTATGAGAATTTCGAAACTGTTCTGACTAAATTTCGGATCAACTAGGTTGTATTTTACGATACATCGTATGCAAGTGGGTTAATCATGCTTGATAGTCTATCCCACTTGGAATTCAATGCACGTCAGGTATACTTTGGCTACAATGAAAAAAAAAAAAAAAAAAAAAAAAAAAAAAAAAAAAAATTACTTTACCCTCATTCCATTTTATTTTGATCCGAGCAAAGTAGACATGAATTTTTTATTCACAGTTAACATTACTGACCGTTTTGAAATGAAAAAAATAGATAATAAAACGATTATTTTTCCTGACGCTATCTCAAAAATATCATGGAATTACTTATTTTCTTCCGCAATAAAATTAAACTCTTCAATTTACGGTATGATATATTTTATCAAATAAGAATAAATTCTAAATTTGGGAAAATAAATCGTGATAAATTGTGAACGACTCTTTATATTGCGGTAGTCATCGATTTAAGGATTACTCAACGGTCACAGTTGGAATTTAGAGTTACATATTTACGATTCTCTACCTACTCGATACATAAAAGATCCTACATATGGATAAAAGATCTTATCCTATATATGAATCTAATATATATAAATACATGAAAATTTAAAAAATGATAAATGATGAAAATAATTTTCCATTCCTGCCAATTATTTTATAATAAAAAAATTACACATAAGTACATGAATAAAAGAGTATTATTCAATTTTTGTTGCAATTAAATAAATTTATAAAAATGAAATGATAGTGTAATACCCTACTGAGAAAATAATTGGCAATGATTTGAAAAGAACATTCATAGAATACTATTTCTTAGTGGAAATGCTGCAAAGTGATCGCCTCATTTTCTGCATGAAAGTTGTCAGCCCGCAATTACAGGCAACGGCCAGGCACTTACCAGTGGCCTTAATGCCAATAAAAGAGAACGGAAGTGGGAGGAATAGAAGTGGAGAGAATGGCGCGACGAGAGTATCAGCTTAATATAAATTTATGAGATTACTCCACCCACTTGGGAGCCGACGTGCTCGCTGGTCCTTGGCACTGGAACGATAGCCGCATTATCAAGTGTGGATATATATATATATATCTATGAGTTTATATAAATGTGTATATGCATGTGTTTGGGTGATTTACATTTAGTGTACACAATCTGCATTTATTTGTTTCGTCAGTGATTTATCATCACGTTTACAAAATCATTCACACTATTGCTATTAGTATTCAATGAAGTTCCAAGTGAAATTTAGTATTTGTTATATACATTTATATACATTTATACTTATAACTCATCAAGTTCATTATTCAATTTGATATATACAATGTTGAAACCTCAGTTGCCATTAATTTACTACATCCAACATTACACTGCGCCAAAGTGTTTGTCATCGTATACCCAAATTGCACTAGGGATAAATGGGAAACTATACAATACTTCGATAGTCCATCGTAGTTTATGTATAATATTGTTCCATGTTTCCATGGTAAATGGAATGATAAAGCGAGTAAAGATAGTGAGCAAGACAAAGAACGAGAAATACTAAGAGTGAGGATGAGGGGAAACAGCAAGGGAGAGAGACAGAGAAAGTTGTTTTGCACGAAAGAGGGAGAAGATTTACATTTCGGAAGAGATTTGCATTAATTTACAGCGCTCGTTGGTACTACGTATCCAATATCCACAGGGATATTGAGTCAGGAACTGTAAGCTAAGCTGGATGTGACTATGTTGGAGATCGTCTATGGATTAACCGTTAAATACGTCTCCAAGTGGTGAAAGCTTATTCATTTAAAATATTCAATTTTTATATTCATTAAATAAACAAGAATGTTCAAGTGAATAAGTGAATTGGTATATTTTTATTTGTTATGAAAAATCAACATATCCAAATATTTTCAATGAATAGAATAAGTGCCATTGAAAGATAAAGGAAATGTTTCATACACACACACACACACACACACATTAAGCAATTCTTCCTATTTGTATAATTGAGGGATATCACACAAGTCAAGTTGTCTACTCTCACGGGAAATGGTGAATTGCAACCCTCGGAATTTCGTGGTCACAGAAAGCAAAGCGAGACACTTGAGAACTAAAAAGAGATAGTCATCCCCCATTCACTCTTAACTCTTCATTCACATAGATATAAAGGTATAACGGGGCTATATCACGTTACGTATGACAACATAGTGAAAGAGAATGAACAAATATAAAAGCTCTATCGAGGCGTGGAATCTTCGGTTATGTACGAGACAATGATTTTTAACTGAGTTGGTAAAGCCCTTGAAGAATCGTGGTCTTTCTTTCTTTCTCTCATCGTTTAGGAACTAAGCAAACACTCGTGTAGCTTATTATTTCAAGTTGAAGGAAATCAGTATTCTACAGTTGTGATTTTATAACATTCTTTGCATTTTTACTGTTTCTCTTGTACTCACGCAGACAAAAGATGAGGAAAAAAACTTAAAAAATAGACACAACTATAACGGTATGACAACTACCACGACAACGATGAGAGTAGGGTATAATAAAAGAAGCAAAAAGAAGAAGAGATGAAAAAACTAAAACAAAAAAAAATAGACGAACAACGGGAAATGAAAAGACTGCTGAAATAACGACAAAAAAAAAAATAATAATAATAATAATACAGATGAGGATGAAAGGATAAAGAATTGCAATGGATTTTCCATGTGAACCTCATTAAAGTCATCTTGAGACCAAGTTTTATCCTTCACTCTGAAGTCACTGAAAACGGCAATACTTATTGTCATTAACGTCATCCGTCATGACGTTTAAATTTAAAGTTTGCCATTTTTTTTTCATTTTTTTTGTTTTTTTTGTTTTTGTTTTTTTGTCTATTAAAGAAGAGAATAACTCTTGCTCTCTAGTGTTATACGATTATTCTCAAGCTCAGGGATTTTTTATAATCCCAACTCGTTTTAACTTGGTCAACGAAAAACCAGTGAACAAAAATGTTGGTAAAACTTATTCGTCGTACGGCATGAGAGTCGAGTGGTTAGGTTAGGAGAGAAGGTCGATTATATATATATTTGAAGAGTCTGAGAGAGATAAAGAAAATCTATAAACGAGAAAAAGTGCCCGGGGAGATCAAACACATCACTCGATTAGGTCATGAAATCAGAGAGGAAATTAACTTAGTACTTGAAACGAGTGTATTATTATTATTATTATTATTATTTTCATTTTTCTGCGTATCTTTCATTTCTCCGTTGCCTTTTTTTTTTTTACTTTTTTGCAGTCTCATCGTATCGGACGAAAATATTTGTTTTCCAATCATACAGTACGAAATATCAAAGTGAGATTTTTGAATGGACATATATTCTATTTGCACACATGAAATAAAAATATTTTTTCTTCTATGAACTTGATAATAATTTATGTTAAACTCTGGTGAAAAAAAAAAAAAAAAAATCGTTTTCAACCCTTGAAATTTCGTAACGATAATTTTTTTTCGAACAGAATATGGAAAAAAAAAAAATATATATATATATATATAAAATGCGAATGGGTTGGAAAATGCGAGACAAAAGAATGAAATTAACGAGTGAAAGGATAGATGAGGGTGAGAGTAGGATTGGTCGGTTTACCACCAACCAGGGGCTCTGGTTTAATCGACACGGTCACTCTCTCACACCTGCAGTGTGTTATTAATAATTTTTGCACGCATCATCTTCGGTGGAAGAATAATCCATTAGAAGCGACGATGTAGCGACTGCTATGAGCGTGAAAAAAAAAAATAAATAAATAAATAAATAATAAAAAAAATAAAATAATAAAATGGAATGAAATAAAAACAAAGAAAAAATATGAAATATGAAAAGGAGAAAAAACAAAAAAAAAACAAACAAAAAAAAAGCCACAAATCCAACAGGCCGCTGGTACCGGGAGGGACCGTAGTGAAAAGAGAATTGAGCACACGGCCTCGTTGGTGAAATGTATACGACCGCTATTCTCTCGGTATCAACCACTAGGGGGATTAATCATTTTTTTTTTAAATTTATTTCGTCTGGCTTTGTATTTGTATATACTTTTTCTATTTTTCATATTATTTGTTCAGATTTATTTTATCTATGTGAAAGAGAAAAACTTTACGATATCAACTGTTAATTATGTCGAAAATTCCCACTGGAATAATTCTTAAGAAGATTAAAAAATAAAGATAAAAAAAACAATGATTGATTAAAATTTAAGTTAAGAATTTCTTATTCCTTCTTAGTAAGAAAAAAAATCGAATGAAAATAAAAATGAACATTGAAAAACGAAAACAAAAAAAAAAAAAAAAATGAAAAGATTATGAAAAAAAAAAAGCAAAATGAAAAAGTATTTTATTATTATATTGTTCCATCAGTTCAAATTCTAATTTCACTTATGTTTCATTACAAATTAAACACTCATAGTTTAGGATTAATAAATAATTTGTAATGTGAATAAACAATAAATGAGAGTAAATTCGTATGATTGGAGATTGAACATTGATCGGTTGGGATATACTCGTGAGATTTTCACATGGATGTTTTGCGACTACAAGAGCCAAGGGGGAAATAAGACTCAGTGTGCACACAAAGGTGGTTGGGATATCTGATATTCTCAGTAATCGGTGAGGTATAAATCCATACATATATACTATTATTTGGATGTATATAGTAATACATACACATACATATAGTTGAAATCCCATTCGAGCTTTTACCGAGCTAGCGGATATAGACGGGGCGGAGTTTATCCGATTCTTCGTGACTTACTCACGCTCTCTATTCGTACGTTCGCGTTGGATTATTCTTCGCAGCTCTTATCATGGCTTTTATTCGTAAAAGAAATCGAAGAAAAAAAAAAAATAAAGAGAAGAGGAAAAGGAAGAGAAGAAAGAGAAGGAGGAAACGAAGACGAAAGTGAGTAAAAAAAATAGAAGAAGAGGTGAAAAAAAAAAAAAAAATAAAAGAGACCAACGAAACCATCAAAAACTGGTGAAGAATCTTGGAGAGTCGCCTCGAACCTTCGCTCAATCGATTTCCAATTTTGCGTGAATGTTTATTGCTTGAGAAAGCTTAAAAAAAACAAAGAAAAAAAATTTTTTATGAAGAAAAAAATAACTACCTTCGTCGATATGAAGGGACAAAAATACGTTGGCAACATGCCCAAGATGACTTTGAACATGAAAGTTATGAGAAGAAGTTTCGCATCAGAAATTTGCATAATCGATCATCAACGGTAACCATCTTTTGTACGAGAATACATTCTCAATCAACTGCTTTTATCGACATCAGTATTTATATGTGAATTCAAAACTTATAATTAGCATATTGTTAAACAAATTACAAGTTGATAAAAAATATTAAAAAATGCATAATGAGTTTATTTTTAGTAGAAGGGTATACAGTTGAAGAATACTAGAAAAAGAAAAAAATTTTGATTATAAGATAAAACTTTTTGATTTACAGCTGTTGAAAATTTTCGCAATCTTCACCGTAGAAAAAATAAGAAAAAATATTACACAAAAAAAAAATATATTTATACATTTTAAATGAAATAAAGAAGAGAAAAAAGCATCCACTATTGCAGTTTGTCATTTCTACGTGATAATTCTGTAATACGAAGAAAACATGAATGAAGATTGCGTTCTCAGTAAAAATCGCTGAGCTAGAAAATTCACGGATATAATTTTAACCAATTGAAACTGCAAACTGAATCGTGTAATTTATCCTCCTCTCGTATACACTACATAGCATCACTATAAACGTAATAATAATACATATTTATTATTAAATTCAAAAATCCTACTTCACAAACTATTTGAGAAAAAAAAAAAATCTAAATAATTGACTACTTTATACTTTTATGACGATTATATACTTAATCGCATTATTCTTATACATTTACGTATTAACACTTCAGAATCTCTATAAAATTATTCTATAACTTAAATGGATTTTCACGTTGTGAATTTTTTTTTTTTTTTTTTTTTGTACTTACATTTAATAGTTTGTAGAGTGCATACATAATGAAAAGACTATCCCTCCACTCATCGCAACATTTCACCCTCTTTTTCTCACTCTATCTCCAACAAGACGCGTATATCGTATATTCTCGAGGGAAAAAAAAAAAAAAAGAAAACATATTGCTGAGAATCACATTATCGTATGATGAGCACCAAGCACCAACCATAAGCCAAAGAGTAAGAGATAGTGTTTATGTCGTGCCATTTTTCTTGAAAGAAATTATTTGAATGGCTCTACTGAGAGATAGTCTTCCTGTTGCGAATGTGAGTCAACGAGCCACGATGCTAAAAAAAAGTGAGGAAATAAAATACCATGAGTAAAAGCGGAACCGACGAACGCCGCGAGATAGAAAATATGTACATATATATAAGAGGCGTAACAAAATGTTTTTCTTTGGCGAACGCAATCTATTTGGGAGCATCTCATTTACGGATTTCTATTTTCAGCGTTGGAAAGAATATGAGAAATCCTAAAGGATAATACTAAACGAAAAATAAAAAAGTAAAAAATAATCAAGAAGAAATAGATGAAGATGAAGATGAAAGAAAGGAAAAAAATTCAATACTTTATTTTATGGTCGGTCAAAAAATGAGTGAAAAAATTTTCTACGACTTTTTTTTTTTTTTCATCTTCATTGTCTGCAAAAAAAAATATCACTGACTCACTTGAAATTCATTTGAATGCATGTGAATGTTTGAATCAAACATCAAACAGAAAAAAATTACATATAAAAATAATCAAATAAAATGGAGAAAAAAAGAAAAAAAAAAAGAGGAATTCATTGAAGACACCATCATCCACAGCACGTCTCGAGTAATACTAACTGCAAATTAAGCTTTCAAAGATCCACGAAGGAAAATTGTACCATCCCAAACTGCGACGATGAACGCGAGTGACTGCAAAAAGCGTGATATTATGAGTCGTCATCATCTGAAATTACGAGAAAATATCTTCTCACTCCAAGGATAAGAAAATAAATTAAAATTCAGAAAAATAGAATAAAAGACAAATGTTTTTTTTTTCTTCTGTCTTTTTTTTTTTTTTTTTTTTTTTATCGTAGATTTGGCTCCTCACCAATATCGAATTTTCTGAGTGAATTCTACTTCAAGTGACATTACTACGACAGCATTCGAATTTACATAGAAAGCAGGGTAACATCATGCATCGCTCACTTGCACTACGCTCATCGTATATAAGTTATTTATAAACAAAAAAAAATTATGTGATACTTTCTCCATCATTCTCTCTCTCTATTTCTCTCTTTCCCTCTCTCGTACGCGTTATTTATATTTTTTTGTCCACTTCTACTGTGTTTTTAAACTGCAGGGATTACTGATGTCCATAAAAAAACGATAATTGGTTATCGACTCATTGATTCTCTTGGCAAGTATATACGTTAATACAACGAGAGATTTTTTAATGCTTGACCATGCGAATAATCTAGAAAATCCATGTGAAGGGTGAAATATCCATGAAGTAATTTATAATACTTGTTATTTTCTCTCTATCGATTATTCCAAATATTCAATAAATTTGAAGGTTTAGTTTAGAAGAACAAAAAAAAAAGAAAAAAAAAATCATGAAATTTATCCGAAAATGATAGTGATCTGAAGAATTTTTCGAAATTTCAAAGTAAAAGAATTTGTTCACTGTAAAAATAACGAGAAAGGGAAAGGAAAGGAGGGAGGTAAAATGAAATAAAAAAAATAAATTACTAAAATATCTTTACATAAAATATAATTTAGTATTAAACGAGGATATAGAGAGATCAGACTCATAATGATTATTACGTTATGAACAAATAGATATAAATGATAAACGAAATAAAGAATAAAACGATTGATAGTTATCACGTATAAATTTTTCTGATGTTCAAATGGTTATAATAATATATATGATTTAAATACAATGCGAATAATCTTACCATCTATTCTGCATATATCATGTCTGTCTGATTTTCTTCTCATCTACACATAACCACTCAAATCTACTGCTGCTTCGTTTGCTCATCTCAATCTCACTCTTGTCACATCATTCAACCCGTCTGCTGCTTCTTCAATGTTTCGCTCATCGCCATTTACATATCTGTATTATTCAAGCACAAGTGTTATTCAATTTCTACGCAAGTTACAAATGCATTATTGTTTTTCCGCTATTGTAAGCAAAGCTGTTGGAAAATGTCATTCATTTATGTATATACACATATAAATCATCTGTCGACGAGATAATACTTCTAGATAACGTCATATATTAGTTTAATAAATTGATTAAAACTCATTTATATTTGAATAAAGAATAATATGATTAATTATAAGAGAAGATAGAGAAAAATTTTTTATTATTAAAAATTTACCTCATCATGATTTTTTGAAAATACGTCCATAGAATTATTCGAGAAATAGTGAAATATCACAAACGATAAAACGACCGTCTGACTCATGAATAAATGACGCTAAGGGCTCACTATCATATATATATATATATATATAACAGTGAATCTCACACAAAAGGGGGTGAAGAGAATAGCTGGCTTCGTCAACGTATATGTATTTAGTAATTAGCAAATATGCGGACTAGAAGCTCACTCTTCCTTACTTTCCTTCCTCTCGCTTTTGTATCAAACCCCTTCCTCCTTTTGTTCAATATTTATATATATAGTGAGTTTTCAAATTAACAAGAATTATTCAACGTTTCCCGACGTTGAAAAGATAAAAGATTTAACAAAATACTCTTCTGTATAAAACAGTTATCGTTAATATGGCTAATGTATTATAATAAAGATAACATTTATAGGCCACGTATAAACTCGAATATTTTTGGATAATTTTATATCAAATTTATCCGAAAATCATCACTTTATTGATGAACACCGAGACGTGGACAGAGTTATGAACACAACATTGTAATTTATATAATGGATAGATTCAAATGATCCCTCCTAATGTGAGTATTTATTAACTTAATGACATTAATTCTTTTTTATTTTATAGAAATAGAAAATTTAAGATTTTGAAACATCCAAAAGATTTTCACTAAAAATTGAATATATCATATACTTTATGTGTATATTTCACTATTTATTTATTTATTTATTTATTCACCTATTCACTTATTTATTTATATATTTATTTTTTATCTTCGTTTTTTATGTTTCTAAAACCTCACTTTTCTTACGTGCGACACTTGCAAGTTTCTCGTTTGGTTTCTTTCTGGAAAAACTACGAGAAAGAAGATCAAACGAAAAATATATATAAACATATATACACATGTATAAAGGAAGAAAAACTAATATAACAAGTTGGATACTGATCTCTTATTTTTCATAGAAAAGATAATAATTTTATCCACAGCGAGAAAAAAAAAATTGCAAAAAAAAAAAAAAACAAAATTATGTGATATATCAATGCAATAAGTAAATCCACTCATTTCTTTTGGTTTCTACACTTCCATCGTCCTAAAATCTCATTTTCAAAGACCGAAAAAAAAAAAAAGACTTTTAACCACTGATGACTGTGCATTTTTACGTCGAATTGCCTTGTCGTATAGAAGTATCAGTGAGAAATAGAATGAATGAGAATAATGGGAAAAATGGAGGTGGAAGAATAATAGAAGAAAGAAGAAGAGAAGAGAAAAGAGAAAATAAAAAAATAAAAAAACAAACGAAAGAAAAGAATTGTCTTCTGGTGTGAATCGTAGTTTAATGAAAAAGAGAAAACGTGCCTTTTGCGCGCGTTCACTGGGTATATAGGTAAATTGATAGGGAGTTTTTTTTTTATACATTTATTTATTTACTTATTTTATTATTATTATTTTTTTTTTTTTTCCTCAAGACAACCGCATTGGTTGTGATGAAATTGAGGAAGATAGTGGCATAAAAGAAAAATAGCTGAACAAAGATAGATAAAAAGAGTAAGAATAAAATATAAGAATGTGGATAAGTACGTGGGGATGAAGACGTATGGTAGCGATCAGTCGAATAAACGGTTGAATGTGGATTTTGGCGCTTTTCCTTACTACCATTTTAAGTATCCGCTCTATTTTTCCTTTCACAAAGATTTTTTTATATTTTTTTTTTTCTTTTTTTTAATTTTATACGTATTTTCATTGTGTGATGCAATGACAATGAGACAATTGAAAACAATTTTTCACATATAATAGCGTGAGGTATTTGATAATGGACTTGGAAATCAATTTGTTTTGAATTAATCACAAGAATTATCAAATGAAATAAATTGCATGATTTATTTGAAGCCTTTTTTTTTTAATGGAATTTACCGTGGTTTATTTCATTTAATTATTATTATAACTTTTTTTTTTTTCATCGAATAACCCACACGTATACCAGCTCAGATTTATGTATGAAAGATTTAAAAAGGAAAAAATAATAATAATAATGAAATTTACAACTTAACAACTAGAATTGATGACCGGCCATCAATTTTATACAATGTCATAATACAAGTGAACTACATGAGAGAAGCAGAAGCCACAAATAACATCACCTGAATATACGATCGTAATTTTCTGCAAGTTGCGATACGTTAACAATATTTTACATGTCGATATATAACTATATAAAAAGATAAAGAGTCAATACTACATACGTAAAGATATACATATCGTGAAAGTCACAATTGCACGGATAAGGTGTAAACGAGTATGCTAGTAGAAACGATACATGTGATGTCAGGCAGACGTTAACAGCCCATCGTAACGCATGAGATAAAACTCTGTGAAATGAAGTGACTATATACATTACATACAGTCTATTATTCGCTTTATGTATACTCTGAAATAAAATAAAAAATGATATTAAAAAAAAAAATTCTCTAGTGAACTATTTACTCATAAAATGCTGTTAAACAAAATTAAAAAATACATATATATATATATATTTAACATGAAAAGCTTCGTCGTGAATACATAAAATTTTAAATAAAAAAAAAAAAAGAAAAAAAAATACAATGTAGATGAATAGTAACTGAACTCGATACAATGAAGTGTCGATGTTAAATATTCGAATCGTGCAATGCACATTGGGATTCTTCATGTCGACGTTCAATTAATGGTGGGACTTGTCAGAAAATCATAGTAGCTACGGGAACGGCGTGTATCGTTTGGCGTTGACTACGTGGTGGCATAAACGTGACACGTCGCATTGAGGAACACAACGTGAGAGAAAGAGAAAGAGAACGAGGGAGTGGTAAATAGCTAGGGGAGCATAACAAGGATAAAATCATGAATTGATGAAAGACAGACAGAAATGTCGAATTTATATGTATGTATATATACATATGATAGTAATAGCAACGCGGCAGAATGTGCACAATTAATGTCAATCAATATGTCATGTGAAAGGGGATGGTTGCATTTAAAACGCAACAAGTTGAAATTTTTTTGTTTCGCCATCTAATTCAAGCCAAACGCGACTTTTTCTGTTTATATATGCGGGGTTTTTTTTTTTTTTTTCAGTTCAGGAAACTCACGCGAATGCGGTGCGCACATGATTCTAGGATTTAATTAAATTGTTTCATCTGTACTCGTTCTCTCACTCCTTCCTACTCTTGGGTTTTCGAAATGTAACCGTGAATACGTAAAATGAATTTCAGATACGAGTTTTCGTTATAAACGCACCTGTGGCCTCAAAACATCATTGCACCACCATTAAAATTTATTATTTCCACATGTAGATTGAACTATACGAATTTTATTTCATTTTATCCCTCCTATTTTCGCTTTTTTGTATTTTTTTTTTTTTTTTTTTTTTTTTTCACCACGATATTCTCACGATATAAAATATTTATTAAAATTAAATGACAAAAAACAATTCATTTCAATTTTCTTCCTATATAACTAAATAAATTAAATATATGTGAAAATTTGTAAAGGAAAAAAAAAAAAAAAAAAAACAAAAACAAAAGTAAATTATTGTGTATAGTAAAAGACAAACAAAAATGAACGAGTGATGTTGAAACACGAAGGATAAACAGGGCAATTATTCATACATAAATTAGAACCGTGAAGTGAATATCGTTAGAGGGGCAGAGAGGAAAAGTGGGAAAAGGCCGCGTTTAATTAAATTTTGTGTCATGATATATGCGCCAGTTATTACGACCCGACCAACTACCCCCTTTTGCCTCATACTTTAAAACAAAATCATGTCTTTATAAGTTTCTCTTCCCCTCTCCTCTCTTTCTCTCTTTCTCGCTTCACTGTTCGCATTAAAAATAAAAATACGATTTATCACCTCAGGCAATGAAAAAATAATAATAATAGTAATATTCGTCGACATAGAAAAAAAAAAATAATAATAGTAAATAATAATGTTCATTTAATACTTGATTCGATGTATTATTTAGTTATAAATAAACTATAATCCAGCGTCTCTATTTCCTATCGGAATATATCTCGTTTCGAGTACATCCGTCATATATATATATATATATACACACGATGCAATGTACATTTCTGTCGAACAATTCACATTGACGTTTGCCAAACTTTGAAAATAGTTGTGGACAAACTAATTTTGAAGCGGACATTATCGCAACCATTGGAAATATATCCAACCTAATAATAATTCATCGAAATATTTATTGATGAATATAAATAATAAAATGACTATGGGAATATGTGAATATATTTTAATGATTTTATTCGAATACGAACATTTTCACTGGTAGTACAAATACATAAATTATTATGATACTGTATCACCCAGAATATACCGAAATACTATTGAAATTTAATAGCTGTGCCAGTAATAATATTACTCGTGATTTTTATATTTATACAGATACATTTTATTTTTTATGATAATGTAAAAAAAAATTTCCGATAAACTTCAACCGTCCAACTTGTGTGGCAATAAGAATTTTAAAGTGATGTCAGAAATTGTGTTGTTGCTGTTTAATATACAGTAAATGTAAACAGACATTCAAGTCTGTCTGAGATCTGAGCAATAAAAAAAAGTCGATTCGACGGGAAATTGTTCTGTGGAATGTTGATAGTCGCTTGTTTCCACTATTTTTTTTTTTTATTATTTTTTTTTTTATTAGTTTCATTTCTTTCAATAATATTTAAACTCACAGTTCACGAATGGAACATTTATGAATGAATAATTTTTACAAATATTTATTTAGTAAACATTTTGCGAAATTTCGCAATATTGATTTAGAAGTAATGCTATAGTGAGTATCGTGATGTAATTCAAATATTATTGATTTGTGCAATAAATTTACATAGAAATTGCATACGTATAAATAAAAATAAATATATATATATGAAAAAAAAAAATTTCTTTTTTTTTTTTCATATCAATGCAAATCCCCTACATTTTGAGTATAAATAATATTTTAAAATCTATATATAAAAGATCAAATAAGTGTACTCACCGCCCAGATCTGCGAAAAATATTTCTCGTAATGCAAGAAACTCCTCCTCCAATGGCATATCGAGTTTACCAAAGCAATCATTTTCCGGCCAAACGTCTCTAAATAAAAAAAAAAAAAAAAAAAAAAACAATTTGAATAATTGGAGAATAGAAATTTCATTTTATACATTTCACATTTGCTTTTATACTTCACTTAATTCACGTATATATTATATATGCAATTTTTTATTTTAGTTTGTACGAATATAAAATGAATCAAATAATCCAAAGTAAGAAATATTTCATGGTGCACTGATCAAACGTGAATACATATATATTGAATACTTGTGACTCAATTGAGTTGAACTACTTTGATTTTACTATTGTGATTGAAATAAATACGTTATTGAATACAGAATATTCAACGAGGTAGAATGGAGGAGAGAAAAACGAGAGAATCGTGCACATCTGAGTGGCAAATTTAGATTGGATGCAAGCAACGAAAACTAAGCTCTCACCATCTCTTTTTCTATTCTCTATTTCCTACTCTTCCCTACATTCGTCACTGTGAGACAACCTATATATCCTTATTATGGCCTATAAAAAAATTTTCACGTCTCACAATAAAACCCCTTTACGCTCTGTATATTTTTTCAATACAAGTTTCTACTTTTATTGTACAATAATCAGAAATAAATAATTTCGTATTGTTACGTTTCGTTTTCTCATTCAGAAGTGGAAAATTTACAAAATCCATTCACAATAAATTCTAAAAAAAGACGATTTTATTTAATGATGTAGATAACGGTAGATAATATTCTCATATAAAGGAAAAATTCCAATGAAATATACGACGCAGTATTTATACGAGAATTCATAAAGAGATGAAGCAAAAAAGGCTTCTCTCGTAAAGTTAAAAAACGTTGAACGCAAACGCTTTAGTCAATCCAATAAGCATTGAGCAACCGTCGGGGACAACGCAATGGTTGTATGCTTGAAATATATAAAATGGTCTGAATAGAAATCCAGGACCATACAATTCCCATTATTTCACCGATTCTCAATGCTTTGACAATGAAGTTGGTTGTCACACTCTTTATTCCTTCCACTCTTCACTTGTGCCTGTTATCTAAAACGTGTTTCCTGGCCCAGCATCAACCCAATGCACACGATGAATTCTATTTTATCATTAAATTTTTTTCTCTTTCTACATCATCTCCATCACTTTTTATTTCATTTCCTCACTTTACATCAAGCGTTAATACGACTGCATATTTACCATAAAATATTTCATCTCTCTATTATTCAATGCATACAAATGGATCATGAAATATAAAAAATTAGATAATTAGTCAATGTTAATGAATTAAATAATCTATAATAATACATTAGGCATCTGTATATATGTATATGATAATACTGTTTCAATATTTCAAAATCTGTTATGAATTTACTCTATTGCGAAGCAAATAGTGAATCGAAGATTATATAGTTGAAGAGAGTATAGAAAATGTGTCGTATGGTAGTATAAGATATTTGCACAGTACAAACGAATAGTGGATTACATGTAGATCCCTTTATTCAAGACATTCACCCATGAGAAGGGAGACTGTGCCACTACATTGTTTACTCTAATACCACTGGTATTAACATAAATGTGTTATTAATAATATCGTCGGTTGGGCAATGATAATGTGAAGTGGAAGAGCAGATAAAGGACAGAAGAAAGGAAAACTACACTCGCAACTGTACATAGAGAATATAGAGATATAAATGAGCATGTACATATGTATGCGATAGACGTTGCAGCACTCTACCACCTCCCTTTCAACCACCCACTGTATGCACAAGGTACCAGTATAACCGTAAGGTTTGGATTTCTATTGTTCGTGCAATCGTAATGCCCATAATGAAACATAAGAGGAGAAAAGCGGAGAAGAGAATACGAAGAGCGTACAATTCTGTATTTGCACCGTCAACCACTTCGTTTTCTCTTGGTCTATCAGTCCAAGCATTGGTAAGGCAAACTGGTGATTGTGGTGGTGGCATTGCCAGTAATGAAACGTGAAGAGGGTCACATATTGACGACTGATCCTGCCAATAGGTCACATTATTGAACCGATTTCGTGACTGGGGACAAAGATACCGCCCCCCTTACTAAAATACGATAGAAAAGCAAATGAAAATAAGAGAACAGGAGCGTGAAAATGTGGTAGGAGAGAAAAGTAAGAGGAAAGGGAGATAGGGGACAGAGAATGAGGTGGTAGGAGGCTCAGAATACGAAATCTGGTCGTTGGACGATAACGAGTCTCGCAAAAAAAGCAAGAGGAAAAAAAAAACGATGAAAATATCTAAAGGGGCTGAACGATTATTCTTTTTTTTTTTTTATTTTTTTTTTTTTGTAATAAAGCTTTAACGGAATTTTAAAGGTAGCGTTTAGTACATCTTTACTCAATTAGTGATTCATTATTGTCATAAGGAGACTTATTTTTTATCCATTTTGTTCTTAAAATGTTATTAATGATTATAATTGTCTTTGTGAAATGGGATTTTTTTTTTTTTTTATGAAATATAAGATATTGATGATGTTATTTCAAGGCTGATTTTAATGGAGGAAATAAGAATAAGAAAAAGAAGAAGAATGAAATATAAACGCCATCGATTTCATATTAATTTATAATATTATCTAGAATTGTCTAATATGTAGTGAATAAGTTTATCAATGTCGGGATGTAAAATATCTTGTCAAAGTTTAATGAGAAATGTCACCTGGATACTAATATACGAATTGCAAAATTTCCATTTGATACACTTGTATGCTTGACACTCACAAAGAGAATAAATACACTTCTGTGTTTAACTATTCACAGTGTACAATCTTGGAATTCTTATCAAAATAAACAGAATATTTACAAACACGTGCGCGTACTCAAATATAACTTTCTCAAAATAACAATAAATATATTTATGCACTAGTCAACCGAAAATAGTAAATAAAATTAATATTTGAATATTTTGCGGTTGAATATTTTAACAACTATCGCAATTAAAATAATTGCAATTGATTAGTGAATTTAAATATTTTAAAAATAAAAGGAAAAAATGGATGAAGAAAATGTTTGTTTTCATATTAATTTATAGTGAGATAATTATTTCAATGATACGTAAATTGAGAACAAAGGGCCAATACTTGAAGAGCTATTAATAAGAAAGAAACATTTTATGTAATTCATGTTGACGAGTATTCGATCAATGAAATGCTACACTATAAAGTTGGTGATAACGAGTTCGCAATAGAGAGCTACATATAGATAATACACGGAGTAGTTGCACTCAGTTGTATGGAACACTGCAAAATCCCATGAAGAAAGAAATTGGGTTAAAGCAAGTGAAGACGTGAAGAGTACACGATGATAAAAATAAAGGAAATATGTTTTTTCTGTTTTATTGTATTTTAACGAAGCACTTACTTCTTTGTAACTCTTCAACGAAATACGGAAATAAAATTTTCCTGGTAGACGATGGATTTTTTCATGGTCGAAAATTTCCAGAGTATACAGAAGCTAATTCCAACGTCGTATTTTTTTCTCCGCTGAACGCACAGCCTCCATTAAAAGAATGAATCTTTTGTTTATCGAAACAATGACACTGGTACTACGTTCAACAACAAAGTTAATTCTCTCCCAGTCCCCATTTTCTCACAACACCGTTTTTTTTTTTTTTTTTTTTTCTATTATTTTTACGATGAACTACGTCATTGTACGAAAAAATTCCATGTAGTAAAAATAACAAAAAAAAAATAAGGTACCACTCTAAGACATGTATTATGTGCATTTATATTGTAAAAAAAAAAAAAAAAAAATCGCAACCTTGCACTCGACCATCATCCGACAAGAAGGTTATCAAGACAGATAAAAAACTATCGTAGCTTGACTATGATCGTAAAAGCCAACGACCCCAGGTATAATGTTGAAGATGGAAAATACGCATTTCTCAAAGATATATAAGAAAAAAACTGCAAAACAAAAAATTCATACCTTGCAGCTCGTAAAAGACCAATAGCTTCTTCGAATTTTTTTTGACGTAACAACCTCTGGATTTTTTTCATGGCATCACCCCTATAAACAAGTAGAAAAAATTGTATTAGTAACTTTTTTTTTTTTTTTTTCGGTTATCTTATTGAATTTTAGTTTTATCCTGCGTATTACTTTTGTTCGTCTATTGGCAAATCAGAAGCAGCATCAAATGGCACAATATCCGGTATCACCCCTTCTTGCATAACAGCAGACAATTCTGGACCAGTCTCATCCCAACGTTCATCCAAACTTTTTGTTGGCTGGATCGGTTGTTGTTGTTCTTTCGCCATTTTACTTTTATTAACTTTCTTACGTTGTTTTTTCATTTTTGCAACGATAATACTCCGTCCTTGAGCACAAAATTGTTCGAGCATTTTCAGAAATAGATGAACAGTAGTCAACAAGTCCACTAAATAACTCCTAAATATTCAATAATGAACAAAAATAAAAAAAAAATCGAATTAATGAAGAAAAGGAATTTAATTAAAGTTAAATATCCAATAGTAAAAGCAAAACACTTTATTTTCTTTTTCATTTCTTTCTATTTTATTTCTTGCTCTTGCGAGTATTCAACTATTTAATCGGGAGTGGCGGAGAACCGAGCGAATTCTCGCCGATCCTTCGTTCGTTCAATGATGTCAATAAAAGTTGTTTATTTCGTAGAGTAACAGTATAAAAGGAGGGTCAAGAGGAAAATGGTTCGAATAAGAAAAAAAAAATATAGGACTAGTGATGAGAAGTATATATAGAAATAGATAGGACGAAAAGAATGTCAAGTCAATGAGGGAGGATGAAACAAGAAGCAAACGATCAACAATGCCAAGAGAAAAAGGGCGAAAGGGAGAAAGAAATAGAGATAGAACAAGGAAAAAATATCTTTAGCCAAGCGCTGGAATGAGAATGAGTGGAGTCAATATGTCTGCGGTAGATAAAACTTTCAGTAAACAATTGTTGAGCCGCGCGACACAAGCCGGAAGATCCAGTCCCTGTAGATATACTACATCTACTACAGAGATGTTTATCGATTTTTTTTACATGCCTCGCGGAGTATTGTAGACTAGGTTATTGGCCTCGCCAATTTTTTTTTTGTTCCCTTTCGTACACTCACTTTTGCTCTCGTAAGTTTGTCAGACATCACGAGACTCAATGTATACAAGCTTCAAAAAGTAGTTTACTACTTTTTTTATGTTATCGACTTCATACCAAGCAACGTCCCGAGGCTCTCGTTCCTAACCGAACGTTGAAGTAATCCTCTACAACCCTACGAATCCACCCTTCTGCATTTCACCATCTTGCAAAATACCCGCTCGCCATTTTCATCATAAATGAGATGTATTTTTTTTTTTTACATCCTCATAAAAATAAAAAATGGTTTCATGGGCTATAGTAATAATATTTGATTAGGTTCAAATTACGGTTTAAACTATAGAATATTGACATTAGAAATCGGCTAGGAATAAAGAAGCGATATTGAAATGCGTAGGAGAAATTAGAGGGGACGAGAGTTGAAGATAAAATATCGACAGTGCTTATAAGAGTAGTACTGGCTTTTATAATACGATACGGTAGCAATAATCATTAGACATTATTAGGATTGGTGTTCAGGAGTTAAAGCGCGATACTAACCGTGACATTTTAAGTCCGTCGTAGCAGAGAAGTTGGGATAGTATCGTTTCTCGATATTCCGGAACGTAAAATACATTACTCTTAATGACCTTACTGGAATGTCGCACACCCTTGTCGGTAGTTTTATCCATAGCAGTCAGAGTTTGAAGAAGCTCCTGTAAAAGTATAAGCTTGAATTAAATATGGAGTTCATTGAAACAACAAATATATACATATACACTTACGTAATATGCTTTCAATGCAAGATGTAAACGCTTTGACCAATGTAATGCACGTTTTTTATCTGAATTCATCATTTCATAATATTGCTCCATTTGTCGTTGTACAACGTAAAATATTTCTGTTGAAATTGTCTCACTGAAAATGAAAATATACTTATTTATATTATTATTCAAATTTCTTGATGAAAGAATAATAAATATTAAAGAAAAAAAAATAATAATAAATAATAATAAAAACAATCTTTAACGATGAAAAAAATACGTCAATAAGAAATAGAATGAATATATATATATATAAATTCCAAAAAGTACGGACGCTGCCAAATATAAGTGGGAAAACTTTGGGTGAAGTAAAAGTTCTGTATATAATAATGTACGTGTATGTGTGAAAGAGAGTTTGAGTTGAAAATGGAAAGCGACGGGAAACTCGTTGGAAAACTCGAAAAGCATTCTTACGGGTGGGGTACAAACCCATTTCTACACGATCTTTTATTTTATTTTCTTTCATTTTTTATATTTTCTTTTTTTTTTTCTATCGTTGGAGTAAAGAGTAAGAAGAATGTAGGTGACACCTACCTCACGTATTTCACCTGGAACTGGTAATAGCGGTTAAACTCCATGAAGAAGCGCATTGCCCAAAGATAGTGATTTGCATCTGATTTATCAGCATTACTTTCACCAATTATACATGACTTGGCATGTCTCATTACGGGATTGTAAGCTCCAATGAGAAATTCCATGCAAAATTCTTTCAGAAATAGACGTACACTCAATGCCGATCTTCGTTCTTCAGATGTTGGTTCTATGAGCACTCTATTCTTTGGTTTCTTCACTTTGGCCTATTCATTTTATACATCAATGTATTTTTTTTTTCTTTTTTTTATATATTCTAATTCAATACATTCTTCAATTCAAATAATATACTGCCGATTAAATTTTATTTAAATGTTCAAAAAGAAGGATTCAATGATATAAAATATTAACATCGTCAGATGAACGGTGCAGAAGTAAAAATAAAAAAAAAATAGCAAAAAAAAAAAAGTGAAGGACATTCAGAAGTATCAAGAATGACCCACTTTTCTATGTTTGAAACCATTAAGTAAGACCGAGCTTAATTACACGCTAGAATATCTCTAATTAACGTATTTGAAGTCGTCTATTCATTTCTATTCATCACCCTTTTTCATTTTACCTCCCTTCCCTTATCACCCTACTTGTATCACTAATCAGAACTATCGTTGGGAAACCAGTTACTAATTGAATAAAATTATTTTCGACTTTTTATGTGAATTGAAGAAGCAAAACAGCAATAAAAAATATTCTTAAAATTAATACTATTTGTTTTCAGATATATTCTTATTGATATTATTCAATATTAATTATTATTCAATTTATATTACCTTATCATGAGAAAAATCTAATGCTTCAATTTTTTGAAATGGCTTATGACATATCAGTTGATTTTCACCAATAGCTTTCATATTTTGTACAACAAAAGTTCCACCAAATCGTGAATGTCTAAAGAGAAAAATTAAAAATTATGCATATTCATTCAATAATTTTATTTTTCCATGTGTGTAATAATATATATTATTTATATTTTCTTTCATATTCGAGAAATGAATGAAAAAAGAGAAAAAACAAACATTTTAAATTTAATTATTTCTCTACTTCATGAGTAACAAAAAACATTACATAAGCGATATGCGGTTGAGTAACTGCTCATTATAAATATGTGGCACGCTTCACCCCAACAAGTAGATAAAAGCGCTTGCTATTCACGTCCAAAGCATTTTTCTGTTTTAAAGAACTGGGTCATAATCATTACATTGACAGCGTAACCTAACAACCGCTGCTTCCCTACTGTCTCATCCCATGTATGCACGGAATAGCTTTTTTTTCCATCGCCATATTACGTTCATGCGGTGTCAGACATGAATGTCGCTTTACCCATTTATCCTCCGTTGTCTCTTTTTGCCATAAAATGAGAATGAAATCATTTTCATTTGACTCAGTATAATCTAATGGAGTTGAGTCAAGTATTAAAAGAATAGAAGGGGAAAAAAAAAACTTTTCACTGTTAAAAAATTTTTTCATTCTTTGTAATGCAAAATATCGAAATAAATGTGGTATTCGTTCACTTGTATGAAAATGTGAAAACTTCGTTGAATATAGTAAAATGCAAATAAGAATAGAATTTTTATAAATGAAAACTATGTACATACCTGGTCCCAGTATATTTTCTCATTTTTTCCATTTTTTCAGTAATTTCACGTCGACGAATGGATAATAATTTTGCTTCATCACGTTCTTTCTCGGCTGCACTTCTCTGTAAGCCAACAGTTGCTAATTTACTTGCATTTTGTTCACGCAGCATCAAAGCAATTATCTATAACAAAAAACCAAATAATAATTATGTACTTAGATAACATATATTTCACTTCTATTATTTAAATTTTAATGAATTAAAAATTTTTTTACTTCAATTATTTGCATGTGAAATTGTTGTTCTGTACTATTACTCGCAATGAATACGAGTAAATCCACTATACCTGATGTGTGCATAGCAAATAATAACTGAAAGCAGAAAAAAAATATATTTATGAAAATATAATTGTATTTCATTTTTATCAATTATATAATTGTCATATGAGCGTATATATACTTCATCGTGAACAGTTGCATCATTATCAGTACGTTTTTCATTGTCATCTGGTGGAACTTGAAGAACATTACGAATCAATGTTAATATTCTTTCAACAATTAATTCATTTTCCTCTCCTCTCTCTGCACATGGCTAAAAACAATACCAAATATTCAATAATATAAAATAAAATTATAAGTTATCCAATCTAAACAAAAAAAATATTTTTATTTACAATATTCAAAATTTTTCCCAATCGATCGCTCACTACTGACCAAATACGATCATTTGTCATAGCTCTTTTATACGATTGTAAATATGATACTAATTTCAAATAAAAATTACGATTTGTTCGTTCTGCTGGTAATTCATCATTATAAACCATCAATGCTGGACTTGTCAAATTGATTAATAAACTGCAAATAAATCAGAGGAGAAATTGTAAATGGAAATAATTTTTTTTTTTTTATTTCATCAAAGTAAACAATAAAATTTATTATTTACCGTAACAAAACGTCCCATAATTCCTGATTCTTCTCATATTGTATAAAAATTTGAATAAGATCTGTCTCGAGAAGTTTTGCTTGGCCGAGATATCGACGAACAATATGTGTATCGTCATCTCGTTTCAAATATTTAATCAAATCTTTTATAACACCTACAAAATAAGAAAAAAATGAAAAATAATAATTATGAATTTATTCGTACATGAGAAAAAAAAATTAATAAATTATTAAATTGATTAATAGTCTCACTCAGTGCATCAGAATCCAAATGATAAGTTGCTCCATCATAATAACCAAGAGCATCGCATGTTGCAGCGAGCTCAGCTGAAATATAATCTGACATTTTTTCCAACCACAAATTCTTTTACGTCACTCGCTATACTGTTATTTTATTATCTTCTATTTATGTCTTCTCTTATTTTTTGTTTTCACCATAAATAAATAATAAAAATATCTCGTGAAAAAAATTAAATATCATGAATTTCAAAAACATCAAGACATTCTTATAGGTTATGTGCACTACAATTGGTAAAATGCTCACAAATACTTCGTAACAACACTCAATTTCCAACAATGATGAATTATTATTTCACATTGAAATAAAAATACTTTCATTTTTGTACCACAACTATTGTATGACTGCGCAATAAATAAATAAAAATCTGTGACAAAAGTATATTGTCGAGGAAACCGGGTAGTAAATGCAACAGGTATATAAACTACACAGCGCGGGAATATGTCATTCATAATGTGAATTCGTGATACAGTCATGCGCAGTACTGAAAAAATGGGTGAGCAAAACTCTGTCGCCATACTGATTAAAATACGTCAATTCAAAAATGAAAATATATATTCGCTAATACAAATTGAAATTAAAATATTCCAGAAAATATATAATAAATTCTCAAATAGTCTAACATTTTTTTCAATTTTTATACATCACAGTCCACATAATTATTTTATACACGGGTACATTTTCTATGTTTAATATAAAAAAAATTAATGTAATTATTAATTACATCTTTAGAGAGCCCCATAGACATGCGCAGTGTACCACTGCGTCGAATATATCGTCCTACATTTTTTATTTGAATTTAAATCATTTAAATTTATGTTATGTACGTATGTATGGATATATGTATACATTTATATTGTTATTCAGCCAGACATTTTTATCGCAAAGAGTTTTTTCAATAGAAAAAAATACTCACCAACTGATATAATTACCAATATAAAAAACACCCATCAAATCGTTATCAGTTAATGACCCAAGGAAGGTTGGAGAAAAATAAAAAAAAAAAGGGGGGGGGGGGAGTTAACGCTTGTGGCAATCATTATTTCTTAGCGTTAAACGAGGACGTTATATAACAATAAAAAAAAAAAAAAAAGAACGAAAAGAAGAAGAATAACAATGAAATATAGAAAATAATAGTGTACAATGAGAAAAAAAAAAAAAAATAAAATACTTTTACGAATCGCACAACCTTACTCGTTCCTGTATTTATATTTATCATTTGAGATTGTAAAAATAAAATAAAATTTTATGATGAAACATAAAAATATGTTGAAGGGAAAAAAAAATATATCAACTTTTATAAGTAATATATACACTAATATTTATAAACACTAATATTGAACATCTAAATTTTATTTCCACATTTTTTTTATTTTACAATCATGTAAAAATTATTTTCAGTGTATACACGTTTCAAAATACATTGAGAATACTGGGAAATTTCAATAGGGAATTCCAAACGACAATCATCAGTAACAGCTGCTGAGTCTACTTCAAAAACTAATTTGCTAAATCCTAACCGAGCGAATCATGAAATGCCAACTAATGCTATATTCATGATTTTGATTGCATGCATCAATTTAATCTCAATTATTCCATACACAAATACAATTTTATTCAACATTTAAATATCAAACAATTATATGTATCCATGTGTGAGTAATAAATAATATCAAATACCAGATATTACCCCTAAATATCTCATTACTCTCATGTTTATCGAAAAAAAATTAATACAAAATTGAAAAACAACACAAAAAAAAAAAGCAATTTTTTGACAATAAAACAATAAATGCATTGATATCAATTCAAATATAATTATCAAACAATTTTTTACTTTGTGTTCGATTCGTATTTTTCTTTTGTACGCAGAGGATATTTTACATTACCAGAATAATAATAACAAGGATCAAACGCTGAAAATGAAAAAGAAAAAAAAAATAATAATAATAATATAATATAAATAAACGACATTTGTTCGCTTACTATTTTTTCCCTATCCCATGTGATCATGCCTCGGTCATTGCTCCTTCTCTCTCACCCTCTATTATTCCTCTTATACGCGCGTGTATCGTATAATATACGATATTTGCATGCGAGTCAGGCATAGGCAAGGGCTTCGCAACGAGAGTGTGTAACGTATGCTAGTGCTGTTTTAGCAACTACCGCGTGTGCTACCTCGAATTGCTCCGATCCACCAAATAGCTTTAAACCCACTACTACCACAAATGCAATCCCATGTACACTCAATTCCACACATATTACAATATACACAAAATACATTTAGATATTTACCACATTTTCATCTTCTCCACCACTCACTTGTTTTCACCATTTCTATCTAATTCGTTTTTTATTTTTGTTTTTGTTTATTTTTATTTTTCACCCTCGTCATTTCTTCAGGGAATTTTAACGGGACTTTTTATCTTCAGAAATGCATTTGCAGTTCGTACATGTACTGATAACAATCACCATTGTCGTATAAAAGTCTAATATTATATAAATAAAAAAAAAAAACGAAACAAAAATTATTTCCACCGTCATTATTTAATCATTTTTCATTATTACCAATGTATTTAATCTCAATATATTTCTATATTTGTGATATTTATATACAATTAAATACCTATTAAACAAAAAATTACATTTTTTTTTTTTCTTTGTCCTCAACTTTAAATATATATGTATTTTGTAAAGGGTCTCCAGATGGTAAAAACGACTGAAAAATATCATTATAGAAAAAATTGATGTAGTACTGCTGTTGTTGCTGCTGTTTCTGCTCAAAGTTGTAACAAACAAAGTTTACGATTATACTATTTGATATTCCATTGCGCACATGAAGGGTGACAAAATAAGAAGAGGGAAGCTCAAGTTTGTATATTGACTGTAAGAATGAATCTATATATATATATATAACCAAATCACGTATTTGTAAGGTTTGAAAAGCTCATTGGTTTTTTTCTCTTCCTTTCTTTCGTATTATTTATTATTTGCATATATATATATTTTTTTTTTTTATTCGGTGCACCACCCTCTTGTATAAATTTCATTTGGATTTAATGCGATACATTAAAATTTAAATAGTTTGATACGTATATTATTTACAACTTTGATGTGGGATTTTTTTATCGATAAAATGTATGGACATGTGACAAATAAATAATTGTAGGGAAAAAAAAAAATATATAATAAACAAATAAATAAATAAATAAATAATTAAATGAATAAATAAAAATAGTGGTAAAAATTCTTTCGATAAATATCAGTTTGACATGAAGTGCACATTACTTTCACACGCAGATATATTTGCTGATGTTATTTTCCACGCGACATCTTTTTTTTTTTTTTTCTTTACGTACCACCCTCTACATATATATATATATATATATATATATATATATATTTAGTTTCAGAAATGAAAGTTGTGAGACACATATCACAAAAGTAGTTAGTCTCCGACCCTTTTTATTTATTTATTATCATTTTTTTCTTTATCCCCTTTCACTATTTTCACAGGGTCGCGTGCTGTCACTCGCGAAAGATTAATAAACGAATCTCACATTCACATTTTTCCTTCTCTTTCTCTCTCTCTCTCTCTCTTTCTCTTCACATTTATAAAATATATTATTTTATCTGATGAACTCTGGTTGATTATATATACTGAAATAAATAAACAACAAATAAAAAAATAATATTATAATTGCAATGAAAAAAAAAAAATAATAATAATAAATGAGAAATAAAAAATAAAATAATTAAAGTGAATATATGTATAAGTTTTTTTTTTTTATCACTTCATTATATTAAAATAATAGAAATATAAAAAAATTCTAATGAAACAAAAAAAAAAAAAAAAAAAAATGACAATTATTTTAATGAGATTGTTATATATAATTTTGATATTCATGTAATTAAACGTATAATGAATCTCTTTGTCAGGCTACCTCTTCACTTATTTACGTAACATTCAAGCGAGATTCACTTAATGATACTTGAACACGAATCATTCGTGTTAGATATTTGAATGCCACGTTAATTTACTTATAACACTCACGCATACACACACACACACACACACATAAACATATTCACACCCTAATATATATCAAGAAAATACTTTGCGCGTTTCGCATTCGTGCGCAATTGTGGGGCCCTGCTATACCCATTGAAAATCAATCGTCTCATTCATCCGTATTGTCACTGTGTTAAATAGTTAATGATGCACAGCAATACTAAATGAATTTATCACGTACATACACGTATACATTTGCTTTCTTCACGCTCTATAAAACTACCAACTGTACGCGCAAACATTATATAAATCGAGTGAAAATTTTCCCATGCGTTTGTGAAATTTCCTGAATCGACAATACAACAATAATTAATTAAATACAAATCTCATCATGTATACAATATATACTTCAATTTATTCCCGTATATATATATATATATATATTATGAATTTTAATTTAAATATAATAAGTATTTATATTATCGTTATATATATTTTGTCTTTACTCATGCACACAGTGACCGCACAAACGTATACACACATCACGTACATACAGAATATTCGAGACGATAGGGGAATGCATACCCAATTAAATAGTATAAAGCTCATACAGATGGCTGCGTTTATGTATTATTCTACATAGAAATTCGTATTCATAATTGCTTTATTTCAACGTTCGTTTAACATTATAAATGAATTATAAATAATGTTGTCAACAATTCTATCTCATTTCTATATATCAAATACTATTTAATATATTGTAAATTACTTTTAATTAACGCATTATCTGTGTTTCATAACATATTACAAATTATTATTACCTCTATGCACCTTAAAATAATACTCTCTACAATAATTTAATTATTCTCAATTTATTGAAAGTAATAATTATTTAATTTTTTTTTTTCTCATACTATTGTCAATTATATTATTATCATTATTATTTGTATAAATTCATTGTATTTTTTTATCAAAAATTACTCGTGTATACAATTGTAAATAATTTTGTACTGTAAATGAAATAGAAAAAAGGAAAGAAAGAAAGAAATGTCATGAACAAATTGAATGACCAAATATTAAACTATCAGTATGACAAAAAAAAAAAAAAAAAAAAGTATAACAAAACCAACTTGACAACTTACGTGAATTTATGGTCGACACTTGCGAGCTTAGAGGTATTTCATGAACATTGTCCACGTGCAAAGTGACATTTAGTATTGCGCCTGGACAACTAAACGTGAAGGAGAGATCGAGAGATGGTGTTGACTGTATTGTGACATCGTAGTCCTCTAAGTGTTCAAGAAAAAAAGATATATATATATATATATAAAATGAAATGAAATGAAAAACAAACATAAAGTTAAAGAGGAAAGAAAAAAATGTAGAGAGTGAAAAAACAGAAAAAATAAAAAATAAAAAATATGAAAAATGATATTAATAGAATGAAAGTTTATAGAATATAAAAAAAAAAGTTAATAATTATATGCACATTTAAATGTGCATTTTATATATGTGTGTGTGTGTGTCTCTGTATTTATACAGGTGCAATATGCAGACAGTATTTTTTTTCATTTTAACTGTACTTATATACGAAACGCAATGATGAATGAAAAATATTATTTTTAAATTCACTTGGAAGTTGCAAAAGTCATGGGAATAAGTATAAACTATATGCATATAGCTCTTCAGGTAATTCCTCTCTCACCCTTTTTATTTTTCTCCCTACTTTTTTTTTTTTTTTTTTTTTTTTTTTTCTCCTGATTACATTCCTGAAAAGTAGACTGCCTGTCTTTCTTACTTTCTCATCCTGTATCCTTTCTATCCTCAGTAGATTCAGATTAATTGTAGAACATCTGGGCACTGCTTTACTCGTCTGGAGTTTGGAGAAAAAAAAAAAAATATATATATATAAATATATAAAAATAAATAAACAAAAAAAAAAAGAAAAATGAAAGAAAAAAAAAACGCAGGAGAAAGACAGAGGTAGAGAGGGAAAAGTCTAAACATAAATGGAAAAACTTTTTCAAGATGAGAACTTGATGATAATAAATGACTTCACGTATACTCAGTTAAGGTTAACATGAATCTAGAAAAAAAAAAAAAAAAAAAAAAAATCTCTGTAATAAAAAAAAATAAAATAACAATTATAAATTAATAATAGTGATAAATAATTAATAAATACAATTTAAAATACAATCATTGAATAAATATTATATTTATGTTTAAATAATTTTTTATTTATTTATTTATTTATTATTTTTTGTTTTTTTTTTCATACATTTGGATAAAGTTATTCGGGAAAATTCGAAATTTGCTGTGTTGTGAATTTATGATGAACAAATCAAATGTACATTGCCAGATAATGCTGATATAGATATATATGTACTGTGAATATTGCGGTCTCGAATGTATTTGCGCAATATAAACTGCATTGCTGTGCAGTTATATCACGAAAATTATTGCCATATAGACATAATATACATCATAATAATAGAATAGATATACTTGTTATTTTATACTCTCATACCCAAATTCATTAGAAGAAAATGATACGTAAGCAAAGTTATAACTCAACAGACATTTAATCTGTAAATATATTTTGATGTTTAGAGATATATATTGATATATAAATATATTTTAATACAATTATATGTGTATATAAATGAAGAATTAATATTGAAGCAAAACGTGCCGATTGCCAGTGACGAATTGAAATATAAAAACGTCTGTGGTGTTGGTTAGTACGACGATAATAACGATAACGATGATGATGATGATGGTGGTGGTGATAATGATAATAGTATGAAACACAAATCCCCAAGGGCAACTCCGACTGTTTCATACTTCGCAACGCAACTTAAGGACAATGAGATTTTCTACGACACACGCAAAGATAAGAGAGACAAGCTACAAACGTAAATACTTGCGAAAGGATTTTCTCTCTAATTTCACGTTGTGTAGGACTATTGTGTGAATACGTGATGGTGAACAAGAGAAAGTGAAGTGGAGAAGTTGGATTATCGCGAAATTGTCGAGGCGGTATGCACATAACTGTATCCAAGAACATTAATTAATGTGGCGTTTATTTAGTTTATTCTCATTACATTTGTTAACATGTTTTCACGTGAAATATACAAATTTACGTGGTGAAAACACACATAGTTTAATTTACATTTCATATACAAACACTCGTGATTTTATTTGGATATTATTGTTTATTTATTAAATAAATCTAAAATAAATACATGTGATTATGTTAAGGATAAAATGTGAATATTCGTGTTGTAGATTGAAAAAATATATTTTTTATTCTTGCATATTTTCATCTGTGATTCAAATAGAAACAATAAAATCAAATAAAACCAGTAATGAATTACTCTTGGTAATAATTTTTTTTTTTTTTGTTTTTTGTTTTTTTCTACTTTCTGTCTCGTTTGATGGCGGTTTTGTACATAGTATAGCACTCAGGCAAAGGGGTCTGTTGAATTTGTCATGAACCATCGAGCGCCGAGTGGACATGTGTGCTTTAGGAATATATATGTATATGAGTATGTATGAGTAGTGGGTGAGTGGTCAGTGATCATAAAATGATAAAGCTACCATTTTTATAGATTAAAGCGGTTAAACTAATGGAATTCAACTACAAACTGAACCATGAAGTAGCTTCACTGCACCAGGATTGTGACCTAAATTCTACTATCATATCTCACAATAGTTCAATTTCAAATATAATTTTTATTTTTATTATGTCATACATAAATCTATATAATTTTATATATTATTTTCATCATTTTTTTTTTTTTTTTTTTTTCATTCTTTTTATTATATATATCATTAAAAAAATTATCCAATAAATAAATTCCATTATTTCCATGTTTTTTTTGTTATTGCGCAATGAAAAATAAAATTTAAAAAAAAAAACAAGACGAAAGGAAGTTTAGTAGACATTAAACGTAATACGGCGTAGTATATATTTTTATTCCAACTTCAAAGTAATTTATGTATAAATGTATATACTCGTATATATATATATATATATTTTTTTTTTTATTCTTAAAAAACTTATTTATAAACTTTTTTAATAAATTGATTAAACAAACCAATAAATTTTCGCTGAATTTGACAAAAATTATTTGCACTCAAACATGCGAATAATTGAAAAAAATTAATTTTATTGAAAAATTCTAAAAATAAATAATTGATTAAATATATTTTTTCAAATCGATAAAAAAAAAAAAAAAAAAAAAATTTAATCATTCAATAATAACGTATTGATTGAAATATACAGCAAAAAAAAAATCGCAACATACGTCAACATAACTATATACATAATCACATATGTATACATACATGTGTACATAGACATGTAAACATACTGCACATATAGCATAAAGTTACATATCTCAATCGGTAGTCAGTGCTTCAATAACACGTGTATCGTAGTCGCGCACGAGAACGATATATCGTGTACGAGTAAGTATAGCCGACTAAGCTTTGCAGGCCCTCACAATTACTCGATACTTCTCCCTCCTATTACCTATCTATTATTTACTTTCATTCCCTCTTTATCTATCACTATCTCTCTTTGTCAATACCAACAAGATGTTTACAAACATATATGAGTATAAATAGTTGTACAGATTTCTTTATTTCTTTTCATTTTATTTATTTTTTACTATTTATAAAAAAATAAATATATTTATGATTGAAAAAAAAAAAAAATTTCGTATTCAAATGTTATTTTTAATTTTTTTTTTCAAACAAATTTTTACACGAAAAAATTTTAATTGACCTCTAGAATTTCGTTAAATTTATTCATAATGTATGAATTCGAACATGTCATAACGAGTATTCAATTTCCTAAAAAAAAAAAAGATAAATAATAATGATAATGATATAACAATTAAATAAATTATTAGTATAGCTGAAAAAAAAAAAAAAAAAAAAATCGTGAAGAAATAAACTTTTCTAAATTAAATTCATTGATAATATAATATCATTATTATTCAGTATTAACACATGCAAGTTACCCAGATAATATCATCAACAACAATAATTCAGGTATAATTGACCAGATCGACTAATAGAGATTGTTAATTAGTAGGTAGTATGCGCGAATGCGGGTGGGTTTTGGTCTGCGCCTGGTGAGATACGATCGCGAAGGGGTCGGAACCACCAAATTCCCACCATCCCTCCATTTATACACGTGCAAACCGGTTATATATATGTATGGATATCACGACTGTACACATGGTGCATTGACGATCAACATGGGAACGCAATGGTGGTGCAGAGAATATTGTGATGGGCCCACTGAGTCCACAACTGTTTGGCAAATGGTCAAGTAATACCACGTGGAATGCAGCTCAATTGCTATACCGATTCACATGTATTGATGTGTCACAATAAATCTCTATATACACATATGTATCCCTATATATATGTATATATATATATACATATAGACATAATAAATTAAAGAATTCGAATTTATTCAGATATTACCAATTATATGGTTGGAATAATCGAATAAATTTATTAAACAAATTTTACATGATAATTTGTTTTACTACACAATATTTTTTTTTTTTTTTTGTTTTGTTCACTGACATTTAAATACCACGTTCAAACACAATAAATATGAGCTGTATACACATGGGTGTGTCATAAATAAATAGGGGAATTGTAAGGTATATATATATATATATACCTACATGATCGTTTTTATATTATTACAAGGTACACGTTTGTCTTTTTTGATAGCAATGAAAATGTTGAAACGAACAATAGACGATGGCACCATTGAATATTATTTTTATTGTTCTATTGACCAACGAGTAGAAAATTCACTGGGATATTTTTATCCGGAAATATTTTCATGTATATATAGAGTTTATATGTGTCTCTGTTAGTGTGTATGTGTATATGGTATGAGGAGAATTTTTTATATAGCCGCACATTGCAAATATTCATATATATTAAATCTTTTCATTTCCATCACGTAATTCAATTTATATTTCAATTCAACCCATCTACAGAATGCAATTTATTAATATTATTTTTACAAAAATAATTATTATTTATTTATTATTATTATTTTTTTTTTTTTTTCCATTCTTCATATATAATATTTATTTCAGTTAAATACAATCTCTTTAATCTTATTATTCTCATTCTTTTTTTTTTTTTATAATTTTTATACTCCATCAAAAAAAAAACCATTGTGCACAGAATACTATTCATACGTTGTATATCATTTATTATTCACCAAACACCTACATACTTTTCTCATTTTTTTATTTTTGTTTTTTTTTTTTTAATTTTTAATTTCATTCCTCCACGTCAACTTTCACAAACACTGCAATTTCATATATCAATCAGTCATATTAATATTCGAGCCAAATATAAATAGTTAAAGTGAAAAAATTAATTCGTATTTATATATTTTTATTTTCTTTCATTTACCGGCAGCAACTGAAAAAGAAGAAGAAAAAAAAAAAAAAACCTAAAAGAAGAAATGAAAAATTTAACATTCACACTTAAAAAATTTTAAGTGACTCATAAAAACTTTAACTCTTAAAAAAATAATGAAAAAATCTTTTTATTTTCATTTTTATTCTTATTTAAAATTTAATAATGAAATTTAATTTTTAGTCTATTGTCGATTAAGTATGATTTACCTATACATAAACGTAGACACGTGATGTGAATTGGCGGTTGCAATTAGACACATTGCAATACGTTTCTTATATATACATATATATTAGACCAACCTACGCCAACGCACTCTCGTTATATGATATTATATAATACGTAACGAAGTTTTGTGATTACACTACCCGTAAACTGCATTTAACGTTATCTATTCTCACTTCTATACGCGTAACAGCTGCCATTAATGCGTGTTAATTAACGCCAAGCTCGAACACTGTGAGTAAAAATTTATCTATATTTATATTAGTATATATACCTATACTCATATACCTATATATTAAATCTATATAATAATCCAAGAAAATAATTTAAATTATATAAAAATCTAAAAATTACACTAAATCATCGTACAAAAACGAACAAAAAAATTAAAATAAAATTAAACAAAAAAATTAAAATAAAATTTTACACTACAGTTTGATATAAGAAATAAAATATATATATATATATATATTTTTTTTTTCCATAATTTTTTAATCACGCCTCGTTTCGTTCTACGCTCGTGCCCCTTACACGAACAGTTCTCTTTATTTTTACGACAGAACATGGGGTGGAAAAAGCTCATTTGAGTGCACCAAGTAAACGGGTAAGCGTCTTATATATGGGAATATACCAGTACATACACTCCAGGGTTAAGATCCTTTCTCGTTGGTTTTGCCTTGTAGAAGCAACAAATTTATTGCTCCAACGCGTTCGCCTACAACGAAGAAATAATTAATAATTAATCGCCCCTTTATATATATGTCTATTTTTTTCTTCTCTCATTCCCGACTTTTTCGCAGTATTTTTTTATTTCTGCTTTTTATTTCCCTCCTCTTTTTTCGCCCACTTGCTCTTTTATATTGAGATCCCATAGGATATCCCACAGGCGTCGTTAAAGACACAAGCCATCAACTTCCCCTATCATTTGATTCGTCACACACGTCGACTATTCCAATTTATATTGAAGAATATATACATATGCTGATGTGTATTTGTATATCGATTGCTCACATCAAATAAATGAGGATGGTTGAAGAGACATACACACAACTGAATGCACACTAGCACATATATTTATATTCATGTACTATATACTTATATAAGCAATAGAGAAAGTCCACGCGTGCAATTGTATAATGGAGTTACTCAAGTGTATATCTCTAGCAGACGCATAAAACGTAAAAAGGAAAAGATGTCGGAAGAGAATTGTCGTATAGCTACGTATATAGATACATTGACTAACGTTTTATATATGAGGGAGGAGTTGGAATGCCAGTGTTGGTATGTATTTGTATGTGAGTAGGTGGATTTTTGGGTGGGTATAATATAACGCAGCATCCGCACATTGCCAAACTCTTTCCCTTTTTCACATAAGGTGGGGTGTTGATCTATGCCCTCAAGGAGACCCCAGGACAAGCTCATATTTATTACTCCCAACGTCTAAAACGTCTGCCTTTGCTTTTCATCCCTCTTTTACTATTTTCTTACTTTTTATATATTTTTTTTTCTTCTTTTTTAACTTTTTTTTTTTTTTTTTTCTCGTTTTTATTATTATTTCTGCTCGGTCTTTGGCTTCTTTTGCATTCACTTTATGTGAATATGTTATTTATACTTTACATTCAATTCATTATTGATTTATTTATTTATTTATTTATTGATATATTTTTTTTTTTTACCGTTTTGTCTATTATCTTTTCTATCACTTTTACATGTTCACCATGAGCGAGTAGAATTTTTTTTTTTTTTTTTTCGTTTCTTTTCATTTTTATTGCCGGAGACATTTTGTGGATGTCCCTCCCAATAATTCAGAATGAATTTTAATACTTTTAGGTTAACGTTAGTTGATATTTCATTGAATAAAAAAAAAATGAATAAGAAAAAAAGCCACTTCACACATATGATGAGATAAAAAAACAAAAGTCGTGAAAAGGCAATATAATATAAAGAGTGAGTAGGTTTCTCGTAGAAAAAAAAAAAAAATATCTCTCGTGATACACTTCATTTAGTTTGAATGTATTATTATCAAAGTTTGTATGAAATATATACAAATATGAGTATATATATTTTTTTTTACTCGTAATACTACGATATTCCGACAATGCAAATAATCGATTTATTAAATATTTACGTTTATATTTTAAATGTCGTGAATAATACGCAATATAGGACAACAAAAAAATTAATTAAAAGTGAATAATAATAAAAAACTGAATATATATACAATGCAATCATGTGGATTGACAATTTATTTTTGCTCAAGGGAAATTAATGTTCACCAATCACTGTGTATACTATGATTGTTTATTCATTTGTTTAGTTTATATTGTTTTTATTTTTTTTCTTTTTTCCCTTTATTTTTTATTTTTTTCACAATTGCAAATGTACGTAAAAGTTTTTCATGATTCTTGTTTTTTTTTCTTTTTTTTTTTTCTATTTTGTTTTTCTTTAGAGAGCGCAATTTTTCATGATAAAGAGTGTACAGTTAAAATCGCTTGAAAATTCAAAAGAATCGAAACAATTCCAACACTCCCCAATTCCACCCACTCTCGTCTGCCCCTTTCAACTATCGACCCCTTCACCCCTCACTGCGGATCTGTCTGTGTTGAGTTGTGCAAAGCCACACGCGCATATGCCACATTCGAGAGTACTTTTTTTTTTTTTTTGGTTCATCATTCGAGAGTATACAGAGAGTCACTTCAAGTGTGACAACCTCAAGTATCATTTTATGGATCTCCCTGTGAAAATCATTCGCTCCATAAAATTACGTGAAAATTTTTTTTACATACCACGAAAAAAAAAAAAATAGTAATAGTAATGGTAACAATGAAAATTCTAGGATATTCATAATAAATAATTGAAAAGTTGATATTAAATTTACCAATTAGTTATTTTATTCATAATAAATTCAATAATAATAAAATAAATATAGATACACGAAATAATTTAGATATATATATTGATATTAATTGAATCATATACTAAAGTAAAGATGTAATAGTATAATAATATAATAGTATTATAGTTTAATAATATAATAATTACGAGAAACTGTTAAAACAATATTCATGATCTGCATATAAATACAATTGTTAATGTAAAATATTGCCTGTACCGCATATACAGTAACTCGTAAATACATCGAGTAAATTTGATTAAATTCTCAATTGCTTGCTTTATTGAATTTCGTATATATACATTCCTGGCTAAATTTAAATCATACATACGTATATATATATTAATTTCAATTGGATAAAACTATTTACATTATACCCAACAATGTGCACGCGTTACTTTCTCAGCTTTTACGTATACTATACACATCAGTATAAAACACCGGAAGTTCACTCTCTTGTGGCGCTCGTTGTGTGCTTTTCCTGCTGTGTGCACTGCACCGGGAGCAAGATTATTTGTCGTCACGGGTCGTCTGGCGCCGAGACATCCGGTTTCCGCGTGTGCACTCAACTTTGATCGGTGCATTACGCATTGGAATATTCTTGACGATATCATTGCCATTCCACCAACTAATGTCATTTTATACTGTTTTTAATACTATCACACACTTATCCAAGTGGGATATACACCCACGACACCAATAGATATATACAAAAGTTTATGAAAAAAAAAATTAAGTAGATTTCCAGAATCACCTTAACTAAACGAACATGTATGTGAACTCAGTGTATATATATGTATATTCTTTTATTGGCGTATACTTTTACAGTCAGCGTCTCGCCGTAGCTCGGCCGTTTCTCAAGTTTTTCTCCGCCCAACTGTCGAAACTTGCGTTTTCATACGACGGCCGGAAGCTAAAAATGCGAAAGAAAATATACGACGATGATAAAAATCCAAAGTTACCCATTGTGATCATTAGATTGGATGAGTTGATATAACATTTTATTCGAATTCAATGTTATCATTTTTTTTTTTTTTTTCTTTCTTTTTCCATTCCTTTTTTTATATAATATAATGAAATAAAAATAGATTAATCGGATAAAATAAATAATAAAAATTGTATATCATTGAATATTTATGTTCAATATATTTATGTATTGATATATCAATAAAGTATATGTGTCTGTATACATAAATAAAATCGAAATTTTTCAGTAAATTTATTCGATTCAATTGAGAGAAAAAAAAAGGGGGGGGGATACATAGTCATTAATAATAATTATCTATAATTGAATACACTAAAATGATGTAGTGATTTTTTTTTTCTTCACAATTGTCAAGTGCAATATGAATTATCAATGTATACATAGACATACATATATAGCCATCGAATACACCAACACCAAATGTCGATAATACGTATTTTGCTGACTGTTATCATCGCATTTTCAACTCATTCACGCGTGCTAGCGCATGTGAAATTCTGACACATACAAGTGGGAAAGTTTCAAATGAAATATCGATTGCTTCAAAGCAAAATGACATATCAATTCATCGACATTGAAGAAAAAGAGGAGTGAGAATAATGTGAGCGTATGAGAGAAAGGATACGGGCACCTGACGTGTCGATATAGAAACACGAGAGGTGTGAGTCAGATGAATACATATAAAAAACCAACAAATATTAATATTGTTTGTGTAAAATTTGATACATGCAATACTTTGACATTAATTGATATTTTTTTTTTTTTTTTTGTATTATATCAACAATTTTACTAGTAATAATTACTGACAAAATAAATATTTCCCAATCAAGAAAAAAAAAGAAAAAAAAGTGATTTATTTATTCTCGTTTATCATGATGTATCAATTAAATTAATATAAAAATTGTGATTTTTTAATTTTTTTGCATATATGAATTTATTTAATTGATAATAATATAATATCTAAATAATAAAAAATTGATATATTTATGTTTATGTATGTAATATATTTGTGAGATGTAAAATATTAATGGCTGAATATGAAAAATGTACATGAATGTGACATGACTCCATTAGCCAATGGGTTTTTACTTTGAAACATATTGATGGATATTAATCAAAAATATTCATTGTTACACATTCGATAACGATGAAATTGATTATAAAAATTTTACTGCATCAAAACTGTTGTGCTTATAAACAAGCCTTCAATTTGTCGTGAAATTTTCCGTATTTAATTTCACATCATGTATCCTTTGTTCATAGTTTGCTTCAGCTTTATTCAGTAATCCAGATGCATTGTTATATATGTATTTATAATGTTGAACGATTTGAATTAATTAAATTATGTCGGGGTATCAAATAATCAAATTGAATCGCTGTCCCCAAGAGAAATAAATTCAATGTCAAACCTATGTCAAAATTATATTACAATTACATTTTCATCATACTCAAATAATTTTTTTTTTTTTTTTCTTATGAAAATTCTGTTTTACTTTTTCCCATTATTTTTATTGATTCATTTCATTTATTTTTATGAATAATAAAAAAAAATATAGTTGTAAAATTAACAAATAAATTCACTAATGAATTAAAATAATCGCATTTTTTACTTTTCACAAATTTCTTTTATTTTATTTCACCAATGAATACACTTGCCACAAGAGGTTCATTATTTCCAAGCGTTTTACGTCAAATACCCACACTGGACTCGTTTTCCTGACGTGAATGAGCAAGTGGTAAGTTTAAATTAAATCCAGGATACAAATGAATATGTACATATTTATACACACTCATGAGCTTATCGGAATTGTAATATGAGTGATTGTTGATTAGTACTAAACTCATTACGATTGAATGAGAAGGAAAAAAACAGAAACAAAAAAATTTATTCGTATCAATAATTTTTTTTTCTGTTCTTTTTTTATCAGCACTTTAAATCCAAATTGCGAATGACATTTCCTAAAGATACAAATATCTGTATTATTTATTGTGTTCATTTTTTTTTATTTCTTGTAAAAAAAAAATTTCATGTCAATACAAAATACAGATATTTCCATCCAACAAGTAGTCACAAAATAATACCACAAGAGAAAATATATATATGTATATCAATACAATACAAAAAAATAAACAGAAGGAATTTTTGATTCTCATTTTTTATTTATAGGTTTTGAAACGAAAAAAGAGCCGGGTCAGCATATCAGATTGTCCAACGTTCCACGACATGTACATGTATCCAGGAATGTATTTTTGAGTCACAATAAAATACAAGCACCACAAATATATAAAAAATGACCACTGAAGAACCGAGTGAAAATGCAATATTCAACTCAGCTGACGTCGCCAAGACAACAAAGTGTCTCCATTCAATCCGATCAATTTTCCTACCCTATTTTTTTTTATTTTTATTTTGTCACCTTCTTATTTATATATTTCTTAGAAATACTCCGATTACAACTGGACTAATGTCATCTGAAATGAATATTTGAACCGTAATTACCGTAACATAGCCAAGTATGTAAGAGTATATTACACAAGATTTCAGATATTATCTTATTTTATTTACGTGATAATTTTAAGGAAACATAGACAATCAAATATTATGATGATATTGAATTGAATATAACATTTATTTATCTGATAATTTGATAAAATTGGAAGTGACTCGTTTTCGTTTTTTTATTTTTTCTCGAATATCACCAATCATTTTTTTCTTCTTCTGCCTACTTGTTTTTCTTCTACTTCGCACCGAAACCACCTAGTTCATTCCATTTTGGAGGACGGAACGGCTCTTTTTGTTTGTTTCTTGCCGCTGGAGGTTCTGTATTAGGATCAGGTATTTTTTCAATTGTCACTAGGTCCTTTGCTATTGGTAGATTTTTTAACTTCGAACATTCATCAATTTTCTTGGAATGAAAATACAATTCAAGTGAGGAATAATTTACGATGAATGAATATTTATTATTAATGAGAGGACATAATTACCTCGCATTCTACCGCAGTGATTTCATTTCTGCACCAATAAGTTGACCCATCCCGACAATCTAAGGGGCGTGCCTTTAATAATGAGAAGAGATGAAGAGAGATTTTATGATTTGAAATCGAAATTTGTAAATGAGTGAAGAATTATTATTTGAACTTACATTCGAGATGTACACGATAAATGCAAAAAACAGGAATAATATGAACCAGATATTCATTGTGAATTTACTCTCTATTTCTGTCCCTGGAGTAACGTACAGATGAAACGCGTGAGAATGAATTTTAATGTTCATTTTACACTAGTATTTATACCGAAATCACCTAAATAGACAAGAAGATAGGTAATGTCAATAAGTCAATTGCGTGGTTAACATAGAGAATTACCAACGTAGACTCTCAAATAATATGATAATATTCAAATGCGTATGAAACTCTATCATTTTCTAGATATCAAGCAAACAATTCGCAAGTAATCAATTCACAAAGTACATAAATATTGATCAGTTTTTGATTCTTTGCTACGTTATCAAGTAAAAGATAGAATTTTTATACACAATTGGATATTATCATATTATTTGAGAGTCTACGTTGGTAATCATCCATGTTAACAACGCCATTGACTCATTGACAATACTTATCTCCTCGTCTATCTAGGTACTTTCAGTAAAAATAAGAATGTAGAATAGACATGAATATTCTTAATTATATATTTCTTAGGAATACTCCAATTACAACTGAACTTATGCCGTCTGACTTGTTAATATTGTATTGTATTCTATGGAATATACTTATATACTATCGGCCGTTCCATATTATTCATGCTACAGATGGTTTGATTACGAGAATCCCTCTTGGTACTGAAAGCTTGATGATTGTTTCGTTTCTGGGTGCTTATTCCAAAATATTATACAATACCTGCACAGTAATCATTTTACCTTATTTAACATTGATGATATTTCCCAATCGAATATCAATTTGTATCACATGACTAGACATTGTCAAACACGTGATACATTATTTTCGTCGAATGAGCTCTATCACATCTAATCTGGATCTGGATTATTCAATTATGAAGAATTTCCATTTCATTTTGTAACATAATTTGTGATCACAGGTGAAGAATTATCGAGCAGAATATTCGATTTGTTATTCGGTGTTTGCATATCACGAATTGATATTCAAAATTATATAAAAAATATATATTCATATATGAATCCATAACCAACATGACAGTGTCGAATCAATATTGGAATAATACAATTTATTCTTCTTGAAAAAAAAAAAAAAAAAAAAAAAAAAAAAAAAAAAAAAAAAAAATACAACAAACATCTCAACGCGAAGATAAAACGGCCCGTGATCACTGTATTCCATATAAACTGAGTTATAATCACGTCTGTCTCTGCAGTTTGTTGTCTTCAGGCCCATGTACATACAATAAACATATGCCATAGCATGTCGTCGTGGATCCCCCGAAAAAAATTACCCATTACGATGAGACGACGTCCAACATATACCATAAACTGCCCCACTATCTTTTTCCTCATCTTCTTATGTCGCTATTCGGGTATTTTCTTACATATATATATTGTTGCGATCACAGCGATACTGACAAGTTTCGTCCCGGAAAGAATATACGAGAGAATATACAAAATATTTGAAATGATTATCACCACCTTCTGGTTTGGAGTCGGGTATCAGATTTTCTTAGGGAATCAATCGATCTGGTTCTCTCCGCGACACATAAACGAGAGAAAACGAAAAGAAATAATTATCATTCGCATTGAGATCCAATGTGAATGACTCGTCATTAATCCACTCATGAATACGACCAAATAAGTGACCAATCCATATTTTACAATAATGTGCTCGAAGGAATCATACATTGAGTCTGTCAGTTATACAAATTCAATCGTATTCAGAAAGCAAAATGATAAGGAAAATTCATCAACGCGTGCACATAAATTGTCATAGGCCTACCACGTAGTACTACCACAATCACTAGTTTATTCTCATGTATCTACACTCCATGAAATATCAATTGAATATTTATTCCGTAATTACCGTAACATAGTCAAGTATCTGAGGAAATATGATACAAAATTTCAGACATCATCTCATTTTATTCGCGTGATAATTCTATACAAACATAGACAATCAAATACTATAATGATATTGAATTGATTATAACATTTATTTTATCTGACAATTTCATAAAATTGAAAGTGACTGGTTCTTTTTCTTGTTTTTTTTGGAATATCCCCGATCATTTCTTTCTTCTTCCACGGAATTTTCTCTCTTCTACTTCCTAAACTATGATCCAACCCGTACACCCCATTTCGGCACACCGTACCTATCATGAGTTCTGTTTCCTCTCACTGGAGGTTCCGTATTAGGATCAGGTATTTTTTTAATTGTCACTAGGTCCTTTGCTATCGATTGATTTTTTAACTCTGAACATTCATCGATTTTCTTGAAATAAAAATACAATTCCAGTGATGAATAATTCACGATTAATGAACATTTATTATTAATGGGTGGAAATAATCACCTCGCATTCTGCCGCAGTGATTTCATCTCTGCACCAATAAGTTGGCCCATCACGACAATCTAAGGGACGTGCCTTCAATGATGAGAAGAGATGAAGAGAAATTTTATGATTTGAAATCGAAATTTATAAGTGGGTAAAAAATTATTATTTATACTTACATTCGAAATGTACACGACAAATGCAAAGAACAGGAATAATATGAACCAGATATTCATTGTGAAATAACTCTCTATTCCTGCTCCTGGAGTAACGTACAGATGAAACGCGTAAGAATGAATTTTTATGTTCATTTCACCCTGGTATTTATACCGAAATTACCTAGATACACGAGGAGATGAGTATTGACAAAAACTCGATTACGTGGTTAACATGTAAAATTATCAACGTGGACTCCCAAATAATATGATAATATTTGATTGCGAATGAAATTGCATAATTTTCTAGATATCATGCAAATAATTCGCAAGTGATCAATTCACAAAGTACATGAATATTAATCAGTTTTTGATTCTTTGTTAAGATATCTTGTAGAAGATAGAATTTTTATACGCGATTGAATATTATCATATTATTTGAGATTCTACGTTGGTAATCTTCCGTGGTAACCACGCAATTGACTCATTGACAATACTTATCTCCTCGTCTATCTAGGTACTTTCGGTATAGATACGAGAGTGAAATGGACATGAATATTCTTATTAACAGATTTCTTAGAAATACTCCAATTACAACTGAACTTATGCAATCTGACTTATCAATATTGTATTGTGTTCTATGGAATATACTTATATACTATCGGCCGTTTCATATTATTCATGCTACAGATGGTTTGATTACGAGAATCACTTTTGGTCCTAAAAGCTTGATGATTGTTTCGTTTCCAGGTGATTATTCCAAAATATAATACAATACCGGCACAATTATTATTTTACCTTATTCAACATTGATGATATATCCCAATCGAATATCAATTTGTATCACATGACTAGACATTGTCAAACATGTGATACATTATTTTCGTCGAATAAGCTCTATCATATCTTATCTGGATCTGGATTATTCAATTATGAAGAATTTCTATTTCGTTTTGTAACATAATTTGTGATCACAGGTGAAGAATTATCGAGTAGAATATTCGATTTGTTATTCGGTGTTTGCACATCACGAATTGATATTCAAAATTTGATAAAAAAATATATAGTCATATATGAATCCATAACCAATATGACAGTTTCGAATCAATATTGAGATAATACAATTTATTCTCCTTGAAAGAAAAAAAAAAAAAAAAAAAAAAAATACAACAAACATCTCAACGCAAAGATGAAATGGCCCGTGATCACTGTATTTCATATAAACTCAGTTATAATCACGTCTGTCTCTGCAGTCTGTTGTCATCGGGCCCGTGTATATACAATAAACATATGTCATAGCATGTCGTCGTATATCTCCTGAAAAAAGTACCCATTACGATGAGACGACGTCCAACATATACCATACACTGCCCCACTATCTTTTCCCTCATCTTTTCATATCGCCATTCGGGTATTTTCCTTCATACATATGTTTTAACGAACACAGCGATACTGAGAGGTTTTGTCTCGGAAATAATATACATGAGAAAATACAAAATATTTTAAATGATCATCACCACCTTCTGGTTTGGAGTCTGGTATCAGATTTTCTTAGGGACTCAATCGATCTGGTTCTCTCCGCGACACATGAACGAGAAGAAAAGAAAAGAAATAATTATCATACGCATTGAGATCCAATGTATTGACTCGTCATTAATCCACTCATGAATGCGACTAAATGAGTGACCAATACATACTTCACAATAATGTACTCGAAGGAATCATACATTGGGTCCATCAGTTATACAAATTCAATCATTTTCAGAAAGCAAAATAATAAAGAAAGTTATCAACGCGTGCACATAAATTGTCATAGGCCTACCACGTAGTACTACCACAATCACTAGTTCATTCTCATATGTCTACACTCTATGAAATATCAATTGAATATTAATACTGTAATTACCGTAACATAGTCAAGTATCTGAGGAAATATGATACAAAATTTCAGACATCATCTCATTTTATTCGCGTGATAATTCTATACAAACATAGACAATCAAATATTATGATGATATTAAATTGAGTAAATCATTCATCTCTCTGACATTTTTATAAAATTGAAAGTGGCTTGTTTTCCGTTTCGCGTTTTTTTTCGAATATCACTGATCATTTCTTTCCTTTTCTATGGACTTTTCTTTCTTCTACTTTCTACCCATTGTACCACCTTGGTACAACGAACCCATAATCTGTTCTGTTTCCTATTACTTGAGGTTTTTTTTTCGAATCAGGTATTCCTCCGAGTGCCTTTAATGATAAGAAATGAAGGAAAACTTCAAGCTTGGAAATAGTAATTCATAATTGAGTAAATAACAATTATTTATACTCACATTCGAAATGTACACGGCAAATGCAAAGAACGGGATTGATATAGACCAGATATTCATTGTGGATCAACTTTCTTTTTCTCCCTCTGGAGTAACGTACAGGTGAAACTCAAAAGAATAAATTTTTATGTTTATTTTACCCCAGTATTTATACCGAAATTACCTCGATAGAATAGAAGATAAGTATTATCAAAGAGTCAATTGCGTGGATGACTACCAACGTAAACTCCCAAATAATATGATAATATTTAAATGAGTATAAAATTCCATCATTTTCAAGATATCATGCAAATAATTCGCAAGTGATCAATTCACAAAGAACATGAACATTAATCGGTTTTTGATTCTTTGTTACGTTATCAAGTGAAAGATAGAATTTTTATACGCAATTGAATATTATCATATTATTTGAGAGTCTACGTTGGTAATCTTCCATGTTAACCACGCAATCGACTCATTGACAATACTTATCTCCTCGTCTATCTAGGTACTTTTGGTATAAACAAGAGTGTAAAATGGACATGAATATTCTTATTTATGTTTGTCTTAGAAATACTCCAGTTACAACTGAACTTATGTCATCTGACTTATTAATGTCGTATTATACACAAATTATATATGATCATATATACATAATACATAATATACGTACACAAAGGCACAATCGAGACACATTGTTGTTAAACGATCAAAGGCTACATATATAAAGTACTTTGCATGCCCATCTGAGAATTCTCACTCGCGTGGAAGAGACCCTTATACAGTAGATTCGCTCGAATGTTCTCATCTCAACAACTATCTCTATCATTTCTCTTTTCATCTTGTACTCTCACAGTTTCTCTTGCTCTTTCTCTTTATATATGTTTTGTTGGCGCATTATCAGCTGCCTTGCACGAATATTGAGGAATGTCCATGTCGATATATTCAGTATCGATTACAAATTGTTCAACACCTTGATGTCAATCATCTTCCAATTATCAACTTAAGCTATTTACGTTTCTAATCTTTCATCAACTCTACTGTTGGTTAATTCTATTTTTTTGTTTGTAGATATTAAATGAAAAAATGGTTTTTTTTAAACACATTTATTCATTATTATATATATATTTTTTTTGTTTTTTTTTAGATTAAATTGTAATAAGATTTGGCAACAGGTGTTTGTTTTCATTATGGATCATTTTTATCGTGTGTGATGAATAATAATAAGATGAGAGACAAAAATATATTTGTTTTTCTCTCGTGTCATTATAGAGAGAAAAAAAAAAATAATAATAATAAATAAATTATTATTTTTTGCAGTTATTTATATAATTTTTCCAGATGAATAAAAATAATATTGCGAGATAATTAGTAAAATTTTTCTGACGTCACTCTATCTTTGGTTAAAATTTTCTCTATCATTATAAAGACAACGACCATGATTCCTCTTTGTTCGCTCTGTCATATTGGCATGGCGCATTGTTGTGTCTGTGCATTAAACTTTGATGGAAACAATACGCCGGGTGTGATTCACGCACTTATATACACACACTAGCGACAATAAGAGGAGAGAGTGCGTGCACGAGAAAGGGTGAGTTTTAAAAGTGGTTGAGTGAAGAACAATACCTTCACAATATCAAGACCAAAGTTATGTGTAAACTTATGTTACATGTATATTAAAAGTATTTGAGGAGGATGAAAAGTGTTCACTTATACTTGAAATATTTGATATTCATATATATGTATTTTTTCACAACGCAATCTCTACATTACGATTTTCCTGCACACTCACGAATTGTATACAATTTACTTCAATATATTCACACTCGCAGACGTTTCTTTAGTTATATATATAAAAAAATGAGAGCATGTGTGAACAATAGCGTACTTGAAAACTTCAATATTGTCCTCCACAGCACATTTTGAATTTATTTATATTAAAAAATAAAAAAAAACAAAAAAAAAAAAATAAAGAAACTAAAAAAAGTTACATATGATATTTTTTTCCTCTCATTCCATCAATCGAAATTATTTCATCAGTACAATAATTTTTACAATAATATAAATAGTTGATGATAATGATGAAAGTAATGATAATGGAAATGAGCATTTTCAATTAAAATCAGAATTGTATGCGCGCGTCATTATTCCACTACAATTGTTCGCAGTAATTACTCTCGTCAAATTTGATGAAGCATAAATTGCAGATTTGCCACCTGGCACTTGTCGTTATATCGATATAACGTGCAATAATCGGTACTCCCAACGTCGGATTAATTGAAACGACCAGTAATACTGAATCCGATCGAAAAAGTGAGGAAACAAAAAATATATATATATATATAAAATATCAAATATAAAATAATAAAAAAATTGTTCAATATCGTAAAACAACCGTTTATGCTTCATTACACAGACACATACATATACATACATATATACAGAGTACGCTGAGAATTTCACGCGTATAGAAAAAGTTCCATCGTACAAATGTGCGAGAATTTATCACTTTTTTCAACTTCTCATATACCGAGAATTTTCTTTGTTTTATACTATTATCATTTTTTTTTTAATCTAATTTTTTTTTTTTTTTTTTTCTTTTACTTTTCACTACTCACGACTAGTTTTATCGCGGATAAACTCAACAATACAATTGCCTTCATAATGATTGCAATAACCGTCTAACGTTATTAAAATTAGCTATCGCGTGCCAAATACCGTATACACTGTAACATATATTTTACAGTTATGAATAAAATATTCTCGCCTAGTCATATACAGAGAAAAAAAAAAAAAAAAAAAAAAAAATCATAATAATCATGAATAATGAAAAAAGAAAAAAAATTTCCTGAAATAATATCAAACAAGTAAATCAATATTATACATATAACGAAGTAAGTGGGAACAAAGGAGAAGAATAAAATGAAAACATTATTTTATAAGCATAGAAATCTTCTGTGAACTGTGCGAGACAGTTGGAGGATGAGAAAAAATCACAACTAAAGTTGTTACATCCCAGAGATAATAATAATTGAATATATATATATATATATAGTAAATTGATGCCCGCGAGCAGCCCATTCTTATTCTACCAATAAATAATGCATGGACACAGTCATGACGGCGAAAATTAGGAGAGTACAATGTGCGACAATAGGGTACAAGAAGGAAGAAAAGAGTGAAAAAAAAAAGAAAAAAAAAAAACAGTGAAAATACGAGCGAGGCGGCAAATAAACGTCACAGTGGAAAAGAGACAATCATGTGAAGGACAGACTAGGGATTGAATAAAACAATGGGCGCTGTGAAAAGCACACAAAACTTGCTGTCAGAGTGGGAAGTGTACAGAAGAGTGGGAAATACTTTTTTTGATTTTATTTATACTTCATTGGTATTGTAATAAATTCTGCATTAAATGGAAATGCCTGAATAAACTCGTCTCTTCACCATTTCATCTCTTAACTTTTTCAAAATAAATAATGCACAATTTTTTGTACCACTTTATAAGCACATAAATACATAAAAAAAAATAATAAAAAAAAAATCCGGTAAATAAATTAAACAAACAATAAATATCTGATGATTTATATATTTAAATGTTTATAAATGAATATATATATATTTAAATTATTAACCAGTTTGATGTTTATTAAGAGATTCAATATCAATAGTTTCTTTTTTTTTTAGCATCGAATAAATAATTTTTTCATACGCGTATGTATTATTTAAGCCTCTCTGTGATCGGTTCCAAGAGAATGAATGACGTGTATCTCACTGAGAAAATTGATGAGGATAAAAACAAAGTAAATGGAACAAAGTAAAAAACCATAACTGCGTCGAGCGAGAAAGCCCATTATATTGAGGTATACAGCAGAGCTTGCGAGTGAACAAAGAAGGAAAGCCAAACAGCCGTCCATCATATCGCTCGTTCTGATTATCGCTCGATAATCTGGTTGACGTAGAGCGTCCAAACTCCAGACTAATCCTAACCCCAGTAGAGTGTTGAACATTGGACCACCAAAGCAAGCTGAGTAACCCATGCGAGGATATCCCTGACGTGCTACTGCCACATTGGCGATGAGATCTGAAAGGGTTGTGAGATTATATTTACGTGATCATGTGAAGGCATTCATGAGATTTTATCTGAGTACACTCTAAAGAGTGAGCTTATCTATTTGAAAATGATCAAAGTGAACTTTACTGTGGCGTAATAATCTCATTTACGTTTTACTTTACATCTCACGTTCATTCATTCATTATCGTATAATAATCTTTTGTGATGACAAATAAGTTATATTACATTGATTAATACTTTACATTGATTTTTTTATCATTGATATTTTAATATAGATATCCTATTTTTTTTTTTTGCGTCATTTTATATTGAATTTCAAAAAATAAAATTCAAACTCACCACCGATACTATTACCCCAAGCGAGTAATGTTATACCAAGCATCGCATCAGAAATTCCACTGGCAAAACCAATACACTGAAGTACTGACATAACTTCATCAGCAACTAACCAGACCACTACCATAGCACCGAAAAATCCAATGAAGGCGAAAACCTGAAAGACATTATGATTTATCATTTAAATCTAATTAATAATTGTATAATCACAAAATTTCTATTACACTGTGATACTTGGGTGGATGATTTTTTTCAGTGATAGAAAAAATAATTATTGCTACAATTGCACTGAGACAAGCGACAATGACGACTATTGGTACTGGTCCAACACTCACATTGTGAACTGAAATACAAATGACAACATATATAGTATGTATACTATTATATATTCTGTATTTGTGCTTGTTAAAAATATTGTTGAGTTGTAAGAGAGAGAAGTACACCTCCATCCAAGTGTACATATTCACCTTCCAATATAACAAGTGCAATAGTTGGCGTTAGGCAGAGTTGTATGCAATTGAGTAACTTGGACCAGCCTCGCCTCACCGCAGTCTCATTTACCACAGGAACAAACAATTGAAGCCACAGCATGATTGGCGCCCGAATAATCATAATTATTTTAACGAATGTCCCTGCCTTTTCCCACTCACTTCCATTGATGGGGTTTATATCGTAGAGAAATTCTTTGAAGAGTCCTTGAGGACGATGTACACTATTATTTGGAACGTTTTCATCAATTTCAGTGGATTCACGTCGTCTACGTCTAATCGTTTCTTCCATTGCAATTGCAACGTCTGAAAAAAAAAAAAAAAAAATGAAAATAATTCATATAAAAAATATCAGCCATCCGAAATAATTGCTTTTGTCATTATTATTTTTTTTTTTTTCCCCGACCTATTTTTGCTTCAACACTGTACGCTCCAGGCTTTAATGAAATATGTTTTTTTAGATTTGCAGCCATTTCTTCAGCAATATTAAATATTTCCATTACTTGACCACGTTGATGGGCTGAAACTCGTGCTAAATATTAGAATGATCAAACAAAAAAAAAAAATATATATCTGCGTGTGTATAATATAAAATTCATTCAGTTAATTATTAAAAAATTTTAACCTTTTCTTTTAGCCACACGACTATCACAATATTGCATTCCCACCACGGTTACAATAAATGCAATATAAATCATAATAATACCTGGAATAACAATTGAATAATTAACAATATAATATTAATAATAATAATAATAATAATAATAATGATAATGATTGAATAGTAGTAAGAATAAAAACAAAAAAATTACTCAACTCAAACCCTCCCACAAATGAATAATGTTATCTTCAGTTACATATGCTATCCAACTTACTGCAAATATATAAAAAATACAATCACGCATAAATGGCTTTGGTAATACACGAAGTGGTGAAAAAATCGCTACAGAGCCAGCAATTACAGTAGTAACAAATATTCCGGCGCCTATGAGCTCAGTAAACATTATTAATTCTTCATCTCCTCCATCAGCAACTAAAGATGTAAATATATCTGGTGCACCATTACCAAATGCTAAAATTGTCACGCCAGCAATATTTTCAGATAAATGTAATACATTAGCAATAATTGATAGTGATGGGCAAAAACTGAAAATAAAAATTAATTAATCATATAAATTATTATATATGCAAATTATTTTTTATAAACGAGAAAGAAAGAAAGAAAAAAAAACAAATATCAACATCTGAATGAAGATAATTGAAGTGAATTATAAAAATCCTAAAAGAATTGTATATAAAAAATTCAAGTCATATCACGAGTTTCCGAGATTGGTTATCAGTTATCTGTGAAAATTCCTCGAGGTAACATTGCACAGTACATTTTTTTTTTTTTTTTTTTTTTATTTTGAATTGTATTCCCAACTATGCAATCTTATATATGAATATTGAGTTATAAAATATACAATAGAATAGATAAAATACAAAAGGTTATTCGTACAAGTTGTCGGCCGTTGTTGCCAACGTAAGGAATAGATACAATAGCCATAAGGTAAATAATATGAGACCAATAGAAAACCACATTATATTATCTGACCCAAATGTACAAAATAATAATTCTGCATATTGTATGTGAGCTGCTAAATTGCAATCCTCAGTATTTTTTACCCACTCACAACGATCGTTAATTGGAATTGACCAAACGTAAGAGCAATCATCCTTGAAAAAAAAAAAAAAAAAAAATCAATTGATTAAATAAATTTTATAAATTTGGTCAATAAATTTTTTTTTTATTCCATCTAAATTATTAAATGAATTACCTCACGTATTGGTAATCCGCCATACCTGTGCACTGATTTTCTCCACTTCATTTTATTTTGATGTTCAACTGTTAAAAAGTTACTGTCAACACTCTTTTGCTCTTTCTCACTGTCTTGTCTTTCATATTGGAATTGCGACTAAGTTCAGACGACATCTCAGACGAATTTAATTATTCCTATCTCAATCTTCATCTTTCTTTGATGACTATTCACTTTTCAACATTTAATTTAATTTTAAACTGATTGTTAAATTGAATATATTTATCAATAATTCATATATAAATAAATAAATTAATAGATAAATTATTTCTATCACACTATATCTCAAATAATAAAAATAATGTTATGCCAGATAATTTTCTATTTCGAAATAAATTTTTTTATTCTTCCTAAAAAAATTTTGAGAACACACGAACACACTTATTCGTACATTAGACAAACGAGAGGTTCATTAGTGTCGAAGTAGTGTCTATATTGGCATTGATCCATCCCCAAGTTATATATATATATATATATATATTTGAGTTGACTTGAGTTCAAGGAGAGTGAAAAAGAAGACGTGACAAAAGAGAAATAGATAACGAGATTATGGAAATACGAGACGACCAAAATTAAAAAAACAACGAAAATTTAAAAAGAAAAATATATAGTAAAATAAATAAATCTCCAAATAAATTTTTATTATAAATACAACTGAAAATAAATATTTACAAAACACGAGTAATAAAAAATATTTGATTATATTAGTAGGATCATTCATAATCAGATGTAAAATATAAAAAAATAACTGATATGTTTTCTCAATAATTATTAATAATTTGTAATTTTATTTATTGATTAATTTGTTTTGTTTTGTTTTGTTTTTTTTTTTTTTTTTTTTTTTTGCATTGTAATAAAGCAAGAAAAATAAATAGATAAATACATGAATGAATAAACAAAATGATGAGAAAAGAAGTGGACATGCGAAAAAAAAAAAAAAATTATATTTTTATCATCATTTTATATTACGAACGGGGAACTGTGCACGACAAATCCACTTCCTGTTTTTCTTACTACCCATTGTACCTCACTTCCCCACTCTTCTCTCATTTATAATGTTACCTAGCCATTGCAACAGTGAAATGTATAAAGAAACAAGAAAATGCAAAAAGCTTCTTTTCTACGGTATAGCGGTGACTCTTGTAATTAATACAATGCTTTTACTGGTATTGTTCTTCAGACCAGGAAATGTTGCCAACAGAAAGCTCTTTTACCTGAAAAGAATAATTGTCAACTCAGTACTTCAGAGCTAGTTATCGTAATTTTATTCAATGTACAAGTTTTTTAAAAAAATATATATATATATGTATGTTTTTTTTTTATTCAAATTAATATATGACTTTTTCAAACTAAAAAAGTTTTGAATTAAATGAAAATAAATGATAAATATCATCGTATTATTTTTAACACTGCAAATAATATATTAATTCAAATAATGAAATATATTTTGCTATATACATATATATGTATTAACTGAAGGAATTTTAATTAATTTCAAAAATTTCGATATATTCTACTACTAAATTGTTATAACAATTGCAGTATGTAATAATGGATAATAGGACAGATGCACTCAATATATCTCGTGTGCTATTACAAAACAACATTTCTTTATTTCAAGACTCAACCTAAATTATATATATTTGATATGGAACATAATAATTTCTGGAAAACATTTTCCATTAATTAAAAAAACTTTGGATTCGTGTATCTATCTATTCTCCCGATCCCCGAGGCCTCCGCATAACTGAGGGCTAGTGCAGGTATAATGATGTAAGTTATCATATATGTTTTCAAGGATTGATATTTTTTTTTTTCAGGTGAGAAGCCAATAAATTGATTCCTTAAAGGAATCTGACACCCAACATTATCATCAAGAAGTGATAATGATTATTGTGAAATTATAAATGAAATTTTCTCTATGTGGTATTTTCAGGCCAAAAATCCATTGCCACGAGTGAATCGCATTTACGGAACACGCAGTTTCCGTCACAATATATATATATATTTATTTACAAAGAAGAGATATATATTAATATTGTATGTAAGATAATAGCCTGCATCCGTTCGAACTGATAGAATATACTGGAAATTGTTGTCATTGGGGCACAGTATGAATTGACATTTTATAAAATGCCTTCATCAGTTTTAAAACTTACTCATCATTGCTAACATACTTGTGCAAGCAAAGTGCAAAGTTTAATATGAATTCAATATATATGTATATTTCAATAATTATTGTAACATTACAATTAGTTGGTGATTCAAATCAAATATCATTAGCTTCGCAAGATCCATCAATTTGCGAATATAGACGCAGGTAAATTAATTATCTAAAAAATCATTTAATACACTGTAATACATTAAATTTATCTACTGCATACAGTTTATCATTGAATTAGTTGATTACAGTATAAAAGTTTCAAGATACGTCCCATATATCGAGACTTATAGAAAAAAAATTATATTTTTTTGGAAAACTGCAACCCGATACAACTATCGATGGGAGGTAAATTAATTTAGCATTATTTCCAATTTTTTTTTGTTTTTTTTTTCTCAATAATTTTTTCCTGAAAACTTCAATTAATTTATGTTTATAATTTTTAAATAAGTATCACTATGAATGGATTACGGAAGAACGATGTTGTGCACATTATCAAAAAATTGGAAAAAAATGTCGGCCAATGTGCAATGGAGATTGTAAAAATGGAGTTTGTATAGATCCTCCACATTGTACTTGTAATGCTGGTTATTCATTGGTGTCGCACGGATTATATGATAGATGTGTGCCCGAATGTGTCCCAGGTTGTATTAATGGGACGTGTGATGCACAAGGTACCTGCATTTGTAATGATGGATATATACAGTTTGGAAATTCCTACACGTGTGTCCCACACTGTGATCATCCTTGTTTACCTCTTTCTTACACTCGATGTATTTCACCAAATGTGTGTGGTTGTATTGATGGATATAAAGAGGAGAATCACACAATTCTTTCAAGCACTGAAATATTGACATGTCAGCCTATTTGTGAATCAGATTGTGGTCCATATAGTCATTGTTCGAGACCAAATGTTTGTAGTTGTTGGCCGGGTTACATCAACGTCAATTCACCTTTAGAATCATCAATTACATGTATGCCCTATTGTAGCACACCGTGTGGTGAAAATAGTATATGTATAGATCCAGAAAAATGTCATTGTTTACCTGGATTTAAATATCCCAATGATGATAATGATAGTTCCAACAGTCCGTGCATTCCAATCTGTGAATCACAGTGTCCTGAAAATTCTATTTGTGAATCACCAAATAATTGTGTATGCCTAAATGGTTATGAAGGAATTAATATATTGAATAACAATACAAGTAAAATAATTTTACAAGAATGCAAGCCAAATTGTGAACCATCATGTGGACTTCGTGGACATTGTATATCACCACAAACATGTTCTTGTATGGAAGGTTGGATATTATCAAAGGATGCATCATCAAATGAATATTGTTCTCCATTTTGTAAATCATCATGTGGAAATTTTTCATCATGTGCATGGCCCAATCGATGTGCGTGTCATCTTGGTTATGAAGTAATATCACCAAGAACTCTTGACAGCCCATATGATTGTATACCAATTTGTGATAAAAAATGTATAAATGGTTTTTGTGCATTTCCAAATATTTGCCAATGCAATCAGGGCTATGGCTTGGATACATCGGATCCATTTAATTGTGATCCAATATGCGGCGATTACGGTTGTATTTATGGTAATTGTACAGCACCTGGCGAATGCACATGCATTGACGGATATCAACTTAATGTAAATAATAAATGGCAATGCGATCCAATTTGTGATAATTGTAATAATGGAACTTGCATAAATCCAAATAATTGTGTGTGCAATCTTGGATATGAAAAAAATGAAAATAATCAATGTGTACCAAGTTGTTATGGTCGTTGTGTTAATGGTACGTGTATCGCACCAAATAAATGCAAATGTAATCACGGATACATTACAATAAATAATAATGATAATTTTGAAAATAATTCAAGTATGTGTATGCCATTTTGCGAATTTAATTGTTATAATGGTAGTTGTACATCGCCAAATATTTGTACATGCAATAATGGATATAAAAAAAATTTAGAAAATAATTGCGTGCCAAGTTGTGATGGACAGTGTGAATTTGGAAATTGTCTTGCAACTGGACAATGTCAATGCAATGATGGTTATATCATTACAAATAATTCAATTGGTAATATTTGTCAACCATATTGTGAATTAGATTGTATTAATGGTGAATGTGTATTACCCAATACATGCAAATGTAATCAAGGATATGAAATTGACAGTAGAAATCAAAGTTTGTGTATACCCGTTTGCGATGGTGGGTGTGATCATGGTGATTGCATTGAACCAAATAAATGCCAATGTCATGCTGGTTACATTCATTACGACAATTTAACATTTAACATGCCTGATAAATCAGATCAGCCAAAAAATTGTGTCAATCCTTGTAGCAATGAATGTGGCATACACGGGATTTGTAATATTGAAAATCGAACTTGTGACTGTTTTCATGGTTGGACCGGTGGAAATTGTGGTATTGTCTCACTGTGTGGGATTATCCGCAGTGCGAATGACATGGATTTTTTCCAATGGTGAGTTGGATATTTTTTTTGGTTTTATTTTATTTTATTTTTTTTTTACATTACATTATAAAATAAGTGAAGCAAAGGTGAAAAATAAATGACGGAGAAGATGAAAATACAAATATTTAAAGGCTTAAAAAAAATATTTCTACAAAATTTATTCGTTTGAATAAAATTTATTATCGCAAAATTTTTTTACTGGGAATAAATTTATGGAAAATAGTCTTTCACGAATAAATATTTGTTTTCTTTTGTTTTCACATATTTTTAAATGCACAGTGGGATAAAATTTACGATAAAAAAAAAAACAAAAAAAAACAAAAAAAAAACAAACGTAAAGTGAATAATTCATATTATTCGTTGACCTATTTATATATTACATATTAAATTTTGTTAAAATATTTGCTCGTTCCGAGAACGTATAATGAGATGATAATATTGTACAAAATATGGATATATCAAAAAATATACGTGAAAATATGTATAAAATGTCATGAAGTATCGTTAACACCAATTGTATACGAAATCGAATGCATTTATGGAGTCATTGTCGTATTGAAGCGTGTGTCAAACAAACAAAACTAAAAACAAAAAAAAAACAGTGATAAGATGAAACGAGGAAAAAAAAATAAAAAATAAAAAAAGAGAATGAATGAATGAAGATGGCAGTAGGTATTTACGAGGGTCATAAAGCGTAGTGCATGGCAGCGCATCGTAATGTGCCACCGTTGCACCATCGATTTTAACCCCCTCTCTATTCACATATATATGTAAAAGATATATATAGATAGATAGATGGATAGAAATACCGATGAAACTCTCACGACTGGCAAAACGATAAAATTATCCAACGCCTTGCCCCGTTTCCACAGGATCGCCGATAGGAATGGGACGAACGACACCATTGGGAGTCTGCTGACTATAAACTGGCATGGTCCAACGTGCAGCGAAAAGTGTGTTCTGGATAGCATCAATGACACAAGCGGATGCTTCCATCTCAACACTGATACTCAAGACCAATACATTTTCAACAGTACATTTGTTTGTTTCATGGATTCCGGTGCGTAGCTCATCAAACACTTTTCGATTTTTCTTATTGTGACACTTTAATAATATCGCCAGTACCTGATTTTATTTTCCAGTTGTTATATTATTCGATAAAAAGTTAACAAGGAAAGAGAAGAAAAAAAAAGTGGGAAATAACACAGAGATGTATTTGTATACATAAATATTTATAGTATTTTTTATTTTTGTTTTTTCAGTATAAGATTTTTTTTTTCTCGCTATTCATTTATTTAATTAGTTTTTTTTTTTTTTTTGTTTTCTTCTTTTTGAAATAATTACTCAATAAAAATACAATACTATTGTACCTGAAGTAAGACACTATTTTATTTTTCGATAATTCAATGAGAAAAGAAAAGCAAGAGAAATAGTAGAAAATGAACGTAAAGAAAAAAAAGAGAAAAAAAAAATTTCAAATGTGTTGGAGAATATCTCGCCAATGCAATTTTCTTAATTAATGTTGAACTTCCAATAAATTTCAGCATCGTGGTGTAATTCCATAGATCTACAGTCAAGTAATCGCATTTACGGTGGAATAACTGCCACAATAATTCTCATAATTGCAATTGCTGGTAGTACCGTAGTGATTTTCGTGATAATAAAACGTCACAGACAGCAAAACTATATTGGTAACTATGTATATACACTGTGTTCATATTACACATGACCTTCTGTCCTGTTCATTGTTAAAAACAAAGAATCTGATGACTTAATGAATTTGATGGTTTTTCAGCAAATCCAACAAACAATGACAACCTGTTGAAACAATCAGAAGCAACGGATTCACTATTGACAGAGGATAGTTCTTATCTCTAAATGAACGAATTTGCAATACAACAGATATTGTCATTTTAACATCAATTTACCTAAAAAAAAAAAAAAAAAAAAAAAAATATATAAAAAGTTATATAATTAAGATATTAATTTTAAAAATACAAATTTCATAATTATTGTTAAATATAAATATTTGATGACATTTTTAATTTTTCATATTATACTTTATAACAATTATATTTTATTGATGAGAAAAAAAAAAAAAAAAATTGATTTAGTTTTTTTTTTCGTTTTTTTTTTTTTTCCCCTTAAAATTCAGCCATCGAATGGAATGAAAGGCTAATGCTAATATCCAAACACTTTTTGCGGTTGACTTTTATATTTGCACACGTACATTCACACTGAAGTAAAGAATACTCTCAGATGTCGAAACTTAAACGGCAGTACGGTAATTGGCAGCACACAGACTTTTTTTACCCTCTCTCACTATTTCATTTTCTTTTACTGTTTCGTGCTGTAGCACACTCTCAACTATACAGTTGCGTTTTATTTCTTTGCATTAATTAGCCGGCAAATGTGATGGGCTAAAAGTTTTACATAGAGTCCATTCTGCAATACTCCTCCACGACGAAGAAAATCTCAATATTTCTCTTGGTTTACCCATGGAAATTCTACAATATTATATATATATATATATATATATATATTTGAAAGTAAGATGAGAAAATCTCTTTCCTCTTCATTTCGACCACGTTCCAAGCCGCATATATACATAAGTGTCTATCGCGTAGTCATTAAAAAAAATTTTTTTTTGTTCTTTTTTTTTTGTCTTTTTCATCTTTCTTCACTTTAATTTTTATTTTCTCTATTTTTTCATTTTCAATCCACCACAGCTCATACACTCGTATAAACTTCCCACCCGAAAAATCTACAATACTCGTAGAAAACTTTTTTTTTCATCCCACTGGCATTAAAACACTAAAAACTATAGCAATTACATTTGTAAGCGGATTTTCTCGTGTTACATATTCTCTCAAAGCCATTTATGTATATATATATATATAATGCATACTTTTATCGTGTCGTTTGTTTGTTTGCTCTTATTTTTACTTGAAACTCTCCACCACAAGCACAATATACCTCTTAATTAACCACCTCGTATATAACATAGTTATATGTATATATATGAAAATGAAGTGAGATAATGTAGGAGGAAAAATAGGGAGAGAAGCGCCGGAAATGAGAATGAAAGTGTTGAAATGACAGTGTTGGTTTCATTGTTTTGTTCACTTTTCATTTCTATTTTTTATATATCTATGTACCTTTTTTTTTTTTTTTTTTTTTCGTTTTAGTTTTCTGAGTAAATTCATATTTGATAAAAGTATGAGGAAAAAGGAAAAGTGTGTAAATGAAAACAAAGGGAATAAAAATGTGTTTCGGGGCATTGTATTTATACGACGGGAGATCGTCATATTTTTCCTCTCTTTTTTCTTGTTTTCAATGAATGAATTTGAGGAATCACACAATCTCTGTGATGTACATATATATATACGTTCCGGGAAAAAGGGAATCTTTTCGTTGTTGGGGATGCCGCCGCTGGCAGATAAAACCTGTGAGCTCGTTAGAGTTTTCTCGGATGCTCGTTAGCCAACAGCGTGCGCTCATGTCACTCACATATACTATATAATAATATATAATATATATATACGGATAAAAATGAGAGAATACAATGAATTCACCCAAGTTCTTTACCCTCGTTTCATTTCAAATCAGCTTTTCACTCAATGATGTCTTTCTATTTTAAAATTGCATTCGCATGTTTAGGACAGATGAAAATTTTCTCGTTACTTATTAATTTTTTTTTTTTTTTTTTCAATATATTCTCAATAATATTTTTTTTTTCATGATATTAATATCAGTGATCGTAATCATATTAAATTTTTAATTAAAAATGACAATACGATCAATAAAAAAAAATGCATAAAAAATAAATTCAAAGAAGGAAATGAAATAATTTTTCATCTCAAAAAAAAAAAAAATTAAAAAAAAAACAATAATGGGGATAATTAAATCATACATTATTTAAAATAGGATTAAATATAATGCTGACCCAGTGACTAAATTTTCCTTTTTCTTATTATCACGATTTTTCATTTTATTTCATTTCATTATTTTTTTTCCATTACAATTCATACAGAACAGAGTTAATTAAAAACTTTTGTTCACCGTGTAGAAAATGAACGATTAATAATGAGGAAATTTTCGTTAGAACTAATGGCAAAAAAAATAAAAATAAATAAATAATAAAGACGAATTTTGTATATTATATGTTTGGTTCATTCGATTTTTATCATGACAATGGATTTTTTCAGGCCACGCACAAATATTACACACACAATTGAGTTTAGTCAGGATCGAGTGGAACGATTAGATAGACGCAATTTAATTCAATTCTCTCGCTCCCTCGCGCGCATCATGCGTACTTCCGTTCCCACTCTCATTCCATCACATCTATCTCACTTACTTACTCGTTTTATTTCACACGCGGTCTCATTCGCACTCTGCTGACTGCTGCGTAATCGATATAGCATTATCCTCGTTCCTCTCTATTTCTCTGTCTAAAGTTTAATTAATCCCAACGAGCCATTCGAAAATTTATTTCTCCACCTATACGACTCTCTTCTTCACCATTGAAATGAGGTTTTCGTTTTTATTTTATTATTGTCATTTTATTCATTTTTTCACTTGCTTATTTGGTCACGAAGTGGAGGAAAACGTTACCAAAATAGGCCGGTGCTACGTAGATATAATCAAAGTATAATATAAAAGCAATCAGACACACCACCTGTTACTTTGTTATTGGTCACAGCGTTAAAATTGAGTTTTATTTTATTTGTCCATTCGTTGAAAAATCCTACATGAAAATTTCGTTATTTTCAATACTAAATAATAATAATAATAATAATAATAATAACAACATAAGAGACATAAAAAAAAAAATAAGCGAAATATAAGATTAAAATTATTCAATATGTGATTTTTCAAGGATTGAAACGAAATTAATTCATATCAAATAAAAAGGAAAAATTAATTATTATAATCAATCGGTCAATTATTGAAAATCAAATTTTCTATAGTAAGTAAAATAAATTAACTTCCAGTAATTTTTATTCCATTGAATTTTATCTTCACAATGCTCAGAAAATTACAACAATATTGATTATTTTTTTAATGTTTCGTATTCCCTTTCTTATTCTGTTTCTCTTATTTTTATTTTCACTTGCATTGAAATTTATGGATTATAAATTCACCTACTGAACAATATGAATATTTATGAGAGGCGAAGAAACACGCCCACAAGACGATTAAATTTTCATATTATTATTGCATTATGAAAATCGTTGGTATTGTATATAAAACTTTTTTTGTTTAATTGAAAAAAAAAAGAAAAAAAAAAAAATACTTCAAAATATACGCGGTGGAATTCTCAGTAAAACGAGACTGAAATATACACAGTGGCGATGATGGTATGTACTGAACATTTTTGCATCGAATTTATATATTATATAGGTATATATATAATTAATATTACACCAATACACTGTCCAACACAATACACCTAGCGGTAAAAGTGTAATTGTATCATCGGAAATTTCGTTTGATGGAAATTGAAGGGTGAGATCAAAGACAAGTGTAATATAATAGACACGGATATTCAAAAGTTAAAAAAAAAAAAAAAAATCACCTAACGATTTGTTTGAATGAAAAAAAACAAAAAAGAAAAAAAAAATGAAAAACAAATTGAGTTTTTGTGGAAAATACTGTATATTAAAGATAACCCTAATAATAAGCAATGCAAATAATTATATATAAAATCCCTTTTTGTTTATATAAACTAAATCCTATTATAACTTTACAAACTATATTATATACAACTTAAATTCTTCACTTATATTATATATATATATATATTAAAAAAAATAATTAATCATCCACAACAATAATCCGAGAATGGACAAATAATATAAGTTGAAAATAACTTGATCGTATCACGTAAATAAAGTAAAAAAAAAAAAAAAAAAAGCAATTCAACAAATATAATTTTCCCTTCTGTATATCGAAAATTGGAATTTAGCTTTATCAACATTCAATATAGGGGACACAGGACTACAAAACGAAAGATCGAGGGGGATGACAAAAGCTTCAGGGCACAATATAGAACACACATAAACACACATCAGTATAAATATATGTATATATATAATATGTTGTGGAATTTATACATACTGCCAAGTTACGATAAATGTACTTTTGGAGCCTTGAAAACTCAACAACATATCAAGAAAAAGTACGAAGAAAAGTCGATGTATACGCGTGTGTTGGGCTTTGATGTTAAATATAAAAGAAACGTTGGAGTAACTTGAATATAAAAATACTCAGGGGAATGTCTATAAAAAATAAAAGTAGACAGTCCTGGCATCTCACTATCACATTATCAACCATCTCGCTCATTTTCTTTTTCTCTCTCTCTCTTTCTCTCTTTCTTCTCCTACTGTTGCAATTCCACGCGTGCTCGCCTCAGATAACCACTCCTAAGCAGAGTTAATGAGGAACTGTGTCCGCAAGAATGCGCGCTCTCACATACACCCACCCACACATACACACACACACAGACACACACATATATATATATATACATCAAGATAACGTTTGTCCGTATAATAAAAGATATTTTCTCTCTCTTTATTTTCTCCTTTTTGTCAATTTACTTTTGGTACCAGGCGTGCGCTTGTTGCTGATGCTCAGCCGAAAAACAACAGCGAAGTACAAAAATGAAAATCACTTGATTGCAGGAAGTCATTTTTATCTCTCTCTTTCTCTCATCTTTTTTTTTTTTACTTTTCTATTATTCGTCCTTTTTCCCTTTTATCTCTACTCACGCGAACGCTATTATACCTCCTGTATATAGAATAAATTCACCTTTCGCTTTTCTATACGCTCATCTTCTATTTCCGTAAAGTCTTATTGTTCTACACTACTACTACTACTACTACTACTGCTGCTGCTGCTGCTGCTGCTGCTGCTGCCTGACTATACCATCGTTGTTCTACTCATTTCCTTAACTTTGGTATTGTCAACTAACCACAAGAGAACATCTTACATATATATAAACCTTTTATATTCTATCTCTTGTTCCTCTTATATTCTCATAGCCGCATTCGACTATTGAACTGTTAGCCCCTCATGCTTTTAGTATTGTATGAAAGGCATTTGAAATATGCGAGTGACATAAAATTTTTCTACCGATTTTTTTTTTTTTTTTTTTTTTTTCCTTTTATTCCTGCTCAAATCAACGAAAAAAACAGACATTACCATTTCCTGTTTCATTGTTTTTTTCGAAAGACTAAAGATGTCATGGGTAAGGAGGAAAATTGTGAGGCTTTACGAAAATTAGTTTGTCTTGACGAGGATTCATTGGCATGGAAGTCATTCTTTTTTCCAACAGACGTGGGATCTGCTTGCTAAAATTTTAGGGTGAGGTGTACAGATGAAGAAAAAGTATACGATAATAAGACGTCGGGTGAATGAGAAGATATGGAGGCAATGACATAAATTTAAATTCACTTTATCTCACAATTTCATTTAAAATTATTTAAATAAAAATTCCTATGGATTATTTTAATTTAATGTTGATATAAAATTACAATGTAATTTTAAGTGTTTAATTAAATTAATAATTTATTTGATATTATAAAAATATAATTATGAAAATATTTATTTCATGTTATGAATTATATTTCAATTTAAGATTGAACTATTGAAAATTATTGAAATCAAGAAAATATATAGTATACATTTATATTGTATAACGTGATGAGGATGAGTGGAGTATATAATTGGTAGATATTCGGGTAGGATTTGTGAGATTGCAAAGGAAAGTGTATCAAGGGATGGTAAGATAGTCAATAGAAGGGTAAGACAATGGGGAAGAAAGGGATGGACAATAGATGAGAATGAGAGAGAATACAACTCTCCCAGATAGCTGATACCGTTGTCCGTGACAATTAGCAGAGATTTACCACACATTGCCAACTGTTGTCTATGTCCATAACATTTTAGGATCAAAACGATCGACAGTTAATTGTGTGCGTTGTCTTAGTCGAGTAAAAATAGACACTGAAATCGACACTGTCAATATCTGTCGCTTATACTACAAAAAACAAAAAAAAAAAACAATTTTTTTTTTTTTTTTTTTTTCCAATTATAAATAATTAAAGTTAAATATTACAAACATTACTATGAATTTTCATGATTAAATATTTGTCAAATATATTCAAATACTGTTAATTTAATTCTCGAAATTCAGAGAAAAAAAAAACACAATAAATAATAATAATAATAATAATAATAATAATAATAATAATAATAAAATAATAATTTAACAATACACGTTGCTTGAAAAAATAAATAAAAAAAAACTGTCTGTACTCACTCTATTATTGCACATATAATATTTATTTAGTAGTAGAATAGACAGTAATTTCACGCATGTGCACATCAATGGGAAATCGATCGACTGTGCGACATCATAGGATATGTACAATGGGAAACAAATTACGAAATTACCATACTAAGTGACTTTCCGGTGGTGATGTACACTAGTACCCAAGTGCATTGCGGGGAAATGAAAATTGCCTCATGACGAAATATATACATAAATGCATATACATATACATATGAATATATACATATATACATACATGAGGTGTAGACATATAGACTAAAATCAGCATCATGATCTATACCAAGATCGTGATGGATACCATTTGCATCTGTCCAATACTACTGCATCTACCACCCGCGACCTGCTGCGGCCACCCACACCTCATTAATGTTTCAATACGCAATGTGTCTACACTATATTGAACTATCGTATACAAATGTATGTGTATATACATATCGTCTCGTTCATTGTTGCTAATTAGCATTGGACAATTGGTACGTTTGATTTCCTCTGTTCTCTTCATTTCCTATTACATGACCATGACACATCACCTGTCAATGATGAAATAAAATTTGTAAAATTGTGTTTATCTATAAATTAATTACATGATGCAATACTAATTATATTATATAATCACAAAAATTCAATCAAAATTATTCAAAGGTCATGAAAAAATTCTATTTTTCATTTTAAAAATAAAAATATGATAATAAATATTTTTTCACATTCTTGTTTTTTTATTTTTTTATTTCTCCAACTTTTGATGAATAATGTGATCTCTGAAAAATATTTCAATTTTAATAGAAAAGTTTCTCAATGTAAAATATTCATGTTGAAATAGTATAAATTTCTGAATAGGCAGATATAGTTACTCTCAATCGTCGCGTGACATACAGGAAAGTACCCGATGTATCAACATTTGCTATAGTGCTCTTTACATAAGGAATTTATATAGAGTCTACATATACATAATCATATAGCAGTAACAATGTGATGTACATGTGCTTGTCCTTTTTGCTTCAGCTTGTGCATCTACCGTGTCTAGTAAAGTTTGTTTAACGTGTAGCCTCTTGTTATGTCTGTCTACATATATGTATATATATCAAACTAACAATAAGATCAATATAGTGTGATTTACCAGTCAAGTTCATGACTCATGAAGAATAAATCAACTATACATTTGTTATTTCACAATTGTGTGATATTTTATGAGGAAAACAATAGTATAAAAGGTAAACAAAACAATTATAACAGCATTAAATTTTATATAAATAAAATATATGTGCGTAATATTGAAAGATATAAAAAATTATTTGAAAGAAAAGAACAAAAAAAAAGAAAGAAAGAAAAGAGGATAATAAATCAAAGAACACATTGACATTACGTCACAGCGTGAAATTTCATTTAAGTTCATTTACCATCGAATAATTTGACACATTGAAATATTTAATTAAATTGATGAATAAATGTCAATTAAATCTATTTTCAATTGTTATCCGAAGGTGAAATGGATTTTCAGTAACTCGTGTACGAATTAAGTGTAGATATTACGGAGAAAATGGAAGAGACAATAAGGGGGAGAAATAGAGTTACAGAACTTTGGAATTGTCACGAGTGATCTAACCATGAGGCAGGTGGGTGGGCAGACAATCACACGGGATAAAATCAGACAAATACACATATAGAGCAAAAGTGAGGAATGTAATATGCTACAGTTGTGGTAAGAGTGCGATATAGAGAGTTATGAGAATCGATTTGTCAGTGAGAAAATCTCACAGTGAGGAAATCTCCACTGGATTAAATTCATGGGGGAAATATTCGTGAAGTAGTCAAGTTGAGTTTGAATCAAACGAGATAGTGAATACTCTGACATTGGAAGTTTGAATTGGGAAAAAAAAAATATATAAATAATAATAATAATAATAATAATAATAATAATATATGTACATATAGAAATTCCAAACTCGACGGGAAATCTGGACATGTTTAATCGAAGTAGAAAAATCTCAATTGAGTCAGACGTGCATATATATAATGACATGTACAAATATACACTCTACATGTGATAGAACTAACTCACGGATTTTCCATTGGGAATAAATAGTGCGGTTGACATTGTGGAAAAAATAATAGAGAAAAATAATAGTATAGAGACCCAAGCACTTTTCACATTGTGAGCGTGAAAAAAAATCCTGTGCATAGTTCACAATTTATTTGGAGTACATTTCGAGTGCAACTATACAATCATTTGGCTTCAAATTTTACTCCAATTATGCAAAATGCCGCGTTAGCATTAGTATAAAATGGAAAAGCTCCTGTGGTTTTAGTCTTGTAATCAGGCATGTCGATAACAGAGGACGAACAGGCGACAACGACTTAGGGCATCGAGTCACACGAAACGGTAAAGTTAATTACAGAGGTTAAGAGAAACTGATGGTAATACGCGTGCAGACAGGGTGTGTTTTCAATACACATGAACAAATACGTATATACATACATACGAATACACATATATAAACTATTGTGTTGGAATATTGGTTACCGGGAACTCTATCGAATTTCATATCAAGAGTATGGCAAGATAATTAATGAAAATCATTGACCAAGAAAATTAATAACCAGTTACATTAGTAAATACACGAATATACACTTTGAATTTTTTATACATATACAAAATACACTATTTTTTATATATATACTAAAATTTAAATATATAATTGGTGAGTGAGCACTGTAAAATAATACAACGATCAGTGATAAAATAAATGGAATTATTGGAGTTGAAATTTCAAAGATTTTAAAATTAAATATTTTTATCATGAATTAATTGAATGAATAAATAAATATATATATATATCTTTATATTACATAGTAAATAATTATACATATTTTATAAATGTATATAAAATGTGAGTTGGATATGACAAGAGAGACGATTTTGGTTTGGTGTGACGCGACATTGGGGACTACAGCAAATGCGAGATAACGAACGATGGTGGCGTTAATTGTGATCGTTAATTCAAGTCACGTCGGAAGGGTTGGTGGCTGGAGTTCATCCCTTGCCGAGTGACGAGAGGCTGGGGAACGCACGAACACCATACAGGACAACTAGTGTGAAGGAGAGAGAGTGACAGTGAGAAAGAGAGCGAGAAGGATGAAGACAGACAAAGAGAGAACAAGATCCATCGATCTCTCGTCGTACGACACAGAATAGTTCAAGTCCGTCTCATAATATTGTCCTGGGACATTTTATGCAGTGGTTATACGATTGTTCATCGTGCGAATAAAATTCCCTCTTTAAGTTTATCTTAGTTGAAATATGATGTCATCATGTAACTATAGACGGGGATTCAGAAGTTGGTGGAATAAAGGGAATGAAAAAGAAAGTCGTCGATTAGTAGATAAGAGTTTGGGGGAAAATACATAACTATATATATATGAAGAGAAAAAGAGAGTGAGAGTGAGAGTGAGGTAGTAGAAGGGAACGATGGAGTTTATTATTAATTTGACGAGGCAATTACTGCCTCGTTAAATCTCGTACATTGTATTATAAAATTCTCTGTAATTATTGACATAAACGTGCAGGTAAATTGAAGGGATGAAAAAAAATAGAAAAAAAATAATAATAATAATAAATGAATAAAAAATATATATATATATATATATGAATGAAAATTTTTTCATTTTTATTATTTTCATTTCTCATGAGGATTATTTTTATGTATGAATGTTAAAATAGTTACTGCATTGTTTGCAAATTATATTTTGATTTTCACTTTTATCTTTGTTACTTATAATATCATTATTATTCAATTTATATTGAAATAATAATAAAATTGATATGTCATTGGAATTGTTTTATATAAAGTATTTATATGTACATATTGCTTTGAATATATAGATTTATCATTTGGATATTGGCAAATATTTGATAACGAATGAATATAGTAGACAACGCCAAGCGATGAAACGTTATCGACCTTGGCAGACTACACCAACCAAACCATATCAACTATATATATATATATGTTACCTATAAATACAGTTATATGTAATGTCGGAAAATTTTCTGTGCATTTTTATGTTCTTTGTCTGTCTAGTTGTTTTTTTTTTTATGTCGAAACTCGACTTTTGTGCCCTTTGACCTCCACAGATTTTTCTCGCAGCTTTTGGGTATCACATACCGCACAGAAAAATCCTATAAATCATGACAGAATGTGTATATATATATATATATATATATATATATAATCGTCGTTCGTCTACATATATAGAAGCTCAAGTTTAAGCTTTTAGATGACGGATTAGATTTTAATATGACATATTGGCATGAAAGATATATCGAAGGGCTTTTGAAAAAACACGTATCTATATATTTATATATAACTACATGTGTAAATATATGTTAGATAAAATGTCTTGTAAAACATCGGATGATCCGAAGATTTGAAATTTTTTTTTATACATAAAAAAAAAAAAAAAAAAAAAAAATTATTGACAATTTTCTAAATTCCCACAAATTGTCCCTGTTCTTCTTTAATTATATCGATCTCTTCTACACATAAATACACACACATATGTAAATATATAATTACCTTCTATTCTCTCTTTCTCTCTCTTTTTGCTTTTGAGTCTTCTCTCTGCCTGTCTCCTTTACCTTCCGTTCGTTTGTACAGCAATGTAACGTAATATTAGCGAGGAAAGGGAAAGTGAATATAGGCATTTCGTCGGGACACCTGGCACCAGTAAATCAATAATAGATATGGCCCCCAAGTATAATTTGTATTAGTTTAAGTGTGAGTGAAACATGTAGATAATATATATATATATATATATATATATTACCCTATGGGAATCCCGTAAGGTAAATTCTCTTTGGCATTAATAGTCGTTAAATATTGGTTATGCCCACTCATGAGGGGATAACAAGTGAAACACGCGGACGTTGCTGCGCATAATTCAGTAATCACGTCGACAATGATCCTTCCGATAAGCGAATATATACATACATATATATATATATATATATACATATATATAACAATATTCCATATTAATTCATCATACTGTATACATTACCTATCTACATAAATATATGTATACACATTATAAATTAATAAATATTCCCAACAGTGTTGTTATGTTGTGTATGAGAGAAGAATAAATTTTCATAAAAACGTATTGTATATCAATGAAATTTATTAATCAGTTTGCATCTGTATAATTATTTTTTTTTTTTTTTTTTTTTTTTTAATATATTTATTACATTTTTTTTTTGTTTCCGGAATTTCGTTGAATATTCTGTATCATGCCGATGAAAACAGTAATGACGCAAAGCTCATTACTAATGTCAGAACTTTGGATGCTCTCAAGAGAAACGTAAATTGCTTCATAAATAGAAGTGAATATATCTCGGTAGCGTTGCGCCAGGCATCGCAATACAAGGTAAGCTAATGAATGTTAGAGAAGTGGTTTGGCCATAATATACATATACATTGAATATTTCTATATAAATTTCTATATAAATATATAGGTATAGGTATACACGTCTATATAGTTTTCTTTACTCAAAACCCAAGCCAATTTATGCGTCTAGAAGAAGTAACGAGGTTGAGTTCATGTGGCGCATTTCTGCATTGAGATACAGTTGAGATTGCATTGGTAATGATTCAAAAACGCGATAAATTTAATTTTGAGAATTGATATGAAGAAAATAATAAATGATGAAAGAAAAAAAAAAAAATAATAAATAAATAAAAAAAATACATATTTATTTATACACAGTCAAATTGAGTATTACACAGAAAAAATATAAAATAATAATAATAAATTTTTTAATGAATAATTTTTTATGTCGCTTTTTTTTAAATTTATATAGTTGAAATAAAAATTAATTGGTTGATAATTTTATATTTTATTTGAATTAATTATTTCTATTGTATCATCATTAATTCACGTAAAATTATATTTACACGTATGGATAAATAGAAAATTATGATATTTTCATTGTCAACTATTTCAATAAAAGCCATTTCGTATTGTGTGGGTTTTGTGTATATGTATTCACATCTGTGTGAATATATTTCTGGACATGTGACATAAAATGTTATGCAAGCTACATGGAGTGTAGATTCTAACAGTGGTACTCTGGAGGGAACACCAACCCAGAGAGTACTATTTTATCGTCAGTATTCGCGATAGTAAAATTATATATATTTCATCGTGAATGAGATATACCTAGAACCTGGTTATTGTGAAAATGTATGAAATATATACGTGTGGAATACGCTAATCCAAACGGTGTATATTTGTGTCACGGATAGCCAGGGTGTCTTGGAGGTTTATTATATTTACCCCTTTTCCCCTTGAGAATACTTTGAAAACTCTCTTTGCTGTTCGTTTAGTATCACCACCACCACCACCAACAACAACTCTATCGCCATTATCTTTTTACTTTTTATTGCTGGTACACACAATTAAAGTATTGCATACAGAGTTAACTTCAATTAAAGTATTGTGAGAAATATTATCCAGTGAAATTGTTTGAAATTATTTCTAGATTTTTATGAATTTATCTTTTTCACACATCCATTATATTTCATCATAATATCTAGAATATATTGAGATAAATTGTCTTGTTATATTTTTAATACTGGTGAATATCATTATTTACTTGTGAAATAAAAATAAAAGGAATGCAAATATATTTTGGAGAGTTTCTAATGCCCTCTGTTGATGCATTCTCGACATTAAACATATTCAGTTCAGTTGATCACTTGAACTGTGCGTCTGTTGGACAAACAAGTAGAAACACCCTTGTTTAGTCAGCCTAGATGGCACTCGTTAGTTTCTCTCTGCAGATAAAATCGCCGGGTCACTGTAACTTGAATAAACTTTATGTGAGTAAGTGCTAATTCATCGATCAACATCTACAATTTTTTTTTTTTCCACAATTATTTGACACTCAAAAGAAATTTATTTTACCAAATATGTCAGTGATAAATGTCTTTCGTTTTATTTATGTAATAAATCATTGGATTTGTTCGAACCAAAAAAAAAAAAAAATACAATAAAAAAAAAGTTGGGGATAAAATGAGAATGATATGACACAAAATTCAATGTTGATTGACTTATAATTGCGTCGAGAAAGAAAAAATGCTGAATAATATCACTACAGTTACGTTGCGATAAAAATAAAAATGAAAATTACATGTCAAAAAAAAAAAAAAAAAATTTCAAATCACAATTGATTTGGAAATGTAAGAACAAAGTGAAAACAAAGTTTGAATGTGATTTATTAACTTATTTTTGTTTTCACATACAATAGTATTATGCGTGAACGATCAAACATTGTATAAACAAAATTTACAAAATAAAGTATAAGTCTTTACATCTAAAAGCTACTAGTAGTAGTGGATCACATAGCTTCATATTTTTTTTCAAATGAACGCATTAATCAGCGTTACATCGAAATCTAGTTTTGTTTTTTTTTTTTTTTTTTAAATCTTTTATTTATTCATTTATTCATATAATTTTATTTATTTATTTATTTATTTTTATTTATGCACTAAATCTTAATGTCGAATATTTAAATAAGGTTGCCTTTTACTAATTTTTATCTAATATAGAGTATGTGGGTGGGGGTGAATTTTCATTTTTTTTTCCCCTCTATCATTTCCTTCATGTTACAGCATTTTATAGTACACTCATTATAATAATTAACCATTTTCACTACATGTAAATATAAAATTATCATCTCTTATATCATTAAACCAATCATGTTGATATCATATGTATAATCGGATTTAATTTGCGTTATGTGTATTATTTATATGTTTTATTTTTACACCGAGGGCCATTTGTCATGTTTCTATATATTTTTAATCACTAATGTGTTCACAGTAAAATATGTTTGCACTACAGAGTAAGTGAGTTCTTTTTTTTGTCACACGTCGTAATCATCTTATCGAGGAAGAAACTTTTATAGACTCGTATTTTTTCGCCGTTAGATAAAACGTCGGGCCATCAGTTTTATCTTCGTTTTTCTATGCTCAAAAAAAAAAGGTATTGATTAATATATATATATATATATATATATTTTTTTTCGTTTTCATATAATACTCAAATCAAACTGCAATTCCTATATAAATGTTTCTAATTGTGTATGATTGCTATAAAAATTGTTAAGCAGTTATTAATAATAAATGGTTTTCAAATTGAATATGATTAAAGAACATTAAAATTGATAATTTTATTTTGAATTTCATAAAATTCCAGTCTTTAACGACGATTGGATTTTTTTTTTTAAATTTTATTTTGATTTATTCAATTATATACTTATTTATTTATTTATTTATTTATTTTTCAAATTCACGGCGTCAAAATTATTAAAAAATTTCCATAGCAGGAAAATTTTATCATTAAAAATTTGGAATATTAAATTCCGTTAGTCAATTCAGATAATTAAAATTTTTTTTTTGTTTGTTTTTGCATTGTAAATTCGACAATTAATTTCCCATATAAAAAATGCTTGATGAATAAACAATTAATAATCATCGTATAATGTTTTTTATCATTAAGGCGAATGTCTATTTACAGTAAAGAAAAATATACATAGATATTCCGGTATTACAGTAAATTTATATGAATTGAAAGTATTTGATTTTCATGCAAATGTCATCGAGGTAATTGATGTTTACCTGTTAAATAGATAATTCTATTCATCATATGTTTGTATTGGATTTTATAGCAAATAATGGGCTTCGATCTACATTATATATGATATTTGCAAATAAATTCCATTTAATTTTTCATAATTTTTCATTCAGATCATTATTTTACATAATTCATATTTATGCAAAAAACATAATCCAGTGGCCTTTTGCTCTTTCAGTTTATCAAAATCGTGTCATAGAAGACAAAACAAGTAAAAAAAAAAAGGTTCAATATCAATTTTTAATTTTTGTACAGCAAGGCTGGCCGGACGTCGTTTTTAAAATTATTCACTCATTTATTTTCAATGAATTAAATTGTTAGTTTCTTCCGGCGATATGTGTGTACAATTGTTATTGAATTTCGTTTTAATTTAATCCGTTTTTTTTTTTTTTTTTTTATTGGAATTTGAAAAATACCCATCCAATTGATTGAGGAGATCAACATATATATATTTATATGTATAAAATCACTGGATGTGATTATTATACATTTTTACATTGCAAAAATTAATAACAAAAAAACAAAATTTTATTCTCTCAAGTTCACAGACTTTTGATTTTTTTTTTTTTTTTTTTTTTTTTTTAATACGATATACATTTTTTTCCAACAATTATAATTATAATTACACACAAATGTTTGTGTTATATATATATATATATTTTTTAATTATTTACAAATTCACAAATTTCGTAGCATTGGGAATTAAAATTTTTTCTTGATTTTTTTTATTTTTGCAATTCAGAAATTGAAGAAGCATAATCATGACTCTTATATATTGGTTAATAGTAATCTGTGAAATTTTTCATCTCATTCATCTTATCATTTTCCTCTGTTTTCGTTTTTTGATATTTGTATATTGTTTTTATTGTCTGTCATATGTTGATATAAGCCAAAGGTCCTTTACACCGTTAAATAAAAATAATGGGCCGATTGCCCCTGTTTATGGAAATAATTCATTATTAGCACCATCGTATCATTTTGTTATCATATTTTTTTTTGTTTTTCGATTACTCAAAAAACAATAATTTATAATTGATCTTTTATTTTTCTTCTTTCAAATTGTTTTTATTTGTTCAAAACTTATTTTCTTGTATTATTGAGAAATTCAATAAAATTTATGATTCTATGCTTTTTATTTATTTCTGTGAATGTAAAACCTGAGTCTAGTCTGACTTGAATTTGAATAAAATTGCATCTACGAAGGATTGTAGTTGTGCGATTTAAAAAAAATTATTTATTTGATGAAAAATCGATTATTCATAATTATCAGGAATTTTTTTTCCTTTCATATTTTTTTTTCCTTTGCTATTTTTATTGTTTCATTCAGTGTGAAAAACATTATGAGCGTGCAAAAATAGTTATTCTTATTATTTCAATTGTCATAATAATATTATACTGCAGGAAGAAGAAAAGTTACACTGGCAAGACTCGGGGCGATCAACGACATTATATATACATTTATTTGTTTATTTTGTTTTTCTCATTTTCTTTTTCATTAAAATACTTATGTATAGATAATATAGATATTAAATTAATTTTGATGAAGCTGCTTATTCTGAAGATGTAATTCAATATTTTTTTCTCTTTTATTAATGCTTTATTATTGATAAATTCCTATGTAAGGGGAAAAAAATAAAAAATGAATTTCATCTCATACAGAAATTTGTGCCTCACAAAATACTAAATACAAAATATGGAATAATTAGGATGAAAAAGAAAAAAATTTTTTTCCATTTATTCACAATGATTATGCTCCATTTCATTTAAATTTTCACATTAAAAATTTTTTTCTATGTGTATTTTTAATACATTTAGTAATTTTTTTTTTTTTTTTTTCTTCAAACTTGATAAGAAATACACTAAGCATTCGTCATTGAAAATCGTCAAAAGTTTCATATTTATTATTTTCTATTTTTCTTTCTTTTTTTTTTTTTTTCGTCTTTCATTTTTATTCTTAATTTTTATTCTGTCACAAATATTATGATTTTTGCTATTATGTTTTTCTTTTCTATTTAAAAATGATGCGCACCCATATTTACTATAGGCCTATATTGTTAAAAATGGTTAAAGATTTATTTTTTTTGTTAATTTATGAATTATTCCACAATATATTACATCCAAATTGGGAAGCGAGGTCTATTACAATATGCTTATTTTTTTATTATTTATTATTATTATTATTTTTTTCTAAATTCTCTCTATCCTGTTGCATTATTAAGTTACATATATATAGAACATTATTATTTCTCATTAGAATAATAATAATAACTTCCCAGTTGTATGGAAGTCATACGAAAAATTGGTCAAAATTTTGAGATACAAAAAGGAATTTTAATATCACCATATTCTTTATTTATTTATTTATTTATTATTTATTATTATTTTTTTTTTCTTCATCTCACATTAAAATCAACGTCACGATAGTCAGTATTATACAAACGCGATTAATTAATATTTAATTTCATGTCTTATATGACTGCATTACACATATATTTATATATACAATTATTTTATTTACCCCCACCCAAGTTTTTAAAATTTTTTTGTTTCATTTATTATTTTTCACACTTGTGTGCTTTCACCCTCGTGAGTATTCTTTCCATTTATAAAAAAAAAAATGGAATTTTATCTCCTTTACATTTTCTTATTAATAATTATGTACAATAATTCAAATTGTGTTTGATATAAATAACACAATTAATATTTCATTTTTATTGTATTTTGTTTCAATTTTTTCATACAACAACAAACAATTTGTTGATTGTTTATTAAAAATTAATCATGTAATTAACTCCGGGAAAAAAATTAATCACCGACATTTTGATGCTGTTTTTTGTGCATCAGTTATCACTAATTTTTTCGATGTTTTTTTTTCAGAACATTTCGTACCATTCATTGTTGACGTAGATGTTGCTGATTTTGATGATTTTGTTGTGTTACTTTTCATCGGATGTTTCGAAATTTTTCTTGGAGTTTGTTTATCACTTGTGATGTTGTCGAGTTCAGCCATTGCTTCTTGAATTGCATTCTCCAATTGCATATTCAATTTACGACTTCTATAAGACAAGGATAAATAGTACATGTAATTATATTAATTATATCTATACAAATTATACCATTGAATAATTAAATAAGTATTCTTATCACGTTAGGAAAAATAAAGAAACATACATCACTAAATATTATTTCTACATTAAATAATTTACTAAGAGGCAAGATAGTTTCAGCAATTACTGTATCCATAAATAGATATATTGTGCTCCATTGAATATATATTTGTCTTTAATATAAATTCTATATAATGACCATTGTTTTAACTTAAGAAAAGGAAAAAAAAAAAAAAAAAAAAAGAAGCGATGACAAAAAATTGTAGCAAAATGAAAAATTGCAACAGTAAAAGCACTACCATTACACAACTGGCCATTTTCGGTAGCACTTATTTATAGCTTTAATAATCACTTGCTAAAAAAAAAAAAATAATAATAATAATAATAAAATTGTTTTGGTTTTTATTTATTATTATTATTTATTTTTTTTTTTTTTTCGTTGAAATTTTCATTAGTATAATTTTTTTCCCTGATTATTTTTTATTATAGCTCATCCCTGTCGGGCATGTGGACTCACTTCCTAAATCTTTTTCGTGCTCGATGATGTGCTTCGAGGCCGTCTGATAGCGATTTGAGATTCTTGATATCAACCTGGGTGAGAGTTCCCCCGACCCCGTACCAACGTACCCAGACAGTTAAACTTCCACTTGGTCCCAATGATTCAACTTTACCGGGCCACGCCGGACTCCCTAGTGCCGCACCCCACACGAGCTCGCCAACTTTGACCTTCCAATTGTTTCCATTATCACTTTCATCCACTGATACTGAACGTAGAGAGAAAGAGAGATAGATAGATAAAAAGAAGGAAATATTTTTTTTTGTTTTTTTTTTTTTTGTTTTTCATGTCTTTAATAAAAGAATTGAGAAAATTATTTTTTATTATTGTAATTAATTTTTTTTTTTTTTATATACTATAAATTATTTTTATCTCGAATTATTTATGCGAAGAAAAAAAGCCAGTGATATCATTATATGGATGATAAATTAATGATTGATGAACAATTGTGGTTTTGCAATTGGTCCACGTCACACCGCCGATGACCATCAAATGCACGCACGAGTGTCTTATTTATTCATATATAAACATTTGTTAGAACATCATCGAGTGCCATATAATAATAATATTAAGCTAATAATCTATGCGTGAATATTATTGTTATAATTGAATCTATATATATAAATAATTATTGTTGGGAGCTCAATGTGACAGAGCGATTTCAGTGCACAAGCAAGTGCGATAGAGTGTGTAAATTTGTTACGTGAAGTGGAAATATCATACACATTAAATTATAATTAACTGTGGATATGTATTTCCAATATACATTTTTTTTTTGGTTTATCTCTTCATTATTTTACAAAGATATTATTTTTTATGTTTTGGTGAAATTTTTATTTTTTTTTTTTGTATAATATTAAAATTATTTATTTATATGAATTATGTGCATGCGATTTTTTTTTTTATCAACTGAATTTTATCTTATTATTATTTTTTCAAATTTAATTATTATTTATATATGTACATAATTAATTTATGTGAATGATTTGTGAGAAGTGTGAGCCACACCCCGACTGAAATAAACGCTTAGTGCTGGGAAGCAAATTGTCCACGATTGCCCCAATATTACAATTAAAATTAATCTTAATAAATTCTAAACTTGCAGCTTCACTGCAGAAATATTTATTAATTAATTTATTATTATATGTGTACAAAAATATATACTTTATTTTATTGCATTGATGATTGATTTCTCTTGTGCTGTCCAATGAAATTATGAATCATGTGATATCTCAGACTATCCTCATAGCTGATCAATTTATTGACATTTAATATATACATTTAGATGCTGTTACCATTTGTCACGAAAGCCAGTGTGTACATATTAAATTACGTGTTTTAGTGAATATATACATTTACTTACCTATATTGGAACAATTCGATCAGTGAATAAATAAATAAAAATAAAATTTTCATACTTATTATTATAATGTATTTTTAAAATTATAAAAATATTTTGTAGTAAATATTTATAATTGAAGGAAACCCTTTAGCAAAAGCATTAAAAGTGAATAATTGCCAATATGTCAATTCAAACATGCATCAAAAAATTTTAACAATTCGTGCATGCATGCAAATAATGATTCGTGCATTAAATTTGCAACAGAGTATCAACAATAAATAATGAGTTACTCAAATGTGCACTGTTTCATATGAATAATACGATTCGTTTTTCTCTATTTTATTCGTATGAAATTATTCCATTGAGATAGAAAACATCGTTTTTATTTTGATTTAATTAAGTAAATACCACAATTTAATTTTTATTTTCATTGCATATAAAAAGAAAAAAAAATTATTTTCATTAATTCAGTGAATATAACATTGAAATAACGATGCTGTCTATCAATCACACAAAACAAAAACAAAAAAAAAACAAATCATTTTTACATAGCAGCCATATATTTATATGCATACGAGTTAAACTGCAATAAAATTCAATTCAAAATACTGACCATCCTGGTCTTCATGCAGAGTTGAATGCATAGAGTGGATGGAGTCCAGCTTTCGCTTGATTCCCCTGCCCTCGCACCTCATCGTGCTCACCACACCCTCGGTTTGCTTCAACGTCTCTGGCGTATAGATCTGCGCCAAATACAACGTTTTTTTTTTTTTTTTTTTTTTTTTTGTCATGTAAACAAAAAATTTATACCAGACGCATGCCGATCATGTAAATATTATGGATGGATAGTGTTTGTTTTTTATTGATGCATTTTATCAAATGATTCACTCACCAATGATTGAAATCAAAATTCACGGATTTTTTTTTTCTTTTTTTTTTATAGATATGCGTTCATTTTAAAACGACAGATGGTAGAACAATAATAAAATTTATTGCATGCAATTTAAATAAATACCAGGGTTTCAAACTCAAACTCGAATTTTTACACATGCTCATTTTGAAAAGGGTCGCGATGAATAATTTATTAATAAAAAAAAAATTAATAACAATTTGGAGATTATGATTTTTTTTTTAAATTTAATTTCTTTTTTTTTTTTTTTTTTTTTTTTTTTCTTTTGAGCATGAATTTATTTATCGTCATTTGTATAATGTGTGGATGATTTTTGAATCCTCCCGATTTTTGACCTCATCGGTCTTAAAAATTACAAATTACATTATTGCAAAAATGTATATATGTATAGTATGTATATGTGTTTTTAAATAATTGAATACTAAATATAAGTTTGTTAAAAATTGTGTGTTGCGGTTGTTCGCAAAAAAAAAATTCAATTAAACACGTGTAAAAATAATTTTAAATATAAACTAATTACAAACTTAATAATATATCGCTAAAAAAAAAATAATTGAATTATTGTTGTCCCAATTTCCTTAATAAAACAAGGAAAATAATTGAAGAAGAAAAATTTTAAAAACATTACAAACAATGCTTCGAAAAAAAAAATATATATATATATCAAAATTTCAATTATAATTATCATTTTTTTTTTTTTTTTTTTTTTTTTTTCGAAGAATAATTTACAAAATTAAATTAGCACGACGAGAAAAAAAAATTAATATCACGTTGGCTAATTTTTTTTTCTCACTCATCTCCTGAAGAATCATCTCCACTTTCATCGTCATACGTGAATTGATTAGAAATAAATGGATTAACGAACGATTTATTCGTTGGATAATTAACAACAGCAATCCCATTAGATTCAGGCCGACAAATCGTATCATATAAATGTGGATAAAGTCCCGGTGTCGTCGCGATATTAAAGTTTCCTACTCCACGACTACTCAATGATCTTTGTTCCATGTTTTGATTGTCTAACCGATTGTCATTAATTCTTGATTTATATGATTGTTGTTGATCAAATGTAACATGTGAAAAATTATGCCCCTGTGAAATTGTTCGTGTGGAAAATTTATTATTTGGAATCAACGTATAATTCGCATGGTCTGGCACTAATGATTGCTGTCGATAAACACTATTTTCATTGGGACCAACATAACTATTTTGATTTGAAAAAACTGATTGGTAATGCCCGTGATTAATAATTGGTATAGAATTATTAACATTTGTGCTATCACGATAATTAACATGAATATTCTTTTTTTTTTCAACATTTAAATTTTCTTCCGCGCTCATTTGCTCCACTGTATCAGAATAAATTGAATGATTTGGTGATGATGTGTCCATGTACTCCTGTGAGTCAGCGTATGTGTTTTTTTCTGGGTGTGTCGTATCGGCTGGCTGGTGCATGTCAATTATGTTTAGATGATTGTTGCCCGGCTCTAAGCGGTTACCAACCTGGATCCCTGTTGTAACTGTTGATTCCACGTATGTTTTTCCATGAACACCACCTTGGCTCAGTGTAATCTCTTTTGTTGTAACTCCATGAATTCTCCAGTCATCAGTTGCAACTTGGGCATCACCGGAATCTGGTTCACTACTAGAAATGCAATGTACCATTGGCTGAAAAGTAAAATTAATTAATTTTCAAATAAGTAATAGGAAAATAATTAGTTTTTTTTTTTTTTTTTTTTTTTTTTCTTCTCATGTAATATTAAACGATTGGAATTTTATGATTTACCGTTGAAGAATGATTTCGTGTAGTGATTGGTGGTGCTGGTGAGGCTGCGCCATGCGTAGTTGTATCAACTGCTGGACTATTGGAACGTTGACTATTCCCCGGACTGTGGGTTGTTGTATCAGGTGGTGATCCCTGCCTCATAATTGCTGATTGTACATTATTCGCTTGATTCCCAGCAGTTTGCGTCGACACTGAATGTCTAACCATCGATGGACTATTTTGATCATTTGTTAAATTGTTTTGTTCAATAATAATATTGCTATTATTTTTGTTGCCATTTGGAACTGTCATGTTAAATTGATGTTGATGCTGGTGCTGTTGTGATTGTTGTTGCAATTGTTGAACACTGTGTTCAGATGTAGGCGAACTCATTGTATTTTTTGGTGACAATGGCGATTTATTATTTTGTATCATTCCTGTGCTCAATATAAATGATTGATTGTGATCGAGATTTATTTGAGATTGATCGACGCTACTGTTATTACTCGGTGCGACTGATTGAAAATCCGGTATCTGATTATTCGATACCATCGTCGTTTGTTGTTGTACAATTGTTGTATTTTGCTGAACAAACGTAGTATTTTGTTGATTTGAAGCAGAGGACACCGCTATATTTTGCGCTGTTGCACACGGTACCATTAATGTTTGTCCATTCATTTGAATAAATTCCTGTTGGCCCTGAATATTCGTTGGTCGCACTTGCGACGTATTAAATGTCATTTGTTGATTCGGATTGACATTGGCAACAATTGGGCTCAATTGATTACTAAATGATGTCGTACCATTTACCAAAAATTGTCCACTATTTGATGATAAAAATTGCGCACCAGGACTGTGCTGTTGTATTATTTTACCACTTGTAGTTTGCGGGGCACGAATTACCATTCCCGCTGGACCCGCCGCGAGAATACTCTGACTTGGACTAAAAATTCCACTGTGACTTTGTACGGGCGTTAATACATTTTGTCCATTAACATTTTGTATTTGCAATTGCATACCAAGATTACCAGTGTCTTGCAATAATGTTGCAGTACCATCGGTTGACATTACCATACTTCCTAAACCAGGTACAATAAATTGTTGAATAGTTGGAAAATTTTGCATCATTCCAGTAGCACTATTCAACAAATTAACCGGTTGCAATAGATTAATTTGTTGTGTAGGTTGCGGATTTGTTATTATTTGTTGTGTATTGAATTGTGCTGATGTTGTACCAGTTTGACCATTCATAACCAATTGCGCAGGCGCTCCACCTTTGCCCGGTACAATTGTCAATGCCTGTAACATTGGACCACCAATACTTTGAGTTTGGAAATTTTGCTGGGCAAAATTTGACTGTGATTGCATTAACATTCCAGTATTTTGTTGTGACGATGCAATGTGTAACATTGAAGCAACAGTTTGTGAATTACTTTTTCGTTTTTTATATACTTTTTTCTTACTAATCGTCGATTCAGGTGATAGCAAAGTCGACTGCCTATTAACTATACTCTGATTTGTTGTAACTGTTCTAGTAACATCTTGATTAGCTTCAATAATTGATTGGGCATTTTGTAAAACGTTTCCAGTTGCAACAGTCAAATGTGGTATCTGAACATTTTGTCCAATACCATCCATTGTCATCACACTCGGTTGTATCAATACAGGCGTTTGAATTGTATTTACCAACACTGTTGGTTGTCCAATAACCTGTTGCGCTACTCCAACTGCTGGTATCACTTGACTCACAGCCCCAGTCACACTGGTAACCATTGGCGATACAGATAATGGCGGCATAGCACTCGCATTTGAAATAATCTTTGGCGGTGGTGGTGCCATTACTCCACTTATTCCTGTGCCGGTGCTTGCCATTATTAATTGGCCACCACTTGACACAAAAATGTGACCGGGTGGAAGTGTTGAGCCACTTGAATGCTTCAACATTCCGCCTGATGTCAATACATTGTGTATTTGAACATTTGATTGTTGCTGTTGCTGATGATGTTGCTGATGATGATGATGTTGTTGTTGTTGTTGTTGTTGTTGTTGCTGTTGTTGTTGCTGTTGTTGTTGCTGTTGCTGTTGTTGTTGTTGTTGCTGTTGTTGTTGTTGTTGTTGTTGTTGTTGATGATGTTGTTGTGAATGAGTTTGCTGTTGATGTATAGACACACTTGAAGTTTGTTGAGGGACTTGTATACTGCTCACTACACTCTGCACCATTTCTAACGGTGATTTCGATACAATCGTATTGTGTTGACTCTGTGCCATTGAAGTTGAATTTGTTGGATGAATTATCGATGATGTTACTATTATATTTGCATTAGATTGTCCTGATGTTAATGGTAAATGTTGTGATTTAATTGATGCAGAGAGTATATTTGGTATTGCAGAATTTGGAATACCAGACGGTGTATTTATTGATACTGTTGCTGTATTAGCTTTACCCGCAAGTACAGAAGTAATTGTATTACAACTATACGTATGGCCGCTTGCCATTGTTGTTATTATTGTTGAATTTCCTGTGTAAGGAATAATTGGAACTCGTTGAATTGAATTTATTGTATGTGGATGTGGCTGATAACCTTCAGGTGTTGGCTGTCGTGGAATTGCTTTTTTATTATTATTCGAGTGTTGAGATACATTTTCAGTTGATCTCATAATTAATGTTTGGGATGGCGATGAAATTGGCGAAATCGTGTTCGATGCTGATGATGTTATTGTTAGGCCAATATTTCCAATTTGATCATTATTTATATTATTTATATTATTTATATTATTTATATTATTATTATTTATTGTAGAAGTAGTTGTTGTATTTATAGTCGTATTATTAATATTAGTATTGGTATTAATATTAGTGTTTACATTAATATTATTGATATTATTAATAGTAGTGGTAGTAGTAGTTGGAGAAATAGTAGTAGTATTAATATTATTATTAGAACTAATATTATTCGTATTATTATTATTATTATTATTATTATTTATATTATTTATATTATTAATATTATTATTCATGTTCGATGATTGTGACGGTTGTTGGCTAATTGGCGTTAAAGACGGTGGAATTTGTATAGATGAGTGTTGTGAATGAGGCGTTGGTGGTTGTGAATAACTATGTGGTGTTGATGGCTGTGATGAGATTAAACTTTGTGGCGTCGCTGGTTGTGAAATTGATGATGGTGGTGTTTCTGAATTTGTTGGACTATTTGTATTGCCAATTGGTGATCCATGACTTGTACTAATTGTACCGCCTTGTATTGGCCATGAAGGGTCCATTTGTTGTAGCTGATGATGGTGTTGATTTGAAGTGAAATGTCGTTCGCCAAATGTTGATGAGGTCACGGGATCGTCACGTTGATCTGAATGCATTACGTATTGTCGATGTATTTGCTGTTTGTATTGTTGATGATCCGACATATATAATGATTGTGTGTCAGCGCTTGTTACGCAACCTTGACATGAGCTATTATCTGAATCATTTGTATTACTACCAATGGACGTTGGTGTCATACTACTGTGTACAACAACTGGTGACGTTGCATGATTTTTAACGGAATTACAAACAGATGTACTTGTCGGACTCGTTGCTGAAGAAGGTTTTTGATGCGGGAGATTATTGTAATTATTATTAATATTTAAATTATTTGGATGATTTGTTTGTAAAAGTTTTCCATTATTTCCATTAATTATCATCATTTGTGAACTGCTAACACCCGTTTGTCGTGATATTGTACTGTTTAATAATGCTGTTTGTTGTGCAAGATAGCCACTTGGATCATCAAGAAAACTTGGACTATTATTATTATTTACAGTCGATCCAATTTGATTGTTTGACTGTGATTTGTCGTTAAAATTATCACCGGGACTTGGACTTGATTGTTCAGTATTTCTCATTTCAACAATATTATGTTGATGACGTTTTTTCGCTAATGATTTACTTGGTTTCGCTTTTTTACGTGCCACCTCGTCTGGCCACTGTGCATTTGGTGGTATATGATGATGTAATGGTGGTACACGATCCATACTGTTACACGTGATATTTTGTATTGACACTGGTAATAACTGTGGCTGATGTGATGGTGCAATAGTACGATTTTGTTGCCACATTTGTTGCGTCCTTTGGTTATAATGTTGATTATTTGTTTGGCCATTTGTACCGTTGGTACTTATTATCGACTGCACTTCAACAATATTACCGTTAGTTGGACTTCTTCCTGCTTGACTCACTAACATATATTGTTGTTGTTGCTGTTGCTGTTGTTGTTGTTGTTGCTGTTGCTGCTGTTGTTGTTGCTGTTGCTGTTGTTGCTGTTGCTGCTGTTGTTGTTGTTGTTGTTGTTGTTGTTGTTGTTGTTGTTGTTGTTGTTTTTGTTGTTGTTGATGTTGAAGATGGTGGTGACCAGATTTAGTATCCATAATTGTTGATGTTTTATTATTTTGATCACAATTATTTCGTAATTGAAATTGAACTTGATGTTGACCATACATTCGTTGCATATTTTCATGATTGAGGCTTTGATTTCCATTTTGTGGAATATGATGCCGTTGCATACTGTGCGAATTATGCATCATTGATTGTTGTTGTTGTTGTTGTTGTTGTTGTTGTTGTTGTTGTTGTTGTTGTTGTTGTTGTTGTTGTTGCATCATTTGTTTACTATTCAAATCGTCATCGTTCATTGATGGTGTACGATTATGACGCATTTGTACATCAACAGAATTTATTCCCGACATAATTGCACCATTATTTGATTGTTGCGCCATATCATGTGGATGATGATTCACATTTTGATTATTAAATTGCATTGATTGACACTGCTGTGTCATTTGCTGTTGATGTTGAAGCATATGAAATTGATCGTGTGACTGATGTTGCATCATATGTTGATTTGATTGTGGTTGATATTGCATGGGATGATGATGTAACTGATGCATTTGTGATTGCATCGATTGATTTTGCGATGAATTTTGAGTTACCTGCATATGATGAATAAAATCATCATTTGTATGATGTGAATTAAAATTCGTCACTTGCTGTTGTCCGTTATGCTTTTGCATTTGTTGTATATGCATTTGCTGTTGTTGATTTAAATGTTGTTGCTGTTGCTGTTGTGGCATTGTTTGATGAATCGACTGGTCATTCAATTGATTGATATAGTGCGATTGTTGCTGATGTGATAATTGATTTGGAATTATATTTTGATGGTGTGTCATGTGCTGTTGCATTAATTGCTGTTGTTGCACTTGTTGTTGCTGTTGTTGCTGCTGTTGTAACATTAATTGTTGCTGTTGTTGTGTCATATTATTAAAATTTGTACCCTGCTGATTCATTATCAGCGGATTGCCCATCAACATACTCGTCATGTTGTGTTGATTCAATCTCTGTTGTGAATTACGTACGACACACGTATTCCCATCGATATTTTGCGAGGGAGAATTGAGTAATGGATGGCCAATCTGTTGGTTATTTTGTTGTATTGGCAGAGCCGGCATTGGCCAAACCTAAATAAAATAGAAAAAAAAAAAAGAAAGAAAAACAAAATTAATATATCAATCAATATGTTTTTTTTACAAATCGAAGCGGAAATTTAATGACTTTATTTAATTGACATGAAATAAATTTTTTCTTTTTCTTTTTATTTATATATTTTTTTGTTCTGCTACATTACCTGCGAGCCGTTAGCTGATGGCAATTCTTGAACTCCTGTGGCGCCTGTCACAGTAATTGCTCTTTCCCTTTGCGTAAAAAGTTGAGATACTGACACTCCTGAATAAACGTTTCCCACGCTTCCAAGTTTTCGTTTTTTCTTTTTATTCAGGCCATCTGTAATTCATTGAATCCATTATCAATTAATCATTCGATTGACTAGCACGATAAATTGATGATGCCTACACATAATATTATTTCTCATCAATAATCTTGGTCAAACAAAAAAAGCTCATGTATTGTATAAACAATGTACCGTGTAAATATAAACACGTCAATACCATAGTAATTGGAATAATAATCAATAAAAAATACAGTAATTATAAATCTTTTGACATAAAAAAAAAAAAAGGTGATAATAATTATATTTCCTCTCTTCAATTTTATTTTCTCGTCGTCATCGTCGACACGTTCAAACAATTCCCGAGAGATTAATTAAACTTTCGGACGAGCAATTTATGAAAGCCACAATAATTAACATTGCCAATTATAATTATGAAAAGGTAAATAAAATGTTATAGAACAAATGAAAAATAAAAAAATAAAATAAAAAGTGAAAAAAGAAAATAAAAATCATCAGAAACAAAAAGAAAAAAAATAATATATATATATATATATATATATTATTCTATAAAACTGTTATGCTTTTAATTTGAAACAGCACAATGACTAAATGTCAACAGAATAAATTAATTCATTATCCATCTTGATAGAGGTAACGTTAGTGTGTATTTGTATTAGTAGATGCTACTAGTAGTAACAAAATAACTGCTTATATAAAGGGGATTTCAGGGAGAGTATAGCGAAGTAGAAAAGGTCGTCTTTTATCAGAGCGCTTACGGCGGATAATTATTCTCTGGTGTGAAGGGATGATAACCAAGGGAACTAGTGATACCTAAGACTGTCGAGGCAATGAATTTCTCAAACATATATATATATATATATAACATTGCCCGTTTTCAGTTTTCTCTTAACGCAATCCGGCGCATCTCTAACACTCCCCTTGTCACCTCGAAACACCGCGACAGACAGAGTAGGGTTGAAAAGCTTTACATTAAATCTTAGGGCCAATTTGTGGATGACATTGAGGTGTCTTTATCTATAAACTCCACGTGAAATAATTAAATACATATAAAATATCCATGATATATTATAAATGATTATAAATGAATAATGAAATATAAATTATTTCAAATATAATTAATTTTTTCTTACTCTGCATTCAATTTTATTCATGACTATTATTGTTTTTTTTTTTTTTTTTTTTTTTTTTTTTTCTCATTTCATTTCATTTCATCACACACTTTATCATGTATATTTCCTTTATAAAATCAATTTGTATACAATTCACGAGTTATATTATATTCTGTTGATATAGTTGCAATGACTGAATAAAATTACGTGAAATGAGCGCAAGCGCCAAAAAGCTCGTATAAAACACATGAGTTACGTTCTATGCGCAGGAATCACAAACTAAACATGGAATACATGTAGACATTGAATATTCGCGCGTGCGTCCACGTACGTATGTGTGTGTGTGTGTGTGTGTGTGTGTGGGTATTTGGTGAGACATTTATGTTCATCCAAACATAAGTTTAGCTCCTTCACTCTCTATTTCCACCTCTCGTTCGTTCACCCTTTCATCCTTTCACCCTCTCACACACGCACACTCTCTTTCTCTCCCTCTTACTCTCTGTTTTCTATTCTATGGCAATACTTGCCTTGAAGTATCATCACTTTGTGAGGTTGAATATACCGCTTGTATGCGGGTTACAAAATTAATTCCTATCATCGTGTCTTGTGGCGCGCACGCGATTCAGCTGATGTGAAAACTGAGATTGTCTTTCATCAACAATTTGTGTGATAAACTATTTCAAAAAAAAAAAATATAATAATAATAATAATAATAAAATAATAGATAATAAAATGCACCATATCAATTATATATTTATTATTCGATAGAAAAAAAAGAAAAAAAATAATAATAATGATGAAAATATATATATGTATATATATATATTTTTTTTTTGATTGAAATAAATTTTTCTATTGCAAATATAATTTATATATATATATATAATATGTATGTAAACGTATATATTGTAAATATTATTATTACTATTATTATTTATTATAATTTTTTTTAATTCAACGCAAAATTCGTTAATTAATAAAATTATCACGCGACAATACTGTAAAAACGCGTCTTATCCACTCCAAACGATTACAATGACTGAAAGAATGAATGTTAATGTGCGCAGGCGCGAGGTAAAAGCGCGCAGAAAACCGCGCGCAGGAATCAAAACCGGACATGCGGCATTATATGTATATACATATGTACCACGACTAATATAATAATATATAGATATATATGTATTGCGATGTGGCGCAGAGCACGACTCCACTTCATAAGGCTCAATGGCGCTCATATTCTCGTACAAAATTAACCTTTATCAGCGTGTCGTAGCCACACAACGTACTGGTCTCTCATCCAACCGAGTTTGCCCATACTCTCTCATACCCTTCCCCATCCACTCTCGCTTTACCTCATTCTCTCCAATATTCCCCTCTACTCTATCTAACCATTTTACCGCTACCATCCTCACCCTCTTTTACTTTCCTCTATCCACCTATTTACAAACTCCCCAGTACCGACAATTTCAACTCTCTATACATATAGATGTGTGCATATATATACATCGTGTGGATTCCTTCCTCTACTCCCGGGACTTATTGATCGCCCCGGTGCGATAAGAAGACACGAGCTGGCTGATTGGTCTCCTCTCCAACTGGCAAGATGTGCGCGCGAGGAAATGTCGGGGTGAAAAGAGAAAGAGGGAGTAAAAGTGAACGATAGGGGTGCGACGTTGGTATGATGATGGTGTTGGTGGGGTGGTAGTGGTTTGAAATGCTCCCGTTTAACGTTGAACGTGCTAGCAGTAGAATGTTATATAGTATAAAGTAAATGGTGGGTATGAGGATGGGTCAATTGTGGGTGTAAGTGAGAGAGGCAATGCAACGGTTTTCGTCTAAAAGTGCCCCGTAAAATCCAACCGCCAACCATCGACGTGGAAATTGAGTGCTCGCGGGATGGGATGAGATAAGGGGAAAGAGAACGAAGAAAGAATGAGTGGTGGTGGATAAAATACAGAGGGGATAGGTGGAATAGGAGGAGGATAAGGTGGAAATAAACGGACAACCGACAAAAGGATCCGATAACAGACGTGGGAGAGCTTTTCATGAATCCTCATATAAAAATAAGACGCTTGGAGATATGTTCCGGTTAGTAAGAGGGGGGAAAAAAAAAAAAATGTACATATATATTTCAATTCACCCATTGAATAAAAATATATTACCTTATTTGATAGTGCGATAATAATTATTTTTATGGAAACTGTCGATATTACCTGCAACCAATATAATATTTGTACATATGTATATATATTTTTTTTTATTTCATTTTATCTATAATATTCAATTCACAAAGGATTTCAGAGGAATGATATTATAAGAAATAATAATGAAAAAAAAAAATAAAAAAAAAAATAAATAATAATAAATAAATATTGAGTTGAAGAAATGGAAAATTGAATGCAATAAAATATCCGTTAAATTTTTTTTTTTTCTTTTTTTTTTTTTTTTTCGTTTTCTCCTCATAGAATCTTGGGATGTGCAAAAAATTTGTTATTTTATTATTAGTAATTTTTTTGTTTCCTTTTTATTTATTTATTTATTTTTTTTTTTTTTTGTTTTCGTTTCTTGTTTACTCCCTCATTCTCACACACGTACACGCACACGCACACACACAGCCTTTTTTCACAACCACTTTTGCGATGATATGCCAACCGAGTGTGCCATAAAAAAGCACATAAACCGCTCAGTGTTCCTCCCGCGTGTGGCTTTTATTTTATCCCCGTGTTTCATGTTGAGAAAAACATGAGAATGCACGAGAGTTTATATATTATATACATATACACAAACAAAAAAAATATATATATATATATATAAACCATACAAATTATGTATTTTATACTACATATAAATATACGTAACGTATACATTTCATCGTGTCAATCCACGCTCGTATTTTTTTCACTCTCCTCTCAATTTTTTTTATTATTTATTTATTATTATTTTTTTTTCTCTTGTTTTTTTTTTTTTTTTTTTCTTATTTTTCATTCTCATATATAATATATATTCTAACAGCCTTACAAAACAGTCTCCATCATACTCAGTTGGCAGTACAGTTGTGCACCACCAGTGGCTGGATACGTTTTTATATTGCTGGAAAATTGGAATTGAAGTGGCGCATGGTGGTATGAGGACATATAGCCCACCCCCACCCTAAAGTAGTCGAGGCCACACCAGACAAAGTTGAAATGAGCCCATAAAACACCGTAAACTCTGTCACTGCTGTACAAAACATACACTCAAACGCAAATACATATACAAATATATAAAAGTATTACGTATACGCGTGTATTTATATTTATATAACCGTATACAAAAGCAGAAGTTGAAAGTGAGACCCGACGGTATTTTTTATTTTTTATTTATTTTTTTTCCAACAAACTGTTTATATGTATAGCGGTCGATAAAAACATTTTGTATATAGTTATATAGCTTGTGAATGCGTGCGCTTACTGATAAAGGGGGTGAAAATAAAAAGAATGAAAGAAAAAATACAAAACATATATATATATATACATAAAATAAAATAAAATATATAAATAAATAAATAAAAATAGAATCCAGGGGCCATGTGGATTCAAAGAGGTGTGAGATCGCAAAGTAAAAGGTATAATTAAAAAGTTGTAACGACCCAATAAATCTCTGTGAACTTTTTAACAGTATATACCTAATAATCACTGTGCCCCACTCCCACTCACAAAAGCCTCCAGGCTCCTATGAATACATACATATATATATATATATATACACGTGTATCCTTTATTCTTTTTCTCTTCTGCGCCATTTATATCCATGAGCGATAAAAGAAATTTGTGTCGAGAACATTTAGTGGCTCCTTGAACATAATAGTGAAGCTCTTGGTTAATCGACTTGTACAATCGCTATACGAGTACACTTTTAAAAACGGAAAAAAAAAAGAATAATAATAATAATAATAATAATAATAATAATCTCGGTATATATTCACGTTGATAAGAATTTTTCTGGATTAATTAAATAAATTATGTAATAATATAACACGGTAATAATTTAAAAAAAAATGAAAAAAAAAAAAAAATTCCATCATTCATGAGTGAGAAATTAAACAAAGTTGAAACATGAAAATTCTGATGGCGATTTATGATGTATATAAACGGCTTATAATTCGATATATAATTTTATGTGAGTTTTCAATTGAATTAACTGCACCGTTTAAGATAATTACTCGAGTATTCAGCAATATAACGTGAAATAACCTTTAGCTACATATAAATATGTGGGTTGCGTGTGTGTGTGTGTGTGTGTGTTTGAGTGTGTTTGAGTGTTTTGATCAAAAGATACGATATGGACGCGATGGTGCATTCAATGAGATGAGATGGGGTATTATAAAAGTAAAAGTGTGAGAGGGAGGAAGAAATATCTAAAGAGTGTGGTGAAGAGAGTGCGGGGAATAATGAGGGAAAATTAAAGCAATTTTCCATTATGGCGTAAGGTAGTTACAACATTGTTTGGATAACTACGTGGGGTCGCGAGTAAAGTGACTATACAGCGGCTTCGAAATTGTATTTTACACTCACCACGTTGTTCACAGAGCTTTCACGCTTCTCTATCTAACTCTCTCTCGCTCTTTCTTCCTCTTTTCTTTACCCACACACACACACACTCACGTAAAAAGATATAATTTAATCGAATCACTGGATTGCGAATTGAAACTCTTAATTACTCTGATAATCTTGTACTTTAGAGTGAATTTTTTATTGTTTGATTATAATCAGTAGATAAATTTTATTATTAAATTAAAAATTTATAGTACTATTTATCAATTGTCAAATATTTTGATACGTTATCCTTGTTTTTTTTTTTTTTTTTAATTTTTCTGTATTAATATGTGGAAGTTTTAGGAGGTAAAATTATTTTTATCATTATCTAGATTTATTATTTTTTTAATTCCATTACATTTTTTTTTGTTCGTCTAAATGTTGGAGTTAGTGTTACTTAAATTTAAAGCAGATGCGAAGTTGATTGAATGCAAAATTAAGGGTGGATAAAAGCAATGAAGGAATCAGGGTGAATAAAATAAAGGGTTGATATGGTTGTGCAATGGGAGAAAAGGAGAAAAAAAAAAGGGTTCATACTTTTCTTTTTGTACGAGGACGATGAAGGAGAAAGATGATGAAAAAGATGATGGTGAAAGAAAAAAAGAAAAAAATATTGAGTAATTTCCGACCGCTGAGAATTTCATTTTGGCACAATATAGAGGGAATTGGGACGCGTTATTCGACGGAGTGAAGAGCGGTGGGTCAAAGGGGGTGGAAAAAAAAAATGTTGAGAAGAAAGAAAAAGAAAAACGGGAGAAAAATTACGAATTGGATTTCCGTTGATCGAAGTATCCATTATCCTGACGGCGTTGGGTGGCTATTCAATCTGCAGTTATCAAGAGCGACGATGGTGAAGAAAGGTCGCAAAAGCGGAATCGGCAGGAACGAGGTTATACAATGGTATACGTAAATATACATATATATAGTAGAATCGGAAGTTGATGAAAGAAGAGAACAGTGTGCAAGAGAGTAGAGAGCGAAAAAGATGAAGAAAAAAAAAGAAAAAAAAAAAAAAAAAAAAACTCCAAGGGGTATATGTTTGAAACTGCTCTCGGTGAAAAAACTCAGATGAGGGTGTCAACTCCACCTCACACTCTCCAATATTTTTCTCGCTTGGTTTTTTCTCCTTTACATTTTTTATTTTATTATTTCCGTTTTATCATTACTATTATCATTATTATTATTATTATTTTTTGTTTTTTTTTTCATCTCAGTTTTCTTCTTATCCTTCTATCAACCCCCACACCTCTTCTGTAATAACGTTATGACGCGTAGCGATGAAAGTTTAATACCACTCGGCCGGAAATTTAATATCCCATTGCTCGTCTTATTTTTCTTCGTTACCGCACTGTGGAAATTGCCAAATGATGAATAGGACTTTTGGTACAGTGAATATGCACATAAATATATATATATATATGTAATAAGAACTGAGAAAATCTACGAGAATAAAAAAAGCGTTCGAAAGTGGCCCATACAACAAAGAATAGGAGAAAAAAAAAAAAAAAAACACAAAAAACAAAAAAAAACAAAAAAAACTACCACTCAATTTTCTCGCAGACTCGATAAAATATTTTTTCAATTTTTTTTTTTTTTTTCTCTCTTTCATTTTATTATTTATGATGACTACATTATATTATTCTTTCCCTTTACTAATTTTTTTTTTTTTTTTTTTTTCCACCCCAGTAGAGTTATCCACGTGTTTATTGATATAAAATAATTTATTGTACCCATTATATTATTTATTTTGCGTAAATATACACGTATGTATATAAAGTAAATAACAAAAGAAATGAAAAACAAAAAAAAATAGATTTTTTTTTGTTTTTTTTTTCAATTTTTATTCTGATTTGATTATATTGAAACGAGGACGATTACACGTAGCAATTCGATTGAAGGCGATCAACTTCCATAAAATTTACCCTCATGAAATCACGAGAGCGTTTGTTAAGGAAGTTTAAGAGGGGTTCTTTGCGCTAAAGCTGCTTTACTGAAAGGTGAAACTCTGGAGTGAGAGTGTTGACGTCTACGTCTCTTTACTTTATATATATATTTATACACGAATGTTCAAGATTGAAAGCGAACAGGAAGGCAACGCGCACCGAGGGCTTTTCCCTGCTTACAATTTCCTTCAGATTACACGCGCAATAGCCGCAAGTCAAAGAAGATGGTGGGGAGGAGAAAGGGAGAGAGAGAGAAAGAGAGAGAGCAAGGGAGCGACGCAAAAGTTTTTGTACACATTCTTACTTCAACGAAGTTTTACATTAGAGTCTTGAATATATTTCACTTTACACTGAGTTAAATAACATCAAATAAAAAATAATAAAAGGGAAAAAAAGAAAAAAAAAAAAGAATCAAATAAATTTATTAATAAAAATTATTGACATTGTATTTTTATTCCTGAAGAAATATTTTTAAATAATAAAATTGAAAAAATGATAATAATAAAATCTTCATTACTTTCTTTTCATAATTTTCCCTTTTTTTAAATGATATCTCGAAAATTGGCCAGTTGTGGCGCGGTCGGAAGTGACTGCAAAAAGGGAAAAAAAAGAAAAAAAAAAACGGGAGTACAGAAAAAACTTTGGCTTATATGTATAGTCATATAAAAAAAAACCGCATAGTAATGTAGAGGGCGATCATCACCACAGCCACCACTATACCACAAAAGCGACTCTCGACTCCAACTAATGTGACTCTACTTGGTCGTTTATTTATTATTATTATTTTTTTTTTCTTCCTCTAACTTTTTTTTTTCCTCGTGCTGATTACCTCGCACAATGTCGACATTTCTTTTTTCCTATCGCGCGACATCCGCCCTCGTATTACGTTCCAAGTTCAACTTTTGGTCTGTCTCCAATAAAAGTTGGCACATGCTTTGCCCAATGGTGGATAAATGTCCGGGCGATTATACGAAAGCGACTCATCCTCTCTGTAAAAGCGCCAACTCGCTGTCCGATATACGTTCGCATAACTTTGATAATACTTTTTTTCTTTTACTCTCTCAATATACATGTACATTCTCTCTCTTTGTGCTCTTATGGTCGGATAAAAGTAGAAGTTTGTCACTGAAGTTGGACGAAGGGAGAAATGTGCAAAAGCAAAATGAGAAAATGAGAAAATGAAAAAGAGAGTGAGAGTATCATTGGAAAGTCGATGAACCACACGAACATTTTCAATTACTATCGTTTCGTATAATCATTTAGACTTCGAACATATTCGTATTGAAACTTATGTATAATTCAATAGAATAGTTACGAGATAAGAGAAAGAAGAAAAAAGAAAAAGAAAAAAAAAACAATTGGAATGAAAGAAGTAAAAGTAAAAGACTGGACAGAAAAAAAAATTCATGATATTTTCCCAGTGAAAAAATAAAATATTGAAATTCCAATTTCAATTTTACATACAATGCCAAATATTTCTCCTTTTTCATTATGATCCTGTCTATGTTATTATTCATTATTATTATTATTTTTTTTTTCTACTCACCTTTTTTTAACTTGTCAGATGATGTTGGTGAATCAGCGTTAGCATGAATAACTGGCGCACCTGGCGCAAATAATGTTGACGATGATACAACTGGTGTGCAAGAGGCAACTGGACTAGCTGCCGCGACAGGTAACAAAAGTTTCCTTTTATGATTACACAGCTTTGTCATCTCCCGCGTCTTGCCCTGATCCGGGCTCCAAGGCCGCGTTGCTACCTGAGAACGAAAAAGTCAAATAACTTTTTTAATTTATTCATTCCCAAAAAGAACAAAAAAAAAATCAATATCAATTTTTTCCAGATTCCCCTCTAAACATAAAAAAAATATATATATACATTTATATTCTTATGATGAAATTCAAACAGAACAAAAAAGAAAAAAATTAAAATCAATAATTAATTTTATTTTTTTTTACCATTCTCCATCACTTTTCACATATATAATAAATATTCAATACAATCAATAATTCATTGAATTTCACTTCTACTCCCGTCTCCATAAATAATGATGATAAAAAAAGAACGAAAGAAAGAAAAAAAAAAAAAAAAACCGAGACAAAAAACAAATTATATAACAAGGAAGAAAGATAATACGAAGTAAATATAAAATAAAATCGAAAATATTATCTTCCGGGATCTTCACAATTTCATTCTGACTCACCAAATCACCTCTTCCATCCACTTCCTCCTCCCAATTCTTTACCTTTCTCATTACTACATAAGATAGTAGATAATAATGGATACCTTTATACGTATACAGGTATATAATGGTGAACGAGCCGTCACTCGGCGATTTATGAAACGCGATAATTCTTCATCAATGTATCCGTCTATATTCACTAAACCGAGATACCGATACTTTTACCTATATATCTGTATACATTTAAGATGAAGAAAGAAGAAGAAATGTATACAGTTTAGGTACTACTATCATTGACTGTAATTGGCGGAGACTCGTGACCAGCAAAAGGATTCCCTTGTGTCGCTCGTCGTGTATTTCATGACCGATGCTTGGACATGAATATACAGGATATATATATACGGAATAAATCCCTGATAGTTCTATCTGAGTGTTAGTTATAGAATATAACACGAATGTGAACTCACACAGGGATTCGAACGTGGACGTTTATTTGCTCTCTATGTTTCTGTCGATGTATCTGCACTCATGCCCCGTTCATATATCTCACTCTCCGTGGAATTGACATCACCATGTGGTAATTTACGAGTGGATCGCGCCAACCGTTCACACGAAAAACACTCAAGTGAAACCGGAGGGGCACGCGTGATGCGCGTCACATAACTATCCTAATACAAGTGGAAAAAGTACATGAGTGGTCAGACAATATACACAGGAGTAATGGAGTGAGGAGAAGAGTTAAATGGCAGTTGGGGAAAAAAAAAAAAAAAAAAAAAAAAAATTAATATTTTCTCGTGCTATTTATTATCATACATTGGATAAATATTAATTGCCGATCGAGTGATTTATTTTATGCGTAATATAATTGAATATAATTTATTTTATGTAAATAATTATTTATGTTATTTATATGTATGCATTATTGTCAGGTGATGTATTTTATTTCATTTTATTTATTATTATTATAATTTTTTCTTTTTTTCGTTTCATTTTTTTCTTTTGTTTCTATAACTACCTCGAGACATATTTTGAATGTTTTATAGGGTCTTGCTGTAACGACTTGGAGTCAAGCCCCATCGTGATCTACGTGTCGTTAAGTTTAATTTATGTCAGGTTTATAGTTATACGCGTGCAATTTACGTCGATCTTTATTGTTCAATATCACTTATGTGAGTGTGTATATGTGTGTGAGGGTGGATTGAAGAATAAAACATAAGCGATGTAACGATGTGTATTTGGTATTTTTGAAGGCTTGAAAACTCGACTTTTATCGTTATAACGAAGATGAAGACGCGACGACAATTCGCTTATCAATGTAGACAATGACGTTGGAATATATTGCAATGAAGTCTGGTGACTTTTATTTTTTTTTCTTATTCTTCTTCTTCTTCTTCTTCGTACTTTTACTTTATACGCATTTTGCAAGACTCAATGTTTGTACCAACTATTTCATGTGGATACTGAAAATCTCTACGACTCTGCTTCATTCACTCCACCAGACATCGTGATTTCTAATTAAGACAGCGTGCGAGCAAGCTGTGCACCGCACAGTAAAGATGGACGTTGAAGACTGGCAGAATGTAAAAGAGTAGAAAGAAAAGAAAAAAAAATAATAAAAAAAAAAAATATGAATAAAAGTTTTCATTCTTTATGAGATTGAAGTTGAAGGTTCATTTATTTTTACTATCTTTCTTATCTTTTCTGTGTGCGTGTGTGTGTGTGTGTGTGTGTGTGTGTGTGTGTATGTGTGTATTTTCTTTTCTTTTCTTTTTTAATAAATTTATCAAACGAAGACGAATTTATTAATTTTTTTTTTCTTTTCTATCAAGCTCACAGTGTAATATATCTCAAGTTAAACTTATTATCTCTATTTTATTCAAACAAATATATATATATATATTTGGATTAATGGGTAAGACTGTGTTTGTGTGTGTGTATTTGTGTTCAAAAAAGGAATGATAAAGAGAAGTTAAAAAAAAAAAAAAAAAGAAAAAGTGTAAATAAAAAAATTTGAACGAGACACGATAATTCAGTCGCGCGTGGGTGCCCTCGTAAATTTATCTCGGGCAAGGTGTGCAATGTTAGTAACAAGACACAAGTGAAGAAAATAAAATAAAATCAAATCAAATCGAATTAAATAAAATAAAATAAAATATATATATATAGATGAACAAGAGAAATAGAGAAATAGAGAAAAAGAAATGAAAATGAATCACTATATAAATACAATATAGAAAATAAAATGAGAGATTTAGCGAGACGAAATGTGAATAAGAATGTGTATAGTAGACAAATATACGAACGATGGAAGTGGATACGTGCCACGATGTTTTACGATTCTCATTAATAATCACGGTAATGTTACGCTCAGTATGCGGTGTGTATTAGTGCACGTTGTATATATACAGTACTGTAATTCTTTCTATCTCTGCCACGCACATACTCACTCGCACACACGCTGAATATAATGAAATAACATATATATATATATATATAAACAATACAAGCAAAAGACAATCACATTAATTATATTGCCGGAGTGCATGATAATTTATTGCAGAGTCCACGTAAAATTCATTTAATCAATTATTTCAAAAATGAAAATAAATTTTACGGCAAATACCCGATTGTAAAATAATAATTGCAATCAAATTATATGGAGTGATTTAAGATTGATTAAATGATAATTGTGTAATTTAATATATATATATATATATATAAACAAAAAAAAAAAGATCAGAGGTCTACAGGAAAAAAAAAAATTAATTATTTCATTGTATTCTGAATTTATCTATTAATTTCATATACATAAATATATTTTTTTTAATTTTATTATTTTTTTTCTTTTTCTTCCAATTTAATTTTCATATTGCGTTTCATAACTTGTGCGAACTTGTCACGTGGATTAATGCGTACATTGTACGTAATCTCATTACAGAACACTAATTATGAATGAAGTTAAAGCTACATCTATTATTATAAATATATACGCAAATGTATGTGAATTAACACAAATGAGCAGTATACGATTATATATACTTGAATAAAACCGACTGTACACTGGAATACAATGAAATTCAATGACAACATTTCACAATTGAATCATCGTGAATTAGACGTGTGCGTGTGTGCGGTATATATATAATAATTATTTGAAATATATATACCTATACATTTTCCCTCACAGCAAGAACATGTTAATGAGTCGAGAATAATTTACATGGTGTGGTGTGGATGATAAGCTACAAGGACGCGAGATTGCACCGAGGAAAGAACAAAAAAAAAAAAAAAATTAATTACCGTATACTTGTCCGTTGGCATTTTTTTTTTTCTCTCACTTCGTAAAAAATGAAATATGAAACATGCAGCAAGTTATATATACATATATATGTGTTTATAATTATGATTGTATAGTGAGTATAATTTCTTGTATTTTTTATTTTTATTTCTTTCACATAAGTATTATAACGAATGAATTTTCATGTACGTATTCAGTGAAATGTTTCGTATAAATTAATGGAATTAATTTTATTTTTCGTATTATATTTTTAATAAATGAAAAATTATCAAAGATTTTATTATTAAAATAATGATTTATTACTGTTTTTAATTTATTCTATGATTTTGATTAGTAATTTTTAAATTAAATTTTATCACAAATAAAAAATATTTAAATTTTATTTCATTTTATTATTATATATATATATATTTTTTTTTCTTTCATTCGTATTAAATACTAATAATAATGTAGTGAGGTAGTAAAAATTTTCATTCAAAAAATTATCAATAAAATAATGACATGTGTGTGTGTATTGTGTGTATTGTGTGTAAATTATAATGAATTATGAATTTTTATCTCTTATTTATTTTTTATATTTTCCATGAGTCTTGTGTTCATACCATTGAATTATGATATGAATAAAATTCTACATTAACAGAATTTCAAAAAAAAAAATAAGCAAACAAATAAAAAGACAATTTTTACACCGCAATATTTTTACATATTGTATTTTTGTTATTTGCACGAAAACCCAACTTATTTCAATACAAAAAACAATTTATTCCTCACTCATATCATTTATATATATGTATACAATGACAAAAGCTGGAATAATAAATCTGCGTAAATTAAAATGGTTATACTCGTTAGTTCTGAAATGCGTCGTCGTATCTCGTGACAACGCGTCCCTTCACGCGCCTTCGTGCATTACATGCACCACGAAAGATTCAAGTACACGCCATAAATTTATACACACACACGCAAATATGTGTATGTGTGTGTGTGTGTGTGTATATAGTTTATTTGCAACTGTCTACCACTGACCAAAAGTATCACTGTAGTAGTGAGGTAAGACCTTGATTATATTCAACGACCACAAACTAACCACCAACACTTATACTTTATATGTATATACTTTGCAACGACTAACGGATAAATGATCCCGAATTATGAATTCAACGATGGCAATTCGTTCTGAAAATGACCCGAGCCATAGTATTAAATTGGCAATGACGTGTGATGATGCATATATATGTATATATATAAATGTCCCTTAGGCTGTATAATGCGCATTCAGAGAAGGTGAACGCGTCACCTTCAGGCAACATTCAATCGTTTCGTGAGTAATAAGTTGTAATTATTATGTTTATGATTTTTTTTTTTGTTTTCGTGGAATTTACGAATATTTACCCACACTTAATTCCTGACTTATCAATAAAAAATTCAAAATTAATTATTAATATATTTGAATTATATTAATTTTACAATATTTCATAACAAAGAAGAAAAAAAATAATATTTTTAACGAATGCATTTTTGGTAAAAATTTTCACTCAGTTTAAAAAAGAAAAAAAAATATATTTTTTTCAATCACAAAAATTACACACACGAATCGTTTTATACAACGCTATAATTAAATCTCATGAATTAATTTTCCACATATTAATTAAAGCAATAAAAAAAAAAAAAGTAGGTATATCATTTTTCTTTTATTAAATAATACGGAATACTCACTCCGTTATCATTATCCACATAAAAAATAAAATTACACGTGTATACACGCGATACTATAAATACGAATGAGAGTGAATGGCAAACGAGTGGATTAATCAATTTCAAAGGTATATTAGTTATATATATATATATAACTTCTTCTTCTTCTTTCTCTTCTTTTTTTTTCCATTATTATTATTTTTTTTTCTCTTTAATATATTATAAATGAGGTTCACCCCTTTGATGGCTGCATAGACCGTTGATTGGCAAGGAGTAACGTCACCCGGATGTCCGATAAATAAGAGAAAAAAAATTTTTTTTTTAAATAATAATAATAATAATAACTCGACTCTGTCGACTCTCTCTCTCGCATGAAATATGATGTTGATGCTGCCGTATATAAAGGTACTTATAGAGTGATCGTCGTGGCGAGTCTGTAAACGATGAGAGGAACAGATGAAAGCCTTGAATGATCCACGTCCAACTTCGGACGTTGTCTTGCTCCGTCCGGTTTTTTGCTAATTCGAAAAAGAGCCGTATAAATATATATATGTGTGTGTGTGTGCAGAGTTTCACGACAGGCGGTACTCGACAGCGGGCGTACATTTGTCATCGTTCTCCCTGTTGCGAAAATATTTTAAATAACATTTGTCGTCGTTATATTGTCAACGTATCATTCAATCGAATGGATATTATACTATACATGTGTGTGTGTGTGTGTGTAAATTTTTATTTTTTTTTATTTTCATCTGCGTATTCATTATATTATATTACATGTTTAAATAATAATTTTGAATGTATGTAAACAGTATAAATGTGTAAATGTATACAATATAAAATCAAGATAAATTAAATGAAAGGAATGATAATGATAAATAAATAAAAATTATTTAATATATTTATGTGTCAATTTAAATGAAAATTATTTTTATTTATGGTAAATGTGTATTATTAGATAGATAATTATATGTATTTTTTTTTTAATCTTCCACAACTGTGTTTAAGTTAAAAAAAAAAGTATATATATAAGAAAAACAGTAAAAAAAAAAAAAAAAAAAAGAAAAAAAATTATATATGTATAAAATGACAAATAATAAAGCACTGAAATATAATACAAACAGAATTTGCGGTGTGAAACTCTTATTTTGTACCATGAATAAATTTTATTCCCATTGCACTTTGTACATTTATATTGGAGAAACTCGTTGCCACAGACACCACCAGACTGCAGCATAAAAAAAAAAAAAAAAAAAAAAAACATGAAAAGAGGAGAAAGAAAGCCAAAACAAGTCAAGGGAGAATGAGAGAGAGTTGAAACAAAAAAATAAAATAAATAAATAAATAAATAAAAAAATAAAAACGTGTCCGTCCGGATTGCGCCAGTAAAACGTATTCCCATCTCTATTCCTCTGTCCCCCAGCGCCACTCACTCTCACTCACCCGCTTCTTTACAATAATCTCGTTTTTCTTCATCTCACACTAACACACAGTTAAATTATTTCACCAAGTCCACATTTTGCGAACCGCCGGATGAGATTCCAATTAATTTAACCCCTGTTTTAATTTTACGCGCAATGGCTTGGTCAAATCCTCCCTCTCACTGTAAACCCCACACCCAAATACAAATCCTCACAATTATTTATCTCTATCTCTCTCTATATCTCTCTCTCTCCACCTAATAACTATCTCTCTCAATTTATATTTCTCACTTTCTCTCTCCTTTACGCATTTACTATTCTCTCCATTAATGTTCAACCCTTTTCACTCGATGAATACAGGGAACTCAAACTCACCTAAAATACATCAAACCACAAAATATATATCAGCATACATATTGAAACACGACTATTCCATTAAAATATAATATATTAAACAATATCCTCAATAGCAAATATATATTAATCCATCAAAGTTTATATATATCCACACTCTGTACATATCAACATTTAATTAATCCCATTCAATTTCACTTTATCGAATTAATGAGTATCCATTAATTACATTACAACTTGGCAATATAGAGTGCATATATATGTACACATATGTATATATATATATATTGATACATATATATAAAATAGTTTACTATTATATACAAAGAGTAATCAAGATAAAATATCTCAAAGCTGATTGCCATGAGCGTTACAGCAATTAGTAGTGTGCAACGTCATCACACGTTGACATTCATTCTAACATCGAAAATGGAGTTATCGGCCTGTGACTTTACATCAAATATATACATAATATGTATGAAGAGAGAGAGAGAGAGAGAGAGAGAGAGATGCCAACGGGCGTTGTATTTGCATCAAGTTGTATAGATGCCGCGTGCGCAAATGCATACAGGACGCTCCAGGCGTAAATTGTACGTGCCGCAAAACGTTTTTATTGCGAGTAGAGAATGCAATGGAAGAGAATATGGGTAGCAAACTACACTGAATGTATATATATATATAAGAGGTATTGGTATGTATATAAAACACGAACGAGTATATATATATATATAAACATTGAATATGCGCTGACCAGTCGCGAGCGCGCGCGCCCGGGCACTTTTGAGTGCGAGAATACGAACGACTGAGAAGAAGAAGAGATGGAGAATGTGAGAGTGGTATAGCAGAAAATATATGTATATATTATTCTTGATGCGGCGCGCGTGATGTGTATAGAAGTATCGGGCGTGCATTCACAAGCGCATTATAACTCCAGCATACACACAAGTCTCATTTTTCCATCGTCTTGAATCCAAAGACTTTTTTTTTTTTTTTTCTTTCTTCTTTATCGTTTTTTTTTTCTTTTTTTTTTTTATGTTGGTTATACACTGTGTGTGCGACGTGTACACCTTCTTCTTGTTCTTCATTTTCATTATTTTTTATTTTTTTTTTTTATATTTATTTATTTTTCTTTCTTTCACGTTGTTTTTTCTCACTTTTTCTCGCTCACGCTCTCTATCTCGTATTCTCTTTCACGAATGTACCAAACCCATACCACGCAATATTGTGTGTGCCTTCAACTCAGGAATCTCACTCGTCTGCCGCAGCGGTGCTCAACTGTTTCAGTATATTTTTTTTTTCTCATCCTCTTCTTCATTTTCTTTATCTCCTTCATCTTTATATTATTTTTATTCTTATAATTATTACGATATTTTTCTCTTTTTTTTTTTAAATATATATTGTCTTTTGTTACAGTAGAAAATATAATGACACGCTGTCATTTTGGACAACTTTAATGAAGACATTTTTTTTTTTTTTTTTTTTCCAACTCCTACCATTAATCTCTTGAGAGCACTTCGTGTCGTTCATTTATCTTTAGAATACTGATTAGGAAAAAAAAAAAAAAAAAAAAACTCAATAAACAAAACCAAAATCCACAATTAATTTATTAAATATCTATGATAAATAATTTAACTTTAACACCCACAAAATTTTTCTATCACAATTAAAAAATTATCGAATATTTATTTAATATAAATATCAAAAAAAAAAAAAAAAAAAACAAAAAAAAAATTATTCAATCATATTAATTCAAAATTTCTTATTCATCTTCTGTACTGCAATATATACATTTTTTTTTTCTTTTTTTTTTTTTTTTTTCCGTCGTTTATTAAATGTGCACGACACATTGAAACACTAGATATACGTACGCCATAAATATCCGCATTGAGTGCGTGAGCAGTCATAAGAGAAAAAAAGAAAATTGTGTGGACGAATAAGAAGAAATGAGAGACATATGAAACAGCTATACATATACGATCGCTCTTGCTTATGGCGGCGTGCCACACGCATCGTTGAATTCGAGTTATGCACGAACGTGCTAATAACAAGCCGATTCTGTTCCATTTGTGAATTCCGTCATTCCATATATTGTATTTGTCTCTTTTATATAAATACAGATATATATATATATATATATAATGGAAACAAAGTTGGTCGCATTTGTAATCGTCTTCGTCGTTCACTGAGCGCTGGCAAACTGTTTGAATTTATAGAAGGCTGAGGCAAATGCAAACATTCCGATATATATCGTTCAATCGTGTATGCCGAAGTATCTCTGTCACTTTGTGTGCATTCTTCCATATATCTGCTTATGTTTGTGTTTGTGTGTGTGTTAACACGCGACCCAAAATAACAAAAGTCACATCGAAAAATAAAATAAAAAAAGAAAAGAAATAAACACAGTTTTTAAATATAAAATAAAAATAATTGTAATGTAGTGAAATAATTTTTTAATATTACAATTGAAAATAGATACATATACAAGAGAAAGCCAAGTGGTATAAATTATGAAAGTATTTATTTATATGGATTTTTATTGCCAGTTGAAAGAATTTGAATTATATGTAAGATGAAATGTTAATGTGAAGTGAAATCGTTTGAATGAATGAAATTAACTTTTCAAATGGTAGAAAATTGAATGTAAAATAAATATTTTTTTTTTTTTTTTTTTTTGTCGATGAAGGTATAAAAATAAATAAATATATATTTGAAATAGGCGACATTCTTGACATATGCCAAGCACAATTCTCCTCATATCTACTTATTCATATATATCACTTCACATTTATGTTGATATACAGCATTTAGGAAAATAAACATAACGACATTTAAATGTCAAACACATGAATTACTCGAGTTTTAACATGTAATAATTATTAAGACACATATACATAATTGTCTGACAATGTAAAATGATTCTAATACTATACACCAATTTATATAATTATTATAAACGAGCATAAACAAATATAAAAAAAAAAATTACTAAAAAAAGAAAAAAAAAAAAACCCTGAAGAAAAATATAAAATAAATATATGATACAATAATAAATGAGATTAAATACACACGATAACAAATGCCTCATCGCGTATTATTACACCATTACAAACCTTCATTTATATTAAACTACAATCCATCCATTCTCAATTATTATATACGCACATTCACGTACACATACACACACACGTGCGCAAATACACAATATTGTGTACGTAGTGAAATAACTATAATTTTATTTATTTCTATATCTTTGTTATTACTGAGGAGGCGTATTAATATTCTTTGACGTTAATGCATCGCAGAGAAAAAAAAAAAAAATAATAATAATAATAATAAAACTTAGAATAAAAAATGAAGAAAAATAAATAAATAAAAGAAGAATACATTTCGCTTTACGTTCAGACACTCAGTGGCTTGTTGTATGTCGCGACGTGTCTATTAACACCTAATAACCCCCGCCCTCACTGCATCACCATTCGATTGGAAGTTACGTGTGGGTGAGCAGGTTCTTATGATATACACGAGAAAATACATAAAGTCTTTATTATATTATTATATATACACGAAGATATAAAATATGACAAATGTTCAATTGTAATTTATCAACGCGTAAATATATATTTGATGTGTCGTATACTTAATCGAATATATATAATTTTTCTTTTTTTTTTTCTTTATAAGTCTTGAAACAAAATTAAATTCATATATTTATTCATTTATTTATTTGTTATTGATGCTATTAACTATTTATTCAACAAACATGTTTGTAGGTATGAAGGGAATAAAATGCAAGAATGATCATCTACAAACATCCACATCATTGCACCAATCTCAATACTTGAGAATGCGTTAAGAGAATGAAAAAAAAATAAAAATAATAATAAATAAATAAAAAGGATTGAGTGTACGTGCGTGAGTGTGCGTGTATATATATATATATTCTTCGAATTGTATATGTGCACAATTTGTGCTGTGACCTTGAGTCACGCACGGACACGCAGTGGATTTCTTGGATGGATGAGAGATGCAACGAACCACGGGAAGAGGAATAGATCACAGTGAAAAAAAAAAAAATTGAAGATGTAGAGAAAATAAAGATGATAATAAATTGTAAAAAGTGATGAATAAGAAATGACATTGACGTGAACGTAAATATATACTCTGTACACAATACATTTATTTTGAAATTTTATTCACGTAAAATTCTCGTTTGTACACACGCGTTTATTCTCATGTGTACACAATACATCACAATTCTATTGATAAAATATTTATAATAGAAAAAATATATATACAAATAATTTTTTTATATACGTAAAAAATATAATTTATGAAGGATTCAATGTTGTCCGTATAATTTTATGTATTAAAAAAAAATATATATATATAATAAAACAAATAGGAGAGAAAAATGAGACTGAAAAAAAAAAAAAAAAAAAAAAAAAGTAATAATAAATATATGTAAAATAAATTCCATTGCGTTTACTTGTCAAATGATGGAGAAACAATTTTCAATTCAGTTCAATTTGGATCGTTGGAGAATTTACCAAGTGGAAAAACGTTGCAATGAAGAAAAGAAAAATGAACTGTAATCACACTGAAGAATCTCCGAGAATGGGAAGATCGAAAAAGCTATCATCAGTATGTTATATATACATATATATTTGAAAAGAGGAGAAATAGAGAAAAGAAAGAGAAATGAATTCTCAACCAAGTTGAAATAGAGAATACGGGGGCTTTTACTTCTCATGAGTTTGCACCAATGAATCATGTTCCCTCGTGAAATGAATATATAGTTATACAAGTGTGTGTAAATTGTAATGAGCTCTTGCTCGAGTAGCTCAATCTGCGTAAGTGCCTTCAGTCTTAATTCGGCCCTGCGGGGTGAAAATGCCGTGAGGTCTAATTGAACACGGATCTCTCTTGACTTTTGCCGTGCGGAAACACGATTATCTCCGTACTTTCCATCTTTCAAATTATATCATAATAATAAATTATATTATTATTTTTTATTCTTTATCATTATTTAATTTTATCATACCCACATTCTATAAATTTCTATAATTTCTACAATCACATTAACTTGATGGTAAAAAAGAAAGAAAAATTAAGAAAAAAAAAATTAATTAATTAAATAAATAAATAAAATATAAGAAAAATTAATATTATCATTTACTAAATTAATTTTTGAGGTATGAAATAAAAGCTCAGTGGTTTCATTGACATCTGGATTATGTGAAAGCAGCAAAACACTCGAACTTATTCCCACTACCAATGACACTTGGACGAGCATTGATCGCACCATCTCCCTCTCTCTTTTATATATATATAGATCAGCAACCTGCTGTGGGGGCTATAAACATCGTACAATCCGATAAGATCCAGCTTGCGTATACACGCTGTGTCTTGGAAGAAATAAAGAAAAGAAAAAAAAAAAAAAAAAAAAACAAGAAGAGAAAGAGGAAAGGAGAAAACAAAACAAAAAAAAAATAAACGATTGAGAAGAGGGTTTAGTTGAGCACGTCCCCACATAAATTTGCCATTCTTTGGTGATTTACAGTTGCCATACGTAACGAATGTCGAGGGCACAACTTGACTTGTATGTATAAATACTGTGTGATGTGATGTGTGTGTGTGCGTGTGTGTGTGCGTATGTAAATGCTCATACGTGATATTTGTATTATAATCAAGCAAACGTGAATTGTCGAATGTTGCGTGTAAAAATGAAATAATGTTTGGAATGATGTTGAAAATTTTTCGCATTATCATCATCAGAAAATTATTTATTATTCTATTATTTATTGTGATTTTTTTATTTCATTTTTTTTTTCTTCACTTCTCTTTTTTCCTGTTCTCTTCATTTTTATCTTTATCCTCTGAGGGATTTGTTTTTTATTTCTCATTTATTTACTTATTTATTTATGATTCTTTTTTTTTTTTTTTTTCCTCTCTTTCTTCTCTATATAAGTAAAGAGAGATTGTTTGAGCATACCAACCATTATAAGACGCTTCAACGACGCTGACGAGTGGCTTGAAGACACGACTTCACCGCTGGTACACGTTTGGTATATATCCACATTGAATGCGCGAGCGCGCGTACACGTGCACACGGGACACGAACGAGCTGCGAGATGCAACGGGCTATACAGAACAGTGGAATGCAGTCGTAGTGGCGCTCAACTCGATCTCTTTTAATTCACACGTGTAAAAGAAAGAGAAATGAGAGAAAATTAAATTGAGTTGGGGAAGTGCAAGAGAATACGAGGGGGAAAAAAAAGAGAGAGTGCGGGAAATAGGGGGACAATTTTCCATCAGATTCTTTACTGCATTGGATGATGGTGAAATTTTTTTTTTTTTTTTTCTCTCCTACTTCTGTGTCATGATTATCGAATATTAATTGACGCGATTGGAAGTCATTGATATGTTTATATATATAAAGAAAGAAAAAAAAAGAAAAAAAAAAAATTCTGTAGTAATACCCAATATTTAATTATAAATATTATCGTATATTTTTCATTTAATTAATAATATATGTGAATATGATGAAATGTAAATTTTTTATTTAATTGAGGTGAATGAACTTTTAGATTTAACGAATATATGTGAATTATAATTCGCAAATTTTATTTTCGAGAGAATTTTAAATTAAAATGTGTGAATAAAAAAAAAACTGAAGGAAGAGGAAAAAAATCGAACGTGTATACATACGTGTGTAAGCGCATTTGTACGTGTGTGTGTGTGTATGTGTGTGAAAGAGAGAGAGAGAGAGAGAGAGAGAGAGAATTTGTTGCATTATTTGCAAAGGACGTGGCGCTCAGTTGTCACGAGCACTGGATTTCATGAGAAAAGAGGAAAGAAATAAATAAAAAAGAAAAAAAAAAAAAAAATGAGAAGAAAGACATATGTTTCACGTACGTGTTTCGTTGCGTGTATCAGCAACACACGCGCGTGCGAGCTTTGCCGCGCAGACAAAGAGAAAAAGAGAGAATGAGAGAAAGGCAACTGCATCACAAGGTTACATCCGTGTCAGCAACCCCTGGGTGGTAGGTTGCTTTTATGTACATATATACATTTTACTTTTTTTTTGTTTTATTTTTATTTCTCATGTTCTTCAAAATATATTTATATAATTGAAATAAAAATTATATTTATGAACGAGTGACTCAAATAATGTAAGAGAAATTGTAAATTGAAATATTCGTGTATTATTAATTTGTCTGTTTCAATAACTTAACATGAGACAAATGAATATCTTTTTTTTTTTTTTACTGTATCTATATAATATTAATGTGATCAAGAAAAGACGTCTTTTAATTATTGCTCTATATGGAATAATAGAGGAAGAAGAAAAAAATCTGTCCAAAGGAAATCAAATAATGGAGCGAGTGTATATATATGAAGTAAAAAGGAAAAAAAAGTCTCGGGGGCATTGTCGTCGTTGTCGTCGTCGTTGTGAAAAATTAATTTCATCCCAACCGGAAAAAGTCGCGTTTTCTCCATTCTCATGATGCGATGGAAAATTTATTATTTTTTTTATTATCATTATTTTTTTTTCTCCATATTTCTTTTTTTTTTTTTTCTTTTTTTTTTAACCTCTATAATTCACAAGATACCAACAAAGAAAAAAATATATAATCAATATTTTTTTAAATTTTTTTCTCCATATATTTTCATCACACAAACAAACACGAAATAAACCACGAAGAAAAAATAATAGTAATAAAGTAATAAAGTAAAAAAGTAAAAGTAAATATAAAAATAATGAATATATTGAAATAAAATATAAAAAGTGTCGAATGAAAAAATGACAATAATTTTTCACTGTCAGGTAAAATGTAAATGACTGTAGTGAATTGACGTCATTGTCCTCATCCTCGTTCTCGTCGTCATGGCATTTCTACAAAATGACGAGAGTTTGTAATGAGGGTGGGTGCTTTCAACGATAGTAGATAGAGGAGTAACAGTAACATTACCAACAGCAGCAGCAGCAGCAGCAGCAGTACCACTAGTAAAAGCATTAGCAGTAGTAGTAGTAGCACCACCACTAGCACTAGCACTAGCAGTAGCAGGAGCTGTAGTAGTAATAGTAATAGTAATAGTAGCAGTAGTAGCAGTAGTAGTAGTAGTAGTGATAGTAATACTAGTACTAGTAGTAGTAGTAGTAGTAGTAGTAGTAGTAGTAGAAGTAGTACGTGGAGTAAAGCGAAGCTAGAATGTCGTCGAGCAAGATTAATTTAGCACGTCGACGGTGCTCGCTGACACGAGACTAATACATTAAACGTAAGCGTAAATCGGATGACAATGTAGAAGCACAGTTGCCAATCGTGTCCTATACCACACACACACACACACACACATCTACACATGTATATACATAAATAGAGAATATGGATACACTGCTGACACTATGAAAGCTCAACTATCCCAACATATACTCGTGGTATATATTAAACTCACAATACTGATGATAACTACGCTAATCGTGTGCCAATGCACACGACCTCTACACGCTTAACAAGTCCAATCCGTATACATACATCGATTTAATTAAGACGAGGAATGCAAATAGCTTGTGCTTGATGCACTCTCTACCAAGGGAAAGAGAGAGAGAGAGAGTGAGAGATACGATCGATTGCGAATGTGGAGGCCCATGGGTTTCACCTCCAATCTACCAGACAGGATTAATTGCATGAATCCACATTATGCCACTTTACTAAACACGTCACAAATTATTTTACAACCTTATATATAATATTGAATTAATTCATTATATACTTGACAGTAGAATTAATTTATTTATATAATTATTTATAAATTAAATTTATATAAATTTATATAGAAGATTATAATTAATCAATGTCTTTTAATATTTGAGTTGAATGAGAGTTGGCAAAATATAAATGATTAAAATTGTTAACTGTGGTCATCTCGTCGAGTTTCCATGCGCGTTTGTGCACGCTCGTTTGTTGCTTGATCGCGTGGAACGTTAATGTACCTCTGTATATATATATACATGGATTTGTGTATATGAGTAAATGGTGTTTGTGTGGACGCGCCGTGCGCATTAAAGCACAAAGAGTGAGGTTAATTGCAGGGCCATCGGAGTAAGCGAGCTCCTGTCGTATATCACCGCGCACGATATATCCCACCTCTATATCTTGGCATATACTCGCAGTTTATATATACAAATATACATATATATATATATACATGAAATGACTTAACGCTTCAACTCACTTTTTTATTTATCAATTTTTTTTTTTTTCCTCTCATACATACGATTATACTTAAATTGCTAATTTGCTTAGGTCAATCTGTAAAAATATGCAAGTTACATTGAATTTATGTATGAGTTATTATAAATTAAAATTAAAATCGTACGAATTATATTAGAAATGAAAATTAACACGAATAAATAGAGTAGAAATATATTGATAAACGATTGAAATTTAATAAAAATTTCATTCACTTTATTCTTATATTTATTATTATTATTTTTTTTTTTTTCCTTTATTTTTTTCCATTGACAAATATAAGAAATTGTGAGGACGTGACTATTGCTCAGACGTCTCTGTATTTTTCATTTCATATTATTTTTCTTCTTCACCCCAAACTCCTCATCTCACCCAACACACTCATCGCAATTTTCTTTTCTTGTCATTATATAAATATATATCAATATATATTGTGCTATTGTTGCTGTATGTGAAACGACGTGAAAAATTTAAAGAGATGAAAACTCGTGTCAAGAACAGAGTATACAAAAGTATCATCTCGTTGCTTTTCAAATCAAACACCAAGTTTTTCCCCCTGTGGTTCGATTATATTATGTATACATATATAATTGACAAAACGAGTGACAAACGTCATGGTGAAAAAAGAAAAAAAAAAAAAAAAAATCAAAAAAGGGGAATAAGCAAACGTGAAAAGAATAATGAATTTTACATGAGTCAAGTCTCGTGGAAAAAAAAAAAAAAAAAAAAAAAAACAATAAATAAATAAATAGAAAATTTAAAAAAAATTATAAAAGTTTTATAAATTTAGTTATGACAAAAAAATTATATGAATAAATATATATGTATGTGTGATATTTTTTTATAAATAGGAAAAAAATAAATAAATAAATAAATAAATATACCAATGACAAACGAATTCAAATTAATCAAAAGAAAAATTAAAAAGTATTGGAATAAAAATTGATCAAATAATTTCGTAATAATGAAAATACCCATTCCACATTGCTGTATATCACATTTATATCAATAAATAATCACACCAAGTTGAATTTGAATTTGAAAAAAATAATAATAATAAAAGTGAATAAATAAATAAAAATATGAGAGGAAATATTGACAAGCCAAACAAAAATACGAATGAATTGAATGGCAACGAATGCAATACTTTGAAATTTATTGCAATCGAACAGAGTAAAATGAAATGAAAAATATATATATATATATATATAAATGAGTATATATTAAAATTGTGTGAGTGAGTGCAGTGCTTCTCGCTCATTAATCTCCGGCGTCGACGACGAAATCGAAACGCCACAACTGTGGACAAATCAATTGGACCGTAATTAAGCCCAGTGATAAAATGAAAATAGTGGGGATAGTGAATATGTATATACAATATCGTCAACGAGGTATTGAATTTGGAGTTTTGCCCAAAAAGCATGGCACTTGATCGATATAAATTATCTATATATATATACAAACATTTAGGATTGAACGATAGTCGATTTGAACGAGGCATGCTCATATATCCGGAGAGTTGTCTCGCATAACGTGAAATGCCACGATGATATTACCGCCCCATACCAAGTGATTCGCATCTCTCATTCCCTTTCTATTTCAACATACACACATATATATATATATTGCTATTGCTCCTATCAATTGAATCCACAGTGGATGAAATTGATTCCGCATCGACATGATTTGATTATTTTCTCGTCAAGAATTTTTTTTTTTTTCTCTTGCTCTCTCATCCTTTATATATTCACGTATATATTTTAATTTAGTTGTATTGCTATCAACTCACATTTCTATTAAATCATTCATTCAACGCTGTGCAATATTGATAAAAAGAAGAAAAAAGAAAATATATATTTTGAAAAGTAATTAATTTTTTTTTTTTATTTTTTTTTTTTTATTAAATAAATAATTACTTTATTGAAACAAAAAAATATATATAATAAAAATAGATATGAATAAATGAATTGGATGAAAAGCAATATTTATAAGCACACGGCATTTCTCAATGCAACGACTCGATGATGAGATGCAGAAACGTGACCGTGTTCAAAAACGTGAGATCATGACAATGTGAAGACTTTTGTCTGGCATTATATATATACGTGAGTAAAGAGAGAAATAAAGAGGGTGAGTAAAAGTAAGACAAAGAGATATAGAAGGAAGAGGAAGAGGAAGAGGAAGAGGAAGAGAAAGAGAAAGAGAAAGATAAATAGAGGAATGGAAGTGGTATATAATAGAACGAAGGTGAGGTAAGTATAGAAATATACGAAGGGTGAAATTTATATATATGTGTATGTGTGTGGGTGTGTGTGCTTTTCCCATCTCTAATACCGTATTCAGTTGGGTCCCGGAGCGTGAATCGTTCTAATATGCATTGAGAACGGGCTCTGAAATCTGAATGGGATATCTATCTTGATGCAATAACCATCCGGCGCTTCCAATATGGCTCTTCGTGTGCAAAGTCGTATGTGTGCATCCGTAATGGCTTTGCCGTTTCCGTCCGATTATCGAATATATTTCGGGAACTAGAGTGCGAAAGCGAGAGTTGTACGTAATTTTTGCTCGTGCTACTGCTGTTTCTGTTATTTCTGTTACTATTCAGTGATAGAGGAAGTACCAAGTGCAAAAAATTCTCTCCCACACTACGTTTATATATGATATAATAAATATATTGTGAGCTTTCATAGATTTATTGAAGAACCAATTGGATATTGAAATGAAAAAAAAAAAAAAAAAAAAAAAAAAAAAAAAAAAAAAAGTAGAGAAATAAAAAATTAATAAACAAAACAAATAATAATTTTGAAAGAAAAAATTCGTCATTGATAATGATGAAAATAAAGATAAATACCAACTTAATTAAACCACTTACTTTTTTTCACGTACATTGAAATAAAATTACATACCAATTCATATATATTCTTCCCATACTTAAATTCCTCTACCTCGTTCAATTAATAATACTGTCATAATGAAATTGCTCCTGGACTTACCTGTAACGATAAGAAAAAAAAAAAAAAATAATAATAATATATATATATAACATTAATTGAAGTCGAACGTATTCATTATATAACTGTACAATAAATCGATATCAATCAGTAATTAATAAATCTGCCACTATCATTACTTTATTTTCCCTTTGATAAATTTTATTTCATTATATAAATGCATATATATATATATACATATGTAGGTTTATTGATGGAAAAAAATTTACGAGGTAAAATTACATTTTAAAATGTGTTTCGGCAATTAATGAGAAGCGCGATAATTCTTGGGGTCTAATAATCTTTGAACGACTCGTGAAGTACCAATTGACATGGAATCTATATATTATATAGTACATAGTGTATATATATATATATATACGTAGATATACAAGTGAGTTAGGTTATTAAGAGAAGGGCGGAAAAGAGGGTAGGATAGGGACATACAAAGGTCGAGTATATCTCGCTAAAATAATCTCAACAACGATGCCCCCACTCACCCTCACGACTACTACAAATTCTCTTAGCTTCTGTGAATATGTGTGAACATATATACATATATATATAAAGTATATAAGCAATACACATAGTTATTTCATATAGTATTGTCGCTATTTCTCCTTACCACCTTGGGATCTTGCACGCTTCCTTGCTCTCTCCCTCATTGGCAATTAATCTTCACGTAATTGCGCGAGTTAATTAATGACGTTAGGAGCACAAGCGAAGAGATCCCTAGCGTGTAACACTTAACTCATTATCTTTTCAGGGTGCACGCGGGAGCAGTGGCACACGCAAAAGACAAGAGAAATTATTCAATATCGTATTATTTATCCGTGTTACTTATCGATTATTTATTTATTTATTATTGCCATTAATTTTTTTTTTTTTTTCGCTGATTTTTTATATGAATCCATCCAATTATATCCATAAATTTTTTTTTACATATACTTTTATTATTTATTTTTAATCATTGTAATTAATTATATATTCATTTATATAATATAAAAAATATAAATTAATTATATTATTTGGTAATGGAAATTATTATTAATTAAAATGACAAAATTAATTAATCATTGATCGAATATACACGATGTTTATCTCATGAGTTTAATTAAATGCGACTCAACCACTGTCGCACAGCTAATCTTCTTACTCACTCTCAATATATATATGTGCACTTCATTCTCTAAGCAAATACATTCATGCATTGCCATGTTAAACCGCATATATTGCTCATTCATGTGAATACTAAAGTATAAATACACATTTGTAAATGTGCGACAGGCACAAATGTGTTCGAAAACGTGTGTGAGCATTTATATATATATATATATATATACATGTACACATAAATCAATCCCAATAAAGTCTGATGGCAATTGACGATGGGTTGTGAATCGAATTGATCGCGTAAAGAGAACATTGTATAGGTAAATACACACAGCCATGTATATATATATATGTACACAGATTAGTTGCGGTTCTGTGAACGATGTATAGACATTTTCTCTCACCCTTTATCCACTTTCTCTTTATCACTATTGTAGAGATATAAATACTAATATGTATATGCTTGAATACTATAGAATTTTGCACTCTAACATAATATATATATATATGTGCATATACATGCAACTATATAGAGCTGTTAGTTACCAAGTGGGTTCGATAATTAGATTGTCGCTTCGTCATGTCTCCCTGGGTGTTTCTGTACTAATTCCTTTATTCCACGATTGTCACTACAAAGTGCCGACAATATTGGTAACCAATACGGTTGATTAACAAAATTGTTATACACGTGTTTGTCATAGTGTAAGTGGAGGAAAATTAAAAATAATAGTAATAATAAATTAATAATTATTTTTTTTTTTAAATTTATTATCATTGAAATTACATTGAAATAATTTTATTCGTATTTTTATATTTTTCAAAATGATTTTTCAATATAATTGTTAATTATATAATAAATATTTGAATATTATATACATATATATTAATATATTTCATCAATTTATGTATATTTCAATATACATTTCTGGGACGTTTATATTTTTCTTCTTCTTTTTCGAGTAGATATATAAACATGAATATGAGAAAAACGATATAATATCCGAATGTTCGACCACAGTATGAAGAGAAATCACATCAAAAAGTGCACGCAAGCAGTATAAAGAAATGATAAAAAATGAAGAGAAGAAAAAAAATAAAAAAACAAAATAATAATAATCTATGAAGTGGAATATAGAGGATAAGTAAGAAAATAGTAAAGTTCTCTTTTCTATTCACAGAATATTCAAGTTTGTGGTAAATATCGATTGAGAATATTTCCCCTCTGTCACACAATAGACCAGTCAAATCCGTGAAAAACGCTTCATATTGGAATATATTTGAAAGCTCCGACAACTATATATACATATCTATATCTATTTGTATTCACATGTGTATATATATGCGCTAGAATGTTTTGTTGGTTATACGATGGCCTGTCAGTAGTTTCTCGTGGGTACAAAATTTTTTTTGTTTTTGTTTTTATTTATTTATTTTTTTTTTTTTATTTTATATACACTCTCTGAACACGAAAAAATATTGCTATATACACGTGTATCTCAACACTCATGAACAAATGTATTATTCACATATGCCTGCACACATAAACATTCAGAGAGAACTTTGTATCTGTGTGCACAGTAATGTCACTTTATTTCATTGATTTAATGTGAACAAAAGAGGATAGAGATTTATTATTTCATATATAAATAAATAAACTAATATTTATGTATTTATATTATGAATTTATATCGTAAATTTTAACCGAATGAATTTAATTGAAATTATAATGAATAATAAAATAATTTGTACTATCCATTTTTTATATTTATTCAAAGTCATTTTATTTAATTATATTTATATGAAAATACACAAAGATAAAAAAAAAATAATAATAAATATATATATATATTCATATAAATACATGAAATTCTCATGTTACACATGAGTAAAATCAACATTGAAGAAACTGTTTCACTATTATTTTCTCTCACTATTTACATTGAGCTTCTGGACTAATCCATCCACCTGAAACACCGTCCGTGAAATGATAAAATTAACAATGACATATATCAGAGAAGTGGGTGATGTTGGAATAAAAAAAAAATATATATAGAGACTACGAAAATGTTGAACGAGCAAGTTGCTTATTCGCTGTCGTGTAGTTATACACAGAGTTATTCTCTCTATTTTCTGATGTTTTCAATGTTTATACACACACACATATATATATATATATATGTGTGATGGTGTAGTATGGTCAGAGTATAGACCCACAGCCGTATCCGTACAAGTGCAGACGTGCATAACGAAGGCGTTTGACCTCGGCTCTGGTGTGCCACGGGAATTTATCCGACACGCGGGTTATTTACACGAACATACAGTGATATTTCAATATATACACATGTGTGTATGTGTGTATATGTATGTATATTCTGTGGTCCCGAAAACATGAAGAGCGTGTACATGAAAGTGGTGAGAGCGAGTGGTTTCGCTTCTACTGTTATCCATTTATACATACATTTCCCCTCTTAATGCAACTGCATTCAATTTTTTATTTTGTTTTACAACAGAGAAGGGAATATATGAAATGAAATAATAATAAAAGTCATAATAAAAAATATAAAAAAATATATATATATACACAAACAAAAAAGAGATGAAAAAATAAAAAAATCATGTACAATAAAAAAACAAATATGCCGAGAGACATTTATATATTTTTTATGGAATGAAAAAAAAAAAAAAAAAAAAAAACTCGTAGATATAATTCGTATTGACAAAATGTGGAAATATTCACAGAGAGTTAATAGATATATATGATGCAAATGAATTTTTTTTTAATTAACTTTGAGTACGTTCATGTGAAAAAAAAAAAAAAAAATGATTAATTACCGATTGATCAACTTTCGTATTTCATTTTATTATTTATTCATATTTTTTTTTTTATTTTTTTTTTTTTTTCAATTATTTTTTTCGTGTATAAAATATTTTTTTTATCCGCTCGTTCGTTTTACCCCTATAGATGCACACGTATGCGGATTTTATGTGAAGAGAAAATTATGAAAGAGAATGAGTGTGTGAATATATGTAAAATATATGAATATCCACCTTCGCCTAACTGAACATTTCTCTTTTATGTATATTCACCAAATTCTTTAATAACATCTACCAACGCAACTATAGACCAACTCCTGAGATATATATATACAATGGTTTGTAAATGTGATATATATGTATGTATGTATGTGAGTAAAAGCCGCAGCGCTGTGAAATCATTTGTCCGCGCGTTTGTCTGACGCGTCGCAAAACGCCCCCACAAATTGAATAGGTCGAGGAAAATAGTGACATGAATGAATGAGGTTTTGGAAATTTATTGCACACTGAAGATTAAATGTCTGACTTTATACATAGAGTTATATATATATATATATATATATATATACATATATGCATGAATTTATATAATCAATGAATTACAATTGAATTATAAACGTGAAATAAATAGTAAGCATTATTGTAGAAAATTAAATTTTTTGTCCCCTCTTTATACACTTTTGTTTTGTTTTGTTTTGTTTTGTTTTGTTTTGTTTTGTTTTTTTTTTCTAATTAGCAATGATAATAAATATCTTTGAATAAATGAGGGGTAATATTAATTATGTGCTTGACAGTGTTGAAATGTTCATTGGGGTTTCGTGTGTAAAGTTTGACTTGACTCGTCAAGAATGACTGAACAAATGAGGGACATATAATAAAATGAAAAAAACAAAAAAAAAAAAAATTAATCAGAAAATAAATTGTATACACAACGACGACAGTAGTAGAGAGACAAAAAAAATAATAATAATAATAATAATGATGAAAATTGATTAATTTGAATGAGAAAATACAGTGAAATACAAAATATACAAACAAAAAAAGAAAAGAAAAAAAAAAATGTTGAAAAAATGAAAAAATTTTAAACAAAGAAAAAAAGTGCATACACACGCAGTGACGTGAAAATGAAGACGAAAAAAGAAAAAATAATAATAATAGTTGTCTGTCTAAAGAACGAATGGTGGGATGACGATAGGTTGAAAATTCACTGAGAAAAAAAAAAAAGAAAAGAAAAAAAAAAAAAAAAAAAAAGCTTTTTACTTGGTATTATAACGAAACTTGGAAAATGAAAGAAAGGGCTTAATATCGTGTAACGTAATTTAAAAATGTAATTGCTCTTGTCATGGGCTCTACACTAGTGAATGTTGAGAATGAGAGTGAAACACAGGCATACACATACCAAGTCGGTATGACAGAAAAAAAAAAAAACAAAAAACAAAAAAAAAAAGGAGAGAATGAAAGAAATAAAAACGAAATAGTGAAAGAGGAAGAGAGAAGAAGAAGAAGAGAGCGCAAACGAGCGTATATAACAATGGCTTGGACCAAGGCCGGGGTGCTACTGTGTAGAGCGGTAATAAGTTTTCATGTAAAGCGAACGAGGATTATCCAACCGTGAATGTGCAGGGAATTATATTTCACGGCGGAAGCAGACTGTTACTGTTTCACCATCTCTCTTTTACTATTTCCATCTTTATATATGTGTATATATGTATGACATATATATAATTGTACTTCTGTACTCATTCTATATATATATATATATATATCACTCTCTGACCCATCGTAAATTATCTCGGAATATTTTCACGGTATGGTCTGTATAAAAGAGTGAAATAGAGAAATTTAAAATCAGAGTTTGGGATTTAACGCTCTTGACTTTTTCTCTCAATTCAGCTGAATCATTCGTAATACGAAATGTCGGAAAATTTTGCACACCGTTTAAATGAAAATTGTGAATATATATATATAATGTATATTCAGAGTGTGGTGATTTATGCAAAAGCAATGGAGAGAAGAAAATTGAGGATTGAGATATATAGAGAATGAGAAAAACAAAAAAAAAAAAAAACAAAAACAAAAAAAAAACTTTATATATTCATATGTAAATGTAGATAATAGTAGAGAAAATTATATATGCATGTGCTTGTATATATACACTATAAAATCCACAAGTTTTAATACTCTATTGATAAAGAGAAAAGAGGAAATTAAACAAATTATTTCATGTCTGTTGAAAACTTATGTATATAAAAAATATATAACTGGAAAATAACTCAATGCTGGTTAAATTTTTCTACTAAATTGACACTCAATTAAAATCGTATACACACAAAATTATTTTATACGTTGTGATACAGGATAATTAACATCAAAAGCTTTTTGATGCGTATGAAACTTCAATCTCTCTTATATATATATAATGTTTTGCATACATCATCCATTTCCTTCCGCTCTCATATTCGAATATCATATATAAATTCTCTTTGATGTATTGTTACGAAATATATTCTACAATTCACATTGTATACCACGTTATACGATGGAAAATGTACTTTGAAATATATATATACGTATTTACGAACTGCCTCGAATATTGTATTGTCGTAATGCACCGGATTCACTGGGTTGTAAGGGTCATATTGTTCTAGACAACATACTAGATTGAAGACGAAGTCTGTAAGCGCGCGCACGAGTGTGCAAAAAGAGAGACACAATTGTAAATGGCAGAGTGAGGATAAACGGAGAAACATATACATACAGAGATGATTTCACTATTCCAAGGGTTTTAGGATCAAATGTATATAGGCAGACAGTTAAAAGAGTGAGTGGATACATAGGAAATGAGAGGGAATAGGAGAGAATGGATAGTGAAGTGGCGGAAACGGAAAGGGGATGTGAGATGTACACGACGAACTCGGATAGAATGAAATGACGACGATGGTACGGTGAAGGTAAGGGGATGAGAACAACACGTTGAGTGAGTGAAGAGGAAACAAATGTTTGTATATATGAAAATGTGTGTATTTGCGCGCGTATGTGTGTGTGTGTATGCACAGCAAAATAGATAATAGGGTGGAGGGTGAGTGAGATGGGCGGACAGCCAACATAATCCCTTTCTCCTTCGTCCAAGTGAGTTCGAACACGTCAAGATTGAAATGTAAACTGGATGAAGGAAAGTGATTCAGGTACCAGGCAAAATTATTGTAAAATTACAGGTTTCGAGTGAATGACAGTAAATCGTATGTAAAACAAATGATATTTTGCTTAAATTTACTTGGATGTGCATATGTATGTAGAAAAAGAAGAAAATGTAAATGACAGTAAGATTAATATCAAGAGAATGAAGAAGAAGAAGAAGATGATGAAAGTGATGATGATGAAGAATATGTGAAAGAGGATAAAAATATGAAACAGCAATATGGAAAGTGAGATGGTAAAGGGATTTAAAAATAAAATAGTGAGAGGATGGAAAAAGATGAAGTGTATATATGAGAGTTGTTGAATGTGGAGAAACAGACATGGACAAATAGAGAAAAGCTAGAAAATGGTGTTGGATTGTGTGATGTGTGGTGTGGGGACACCGTGAAAGAAAGAAAAAAAGTAGAGGGAGAACGAATAGAGAATGATATCGTGGATTGTGCAAAAGAGGGTGAAAATGTGTGTATGTGTACGTGAAAGGGGATGTTGGGTTGGTGTAGAGGTCGACGGCTCCAGCGAGCCAGGTCGATATCAGCCCCGAGCAAACCAGACATCTACCGACCATTCGCAAAACATTCACCTCAAGTGTCCCCAGCAGTGCTCTAGCTTGCCCATTTCAAACTCTTTTTCCACTCACTCACTCATTCACTCACTATTCCTATCTTTCCTATTTATTATTATTTTTTTTTTATCTTTTATTTTTATTTTTATATATAAATGCCATAGTTTTTTTTTTTATATCTCTCTCATTTTCTCTCTACTACTTTTACTTCTGATTCGTTTTTTCTTTTCATTATACTGCTGACTTCATCCTCCCTTTTTTTTTTTCTTTTCTTCCTTCTCAACTCTTTCACTCTGTTTTTCAACCTTGATACGTTGCAATGTGTGCCCGAGTCCGCCACGGTATAACCAGAACCTCGTCGAGATCCTCTAGAGACCGGAGCTTAAGCCAATCCGAACTTCAACTCTATCGCACTGATGTCTCTCTGCCAGTTACTCTCCTTTTCTCTATCTTTCCCGTATCCTCCACAGAGCTTTCCAACACGAGCTTGAATCTTCCACGTCCAGGATTCGCATCATCTTCCCCTCACTCTCAACTATCTCGGCTTACTGGATAAAATCGTATTAACGACTTTCAACTGGCATTGCATTTTGACATTCACGAATGTATTTTTCTTTTCTCTTCTTTTTCATTTCTTCGTTTCTCGTCCCTCTGTTTTTTTTTTTCTTCTTTTTTCCCTGCTTGCTCTTTCAACTTTTATTCTTTTTCTATTTTCCTTTATTTGTTCAGGGAGTTATAAGAGAAAAAAAAAATATATATATATATAATAGTAGTAATAATAATAATAATAAAAGAAAGAAGAGATTGAAAACACGGGAAAAAAAAAAAAAAAAAACGAAAGTGTATGCTTTCACGGAGAGACATTTAAACGAAGAATGAAAATTCGATTGAAGGGCGTCAGTGTAAAGATGAGTGAACACAGAGGGGATTGTTTGAAATTAAGCGGCGCAAAATTGTGCACAGTAAAAATAAAAGTGTGAAAAGATTGTTGAAATTGATGATGGATTTGTGTGATGCAATTGACAAACAAATTGAGAATCATATTATTATTTGTTTTTTTTTTTTTTTGTATTTTTAGGGGTGGATTCATTTAAATAATTTCAATGAATAAAATTTATGTAAATCCGACACATAAAAATGTAAGTGCAAATTAAAGTGAAATAAATATTCACAGATAAGTGAAAATAATAAGTGAATTAAGAATGAAGATTTATCATATTTTTTTTTATTTTCTATCTTTTTTTTTTTTTTTTTTTTTGGTAGATTATGAAGGTAGTAATTGTGATGATGATGATGTATCACGTGAGGGATTATTTCGATCGAGGATACGCGAGGTCATATAAGCACCAGGCGGTGAGTGGGTATAACGACTCTTGAGAGAGAAGCAAGTACGAACAGTACTGTATACTGTGTACACAAATGTGTATGAACACGAGCATTGCCAATCCTTATTCAGCTTGAACGCGCGGTCGCATTAAGGTATATAAACTTTGAACGTACCCGATGCCATAATTCAAGTTAATGAGCGCGATAAATTTATACGTCCCGTATAGCCGACTGGCGTAGAATAAGGAAAGGAAAGAAGAGGAAAGGAAAAGAAAAAAAAAACATAATAATAAATAAATAAATAAATAAATAAATAAATAAATAAACAAGAGAGTAAAATCGTAAGAGAGGGTTTTTGTATAAAGCTCAAAAGCAAGAGTGTAAACCACGTGCGAGTATATTGTTACGTGAGTATACAGAGAATGAGGAAAAAAAAAAAAAAAAAAAAACAGGCGATACAATTTTTATTAACGGAAATTCAATTTGTGCAAACGCTCAATAGAGAACGAGCTCTATCCGATTCGAGACAAATCGAATTATCCAGTGGAATTATCGGAAGTGGTGAATTCAAGGGAATACAAACCTCTACCCTACACCCTCTCTCTTTTCACTCGGTGTATGTGTGAGACTGGGTGGATGGGTGTGCTTGATTTTAGTTATGCCTTTACTACCCGTACAACGAAATGGCAGAGTGTTATGTGCTACTAGAATATTAAATAGACTTCGTCGCGCTACTGCACCCTCACCCAGTGATCCTCTCGACTTAATCCCCGGGACCCCTTATTATCGAGGAATCTGCTTGCGATAAATTTATAAAATGCTACAATTAGAGATGCCATTTATTTCTGTTTTATTCGCAATTTTTTTTTCATTTCGCATATTAAAGAGGATGAAAAAAAGGAAGAAAAAAAAACAAATAAACAAAAAAACTATATGTATATATACAAATGGAATTGTTGGGTCGTGATGAGAATTTTAATATAACATTTTTTTTTTTTTCCTCTCTTTACTTTTAATTGAAATCAAGCTAAAGACTTTTTATACTGAGTATTATTATTATTATTCTTTTTTTTTTTTCCTTTCACTTGAATAATCACTTGAGGGTTAGAATAAAATTATAAAGTAAGACAAAACACAAATGACGAGCTTGTAAATAATTGTCGCATTCATTTTATTTTACATCAAGAGTTTTCTTTATTCCTTCGGATTCGGTGAGTTAATTTTTTTTATTCTTTTCAATTTTCTGTACTTTCATTCCCTCTTTTATTCTATTCTATTCTATTCTATTCTTTAGTGTGTATACCAACCCTTGTGCAATTACAAAGGGTCGCCGTTCCTTATACCACCCTCAAACGTCAAATACTCCACTCGATCGCCATCGTCGTAGTCGTAGTTGTAGTCGTCGTTTTATCCCGCAGGCACTTTTCCTTCTGTCGCGCACTTGCTCTGATCCGATTGCTTTTCTCTTGGCAATGACAAAACTTTTCGACGCTTTTCGCTTTCTCGTCGTCAATCGTGTACTCGTTCAAGAGAGTTGATTTCTTCCGGACGCGTTGCTTCTATACTCCGAGATTACGTCTCTTCTTCCCAAGAGTTCGTCGACACGAGAGTCATTTTGCTGTCGATTGATATCACACCATCCAATTCTCCTTTCTCTCGTCCATCTTTATTCTTCTATTTCTACGTTTTTCGTCAAGTGAAAATTTACTGTCTGTGACAAAATATCTTTTACTCATGCGCATCATTTCTCTTCATTTGACAACTTAAATAAAACTTACGTTTTTATTTTTTTATCTTAACATGAATCGTATTCACTTGAAATAAGACAGAAAAAAAGAAAAAGAAAAATGAAAAAAAATTATTTATCATCACTTTGTCTCTTTATATATATAATATACATTTATTTTATTCATTTTTTTTTTTTTAACAAAGAAAAAATTTATTATTGATGTGATGCAATATATAATTTTCATGTCGTCCACGTCTTCAACATTCATTATAAATAAGTATCCACTTTATAAAAAATTATTGCGAATATATGTCACGTTCAACAATAAATTCATAACTTTAAAATTAATGATAATAATTTATAGTATGTACATTGTTCATACATTTATTATTATATTTATATTATATAATATTTTTCTTATTCTTCTTATATACAAGTTCAACGATCTGTATACATAAGACAATGATTATAATACATATTGAAATAAATGATATCTCCATTATCGATCGACATGATGATTATTTTTGTTATACATAATAAAATATACACCTGAGACGATAAAACGTCTGTGCACCACCACCACAATTCGTCTTTCATGCAGATGTTGCAGTTCTTGATTTACAAAGGGGATAAAAAAAAGTGAGAGATCAAATGATCGGATAGTTACGGTGGATGATTGATGCCGTATTTGGGTAACTCTCTCGCCAAGTCACAAACAATCAAAAACAAAAAACAAAAATAAAATAAAATAAAATGAAATAAATAAATAAGAAAAAATTTACGCCTACGGCGTGGGACGTCGCAATACACTGGGTAAATGAATGATAGCACTTTACCAAGATTAACATAATGAACCTGTAACCGGTCGCGTATATTTCAGGTGGGAAACAAGATTCTTAATCGCAACATTGAATATAAACACACATACACACACATGTGTGTGTTTATGTGCATATACATAGAATAACAGACCCATGCACGCAGTCATGCACAAATGAATTTATCCTTATGGAACGACTTCAATTGCATCTTTTTCGCCATCTTCACGTCCCCCACTCGACTCTCACCCTCTTATTCACCTTTGTATATTTATGTCCATTGTATCTCATTTAAAATTTAATTCTCAGTTAGTTGGTCGTATTTTATTTTTACTAAATACTATATACTGCCATCCTATACAATATTATACCTCGTTCATTTCTATCCTATTCTCTTGCACTACATAAAAATTTTCTTGGTCTGTTGAGCGTTTTATTTTCATTGTCCGTAACATGCGGTAACTGCGAATAGAAGGAAAAAGTCAAAAATGAAGAAAGTACTCGTGTTAGTGGTGGTGGTTGCAAGCTTTGAATTGCAGATTTTGAAGATTTAATCGGTGAAATGGTAACGAAAGAGAGAAAACAAGAAATAGGGTGGTAAGCATCGAAGCGCAACGAAATACAACGTAAACGCTACCCGTTTTACAAGTTAAGACGCTTGCAAAAATCTACCGCACACGCAATTTATAAATTATGCGAAAAATTTATCCACAAAACAAAAACATGAATTTTATGTATTCATTTAGTATATAAAATATTTAAATGACTTGATAAATACTTAAAATTATTGTATAAAATTATTAATTTAATCTTAATGAATTGTTAATTTATTAATACTAACCTTGGGATCAAAATTGAATACTTGTTCAGGCCTAAGTGGACACTCTAATCCACATTTGCAAGTGCCCGCAGTTGTAAGATACTCTTTCAATTGATCGAGCGAACCCAGCGCCGTACTGCTTGGACTAAAATCAAATAAAAGTAAAATATTTTAATATTAAATATACATCGTATATAAATATACAAATAGAATACATAAATAATTGTAAGACATGAAGGGTAGATTAATATAACAATGGTATATATACAGCAAAGAGAAGAGAAGAGAAGAGAATATTACGGTCGACGTCTATACAAACAAGTCAAGAGGGTTATTCAAGAGTTTATTAACCAAAGATATTGTGGTCTTGTATATTGTATAGTGATAAAGGGTAAAATGGCAAGATTGGTGGGGAACTATTTGCGGATAGTGGTGTGTGTATATGCGTTTGAGCTTTTGGTGTGGTGGCGAGACGGGTAAAACTTTAGCGACACGCGCTTGGAAAGGTCGACGTTGCTTTATGCGAAAAGGGAATTGTGGAAGACGCAAGGTTGGGTTGAATATTTTGCTGCTTGTATATTGATTACCCGTGAGACATACCGTCACTGAGATCATCTGTATAGAATGAGAGTGGTGAAAGGGTGAGAGATACAGAAGAGATACTTTGTTACGAGGTACTTCACGCAGTTGGCTCCTATAAACTAATTACCTCAGGCGCCTCATTCCTCCATATTATATTTTCCTATACTAACAATTATTATATCTATCTATTCATCCATCCATCTATCAATTTATTTATCTATTTATCTATGTATTTGGATTTTACTGAATGTTCTCTATATCTATCACATGCTTGTACACCAATTCCATTAACTAAATCACTCAACAACAACATGGTCACTGGATTAATTAGAGAAAGCTGAGAGTACAATTAATGTTAATTATTAGATTTAACGATAAAACCTCTCCACAAATATATAGACTAAAATTTATTCATTATCAATCAATCGTCAATTATTTCAAATTATTTTTCAATTTATCTTGTCATTATCTCATAATTTTTTCACGTCAAATCAAAATATAAAAATAGAAAAAAAATTAAAAAAAAAAAATTAACTAAAATTAAATAAAAGTTAATCTTGAGATATCATTGAGTAAACAGAAAAAAAAAAAATATTATTTTCTCTAAAATATTAATAATACACAAAATATGTCAACTCTCATCGTTTCATTTCCGTTACTATTACTACTATAACTATATAATTACAACTAATATAACTGCTACTACTATTACTACTACTACTACATCTCATGTATTTTCCTGAATCCACATCACACAGCTGTGATTCCATAAATAACAGTGTGCACATGTTCGTTCTACTTGTGCAAGTAATAGAGTAAAAGACTAACGTAGTACACAAATATATATACACATATGTATAGCGTAAGAATATAGTGAATGTAGTAAAAGAGAAATAGGGAGAGAGACGAAGGGAGTGGAGGGGATGAGACGAGTTTTGGTTTATATACAACTGACGATGAATTATATTTAGTAAGGGTGTTCTTAAGCTGCTTGTCGACCTGGGTAAAGTACCCGTGTAGCTAACACAAATGATGTTGGACGTCGGTTATAACCCTTTTTTAGTCTTTCATTATTTTATTTTATTTATTTATTTATTTATAAGTTTTTTTTTTTTTTTTTTTTTTTTTTTTTTTCGTCTTTCCCCATAGTCATCCCCAGTCAATCTACCAACACTAATTTCTCAAACGTTCAGGAAAAACCTCTAAAATCACATCACATACGGATTCTCTACTAAATATTTTGACATTTATCTCTTGCTTATATTCTTTAGAACAAATTTTTGCTTACTACTATATATTCATCTCTAAATTTTATCTCACATATCTCATTCACTTCCTCACACACACACACACACTCTCTCTCTCTCTCTCTCTCTTGTTCTTTTGTGTCTTTACTTCTGTTAAATTATGTAATCATCCTTGTCACACAAAACTGGTTCGGGTCGTTTGCCTCGTCTGGGTGCCATTCTTCTTCGCTTTACCCTGAGTATATGTATCCGAACACTTTGCAACTGTTTTTCTGTATGTGTATGTATACTTATGTGTCAGTGTGAATGTGTTTGTGACTAAATGGTATTTATATGAGTGTGTGTATGTGTGTGATGATGCCACCAAGATTTTCACTCGAGACTTGTCACGGCCTCAATTAATTCAAACTGTATCTGGCATACATTAGACTCACAATTAAATTATGTACCACAAAGAAACCATAAATATATATATGATTTTTTTTATTTATTTATTTTTATTTTTTTATTGACTATTTATTAAATATACAAAGTACCCAATAATTAAAAAGAAGAGAGGACAAACAAAAAAAAATGTTTTAATGTCATTTACTGTAATTTATATTTAATATAAATGTCAATAGTATAATATTTATAATAATTATCATACAAAAATATATTGAAATAAATTTATTGTATACATTATATATAAATATAATAGAATGTATATAAAAAGAAAAAGAAAAAGAAAAAAAAAGAAAAAGAAAAAAGAAACTCGGTATTTATTTTCTCTGTATATGCAAATAACAAGACCACCCAACATTATTAAAGTCAAATGTCTGTGTTAGAGATATTAAATCTGTCAGCGCTCGAGATAATTCTAGGGTAATATCAACGAGTGAGAATTAGAAAGTATCGATCTAACATTTATTTATGTATGTGACTGAGTTTGTGTATGTGCAAGTGTTTAAAGTGAAACGTGGCACGATGTACTGAGTGTTTGATGCTGATTTATCGAATTAGATTAAATGTTCAAGCCAACATTATATACCTATTGAAACGCGTCGTAAATGCACTTTACATATTTATAAGTACAGTGTTTATATATATATATATATATAGAAGAGAGAGCTTTTAGTTAAGGTTTAAGTGTGGGTTCCCACAACCCCAGTCGTACGATTGACGATACGTTCCTGAGACTGAGAATGCCGACGTCGCACTAAGGACTATACTTATCTGTTGTTCATAGTCATTTGTGTATGCACCTACATATATATATATATATATATATATATATATATATATATATATATACATTTGTATTTATTTCAATTATACGTAATGAAGTCCTTTCATTTTTTATTTTTTTTATTTGTATAAATATATATATCACAAAGAGACAGTTTCTAGTAACTGTGACAAAATATATACGATATAGAATAGAAAAAAAAATAAAGAGAGCAAAAAAAAAAGCAGAATATATTGTTAGATAAATTTAATATTATTATTATTTTTGATATATGAGATTTTTTTTTTTTTTTTTTTTTTGCTGAATGGAAAAGTTTATGAACTAAATGAATTAATGAAATTTGAATTTTTCATTGAATTATCGTGAAAATGTATGTGGATAAATTATTGGATATTTAGTAGTGAAAGAGAAATGAAATTTTATCGTTTAATTGTCGTAAATTGATGAGGATTCAAATGCGATATTAAATCTGATGGTTGACATGGTATGATAAATCATGAATGTATTTCAAAATGTCTATTAAAATTGTTTACAATCGGTGTATGACTCGTAAAATAATTAGTTATATATTAGAGATCAATATGAGAATATTTCGCAATAATTATTGATAAATAATGAATTTATACCAGCAATTGTAACTAACAATATTACATGAAAATTATTGTCTATATTAAAGTGCAACAATTGTATATTAATTTATTCATTAATATATAGATACATAAATATTTGCTGCATGTAGATATGTACCTACTAAAATTGGATGAATATCGATCAAGAATAAAATCATACAACCAATTTGTGATATATCTAAAAAGACAATACATTGAAATATTGACGTAACATAAATTTAATGATAAATTTTGTATGTTGAAAATATCATGTCATCGAAATTTTATGTCTTTTCAACTATTTATATTCAAAATAAGTCGTATAAATATACAATCGCGTCAACATGAAATTATACGTGACAAATTTAATTTCACTAATCCACTTCATTAACTTTTAATGATATACTGAAACATGATATTAAAGTCAATATAAATGAAGATAAAATATAGGGTGTGGGTATATATCTGTGTGTGAATGTGTTATGCAGTAAACATTTTTTTTTTTTTCGTTTAACATAAAATGACAACATATAAAGTAATAAAATTTCCTAATATATCAAGGTACACTAATAACTTTAATATCATTATTCAATTATATAAATAAAAAAATATTACAAATAATAATTTTTCAATACGTAATATTAATTACCTCAATTATCGAAAATATTTCCACTGTATCGTAACAAATACAATAAAATATATTAGAAAGTGATTATATTTATTTTTTCTTAATAAATACTCTGAACAATTTTAATAAACATTAGAATAATCTTTAATACTAGTAATTATTTATATAAATATATTTTAAACTCATACCTAATTTAGATAGTCAGTTGAATACAATATTATTATGACAACGAGATAGAGAGAAAGAGAGAGTGAAAGAGAGAAGGTAAATGTGAACGTTTCCACAGTCAATACAAGCTTTTACCTATTCACTTTCATGGATATGGATAACACTATCGCATTTACGTTCATGCCATTGCCTATTTTGATAAGCCCGTGAGACTTTTTCGTTGGATTGCAGTACGACTATAGTCATGGTGGCATGAAATAATATAATATGTATATAATACACCGACATTTTACTCGAATATATTATTAATTGTACTCAATGCACTTGTAATTGTTGTGAATTATATGAAAACCGCTTCTTCTTTTTTTTTTTTTTTTTTTTCGTATACATATAAATATATCACACCTGTACGTCATTTGTGATAAGAATAAATATATTTTTACGTGTGACTTAATAGCGCGAAGTTAAATATAATTTATTCATGTATGCCATTAAAGAAAAGAAAAAAAAAAAAAAAAAAAAAAAAAAAGATATAAATTAAAATATAAATTTGATGTGTTAGTAAAATTTATATTTTATTAGACAGAAATATCGGTATATACCGCCTACATTTTTTTTTTCAATATTCCAACAACAAAATTATATATTTTGATATTAGTTAAATAGTTGGATGGACCTGAGTGTCTATATTTAACATATAGAAATAAAACAACGATCACGAAAAGAGAAATAAATTAAAAGCAAGAAATAAAAAAAACAAAAAAAAAAATAGTAACTATACATAAAAACCGGTTTAAACTCGTCAAAAAGAAAAAAAAAACAAAAAACAAAACAAATGGAAAAAAAAAAAATTCTCACAAAATTTCTCAACGGATAATTGTTTCGTGCAAGGATGAACAAGGGCATAATATATTGATTTTTTTTCCATACAGTCACTTTATTCATGATTGAATAATAATTATTTTGATTTAATACCAAGATAATACATTAATTAAAAATAAATAAAAAATCAATTCTGTTGGTAATAAAATAATTTTTAATTATAAAAATAAATGTAATAAATAACACGAACATATTTAAAAGTAAAACATGTGTCACAATTACTTAAAAATTGAAATAAAAAATGATAATAATAATAATAATAATAATAATAATAAATGGAAGTGAGAATTATGAGATAGTCAAAGGTGTAAAAGTGACACATAAATATAACATGAGTTTCATCAATAATCAAATCGAAACGTTCACACGCGAGAAAATCGACAAAACCACAAATTACTATCCAACACGATTTTTGGAGAATAAGAGGGTGGTGACAGTGGCTTGGATGAATATATATATATATATAATTTTGCAAGCACAAAATAACCTGATACACAAGCGCGAATGAACATACAATGATGATGATGCGCCTGAATGTTCTCTCATCGCTACACCAACTGCAGTCCATTTCCTGCCAACCTCTATTTCCTCATGGTTATGTAACAATATATGATATTGTATACATACATATGTATTTATATACCTAGTATATATACAGAATTAATACAACTAAACCGACAGACAATTCGACGAGTCGGTAAATTGCGATGAATGTGAATACGAATTGTATAACAAGAGAACGAAACGATATATATTCAAACACCACACCAACAACATTGTCACTATGTGAAAAGCCCATTTTCATTTCACACAATGCTAAAATAGACAGATAGACAGATACACACACAAACACAACATAGCTAACACATCGCTATTCAAAATAACACCCTGACACGTTGGAATATGCCCAGTGGGTACGCAGCAGTAGATACTAAAAACTAAATATCGATTATTATTTCTTCATGATAAAAAATATTTTTTTTTTTTTTTTCCATTGTACAAATATGTGACACCCAAGTGCTCACTGCTGCTGAATTTTCATTCCATCTCACCAAATATTAATTCAACCCCACACGTATTGTCAAAATCAAATCAAAAACCGACAAATAAATTTTTTTTCACTTTTTCATCATCATTTTCACATGGATTTTTTTGGTGTTTTATATAAAAAATTAATTTCTGAGTTTTTTTTTTGTTTTTTTTTACGAATTTATGAAAAAATTTTATATCCAATTGAATTTCATATGAAATTCACATTAAAATGAAAATGATGAAAGGTATTATTTAACATCACAGCCCGAGGCAATTACACTCATATACATATATATATATATATATGTACACAGTAGAAATTTATTCGTACTGAAAGAGAGCTGAAATATAGTCCTTTTGTCTTTCATAACAATAGGATACAGACATAACCCGAGCGTGTGTGTGTGTGTGTATATAAATACAAAACAAACACAGAATTGTCTGCTTCGATTCTCGATAAGAGGAAATAAGTGAGGAACATATAATGATAGAGTATATATATCTATATTTAATATGAAACATTGATGTTGATACCAGTTATAACGAATTAAAGTGAATTGAAAACAGTTAGGTCCATTCAATACTACCATGATCACAGTCCCATGATGACAAGTTTCTACACATTATTGTTTTATGTATTGGTTCTTATTATACTGGAACAAAAGACGTGATTATACGTAATTATCATCATTTTCATTGTTTGTGCGAGTAAGGGAACGAGATGTAAAAGGGAGAGAATTGTATAGAATTCACGTGTATCATGTTTTTATCCATAAAATAATTAATATACTCAGAGCTTTTATTCAGCATTGATTTAATCGGGCAAAGTTTCGAGTTATTTACCAAACTTTTTCAAACATTTACTTCTTTACGATTAAATGTAAATATTATACAAAGAGCACATATTAAAGTAACTTTAGTAATGAAACAAACGAGAAACTTTTTTTTTTTTTTTTTTTTTTTTTTTTTTTTTTTTTCAATTATAATAATAATAAAAGGGTGAAATAAGAGGAAGAAATATAACAAAATATTATAAAATCAATTTAAAATTACACTGAAATTACAATGTAAATTTATCAATAATTTATAATGTTGATATAAATATAAATAGAACGTAACTATAAACTATAATAAAATTTTATAGAGATTGTCTATGTATATTTTGTATTATATTATATTGATAAATTAATGAAGTTATATAAACAAGTAGCTGTGAACCACTGCCACCGGTCGGTAATGTCGGTACATTTAAAGTAAGATGGACAGGCATGTGCGCAAATACAACACACTGTTGTACTTATATATACATGATGGAAAAACCTGTTTTTTTTTCTTTTCTTTTTTTTTTTTTTTTCGCTTTGAGTCTCTTATCGTTCTATGCTCATTCCTATATCGCATGTGACGCGTATTATATTCATGTATATACGAGTACAAAGTCTATATAGTCAAACGTAAAACGAATTCACGATTAAACCACGGACTTTATCCGATTAAAACCCACGCGCTCGTTAACCGTTTACCGTCAAGTTTACAGTACGCTTTTGAATAAATTAAATCTATTTCACTATACAAACTTTATATATATATACAAAGTGCATGTGATATTGTACATTTAATTTAATTACAAAACGACAAGCGTGCTCACAATGACGATGAAAACAATTCACTAAAATGTTTCACTAGACTTATTTACAGACTTCAATTATTCAGATTATTTAATTTGTATAGAATTGCACTCACGAAAAAAAAAAAAAAAAAAAAAAAACGAGAAAGCGATGATGAACGGATAGTGCAGCTGTTACGAGTGAGGACTAAGTAATGCAAATAACAGACGCAAAAGTGAAAAAAGAGGAGGGAAAAAAACAGGTAATGAAGACAAATATAAAGGGGGGCAAAGAGAGGAAGAGATAAAAGGAACAGAAAAAAAAAAAAATAATAATAATAATAGGAATAAAAATTATACAACGTTGGAAGAAGTGGCATGCGGTATCTCATAACCCTGTGTGTACATCGTGCAAGGAATCCCCATGAATATGGATCAAGACGCGCTTGAGATCTCTCCTGTCCGTGACGAAGAGTAGGTGTGGATATTGTACAGTCGCATATATATCCGAGACATTTATGTTTGAGGGGGTTGGTCTAGTCACGGGCCACAATGTTTATTCAAGAATTTAGACGAATATCCACACATTAATATAATATTTAAATAAAGAATATACACATAATTCAAAACATGACACGTAAAACCGGATCTGTCACAACACAATTATTTACATCAAACACACTACCACCACTCACAATAAATCTGAAATATGTATAATAGCAATGAAACAATAATAAAAAGTGTGTCCACTGTAAAAATAAAATATTCACATTAACATTTATGAATATTAAAAAAATAAATAATATTATTATTAATATTAATTTTGTGTATATAATATGAATAAAATAAAGTTGGTTATGATAAATTTAGTATTGTGATGATAAATTTTTATTATACATGTATAGTAGTGGAGTTAATTCAACATTGTATATTAATGATCGACCAACTGGCCCAGTGACGGTGGAAATGAGCTGATGTAGGCAATGATATGAGATTGAGAGAGTGAATAAGTTGCAATTATATTACACAGAGTGAAAGAGACGATATATGAGGAAGGAAGTCGATGGAGAACACAGGCGCGCGCGCGCGCCTGTAGCAACAATGCAATGAGCGTGTCCACCAGCTCGAATCCAGACGTTGTATATTCATGAATTGTTCTCTACCTCACTCACTCACTCACTCATTCACTATGCAGTTACATATATAATACAATATATGTATATATGTATATGTATGTTGCTTTAAATGTGTGGCAGTGCCTTTACTCTTCACCTCTCGACCCACCGTCGCTTCCACCACTCATCGTCTCACCGCAATCTCTCTACATATTTACGAGCAACTGTTCTCCCCACGATCCTTTAACGCAGCTTTATAACATTCCCGCGTTCCTATTAGCATTGTACAAAGTTATACGCGCTCATCTTCGTGTAGTCAACCAGTGAGACGAGAGGATTGTCGCGCGTTGCGACTCGTTGGCCAAACATTTCTCTGATAATTCCATCCACCTCTTTCTTCCCACTTTACCGCACTCACTGTTAACCTTCCGTTCAGACAATTTACATTATATATGTACTCGTGAATTTTCGAGTAAGAATTTCACATAAAACCACTGCAGAAAGATTTTACTGAGGTAAAAAAAAAAAAAAAAAAACTATACGCCAGGTAATTTTAATTTAATTTTAAATTTGAAAAGGAAAAAAAAAAATAAATAAATAAAATAAAATCTGAAGCAATTTTCATTAGGGCTGGTTAAAATATCTTGAATATTATACCAGTGGATTTATGTATATTTCAAGTAAATGTCGGGAAAAATAAAAAAATAATAATAATTCTCTTTCCCGTTTTCTATTATTATTTTATTTATTATTGTAATATTTTTTTTTTTTTTTTTTGTCTTTCAACTGTTATATATTAGAAATAAAGATCGTGATTGGAAAAAAAAATAAAATTATGTAGAAATATATTACGCTTGAATTTTCGTAAATTCAAATCAAATACTTGAAAATGAAATATAAACAATTTCAACATTTAATTATATATTTGAAGAGAAATCATGAGTTGTATATATACATATGTCTCGGATGGTTTTGCTTCGACAAAGCTATATATACAAAGTGAATGAGACACACCAACTTTGACAGTTTTGCACCGTGCAATATTATTTAAAGATATATATATATATATATCTATATCTATACAGTTGCAAAAGTACCGTGAATGAAAGAGAACGTGGAGTTGGAGATGGAGAAGCCGGAGAAAGAGAGATTGGAGGAATATAGAATGTGAACGCAGGGGAATGTATAATACATATTTATGGGAGCGACCTCTCCAAGAGTAAAAGACAAATGAAACAGATTGGTTTCCGTCAAGGCAGCGTTGAATGTGTATATATATATATGTGTATAGTTGGACGAAGGCGCACATTGACCGAGGTGGCAGCTGCATCAGTGGCAGGGACGTACTTGGCTCTCCTCCTACTATCCAGTGTTTGTCACAGGAGGCAGGAAACGCTTGTGCCCGTTAATAACCCAATTAAAATGGACAGGAAGCCCGTCTACCTCTTGCTCACTATCTCTATTCATCTCACTCCCTCTTCCTTCAACTTCAATTCAAATTTTACTATGTCTGTCTCTCATTTATACTCCAGTGACAAACACCACCAGCAAAGCTGATACATCAAGCTTGACTCAAACGCTCACACGCCGGCAATACCTCGTAAAACTTAATTTCACTGTGCTATGTTGAGCCATAGTACATGCACAACATAAACTCAACATAAACTCCTGTCACATAAACATTCATTATAAGAATGGGAAAATAAACAAAAATAAAAAATAATAAAATTGTTGGAAAAATTATGAATTTTAATGGGAAATTTTTAATTTTTTTTTTAATTTTTTTTTTTTTAATTTTAATTTGGTCTTTTATATTTTTATAATTGTCAATAATGAAACAGGTAAAAATTTGAAATGATTTATTCAGTAAAAAATTAAAAAATTGAAAAACATATATATATATATATATTGTGAATAATTATAGGAAATATATTCATGGTGACTAATGGTGGTTACACACAAATTACATCATTTCCGGACTAACACTTCTCACATTTATATATATATATAGACATAAGAGAGATAATAATCATTGTGCATTTGCACGATGTAAAATAAAAAAAATGTTTATTCTGAAATAGTAATTGTCAACTGTATTTCGATAATGTGACAACAAAAAAAAAAAAATAAATAAATAAAAAAAAATTCCATAATATAATGAACTCAGATAAAAAAAAAATGATGAATTACTCCATCTATATAATAGATAAATAAAAAATAAATAAATAAAGATGTGAATATATAATAAATAATGCAAAATACAGAGGGACATTATCAAAGTGAGTCGCAACGCACAACTCAATGATTCACCACATCAATAATAAAAAAATAAAATGAAATAAAATAAATAATAAACAATTGAACAAACAAAAAAAGAAAAAATAGATCGCGTGCAATGTGATTTTTTATTGTTGCGACTCACATTATACACCTCCACAAGTTTAAAAACAAATATAAAAAAAAAATAATAATAATAATAGTCAATAAATAAAAAAATTAATAAATGAATAACAAAAATAACACAATAAACAAATTTTTAATTAACTTTTATACATATAAACCTAAATAATGAAAGTATAGTGTGATGAAAATATTTTTTATATTGTTCATCATATTTTTTTTTTTTTTTTTATTTCACTACAAAATAAACTATACAGAAAAAGAATAATGATAATAAGAAGAATAATGAAATATTTATCGGATATATATTTATTATATTATGTGTGTAGTGTAATAAAGGGTTTTTATTTATTGATGTGTGTAAATAATATATTTTTTTTTTTTTACGTCATAATTGTCGGATGTACACACACGTAATATTTTGTATATATAAATAGTAATAACATGAATTTTATGTTGGTATTGCATTTTTTTTTTTTTAATGTTCATTTTTTGCAAAAAATACTCACGACACTTTTATGTAGAGGACACACGTGTGTATTATATAGTAAATTTATTGCGTGAATTAATGTGTTTGTGTATGTATAGTCACGGCTAATGGATTGATCTATAACTGATAAATACCAACAACTCGTGTTCTTTTAACCGCAACGAAACAAAATTCACTGTGTGACTAATGATAAAGATCAAAAAATATATAAATAAAAAATCAATAATAATAAATAAATTAATAAATAATAATAGATGATTTTATTATCAATGCAAACATGTCAAAACATGTTATTTGTTTTTTTATATATAAAATATATATATATATTCATATATTTATCTATATTCTTAATGATAAATCTGGTATAATTAATATTTAAATAATTAATTCATTAACCTTTCATATTATTTATAATTGATCATGTGACATTCATAGATCGCAAATATTTTATATATAAAAAAAAATTTTAATATAAAAAATAAAAATTTTATTGAAATAAATTATGTACAGTTATTTTCTACATTTCGATTTATTTCTCATGTATGTTTTTTTTTTGTTTTTGTTTTTCGAGAGTTGTGAATCGTGACTTGATATACGTCGGACAATGCAAAATGAGTCGTGAGAAAGGAGAAAGCGATGGAGTTGTATAAGTGATCGGTTTTCAAACTAACATACCCACATATATATATATATGTATATATGTATGTATAAATCGAGAGTTTGGTTGTCGAAGGTTCGAGGCGTGTCCGCGCGTGAAGGCCAGGGGGTCTCTTGTTAGTTGTTGGACATTTGACAGGACAAAGCCAAATGTTTTGTGCTCTTGTACATGTCCATATGTCTTTTTAGGCTCTTTAAAAGCCGCTTACAAATATTCCTCAAGGTAAAGTATATATCTTTAAATCACTAGAACAATCTCCATTAGATATTATATACATTCATTGAAGGTTTTTGGTTAATTAAAATTATTAAAATCAAATGTAGATATGAACGACGACGAGAAAAAAAAAAAAAAAAAAAAAAAAAAATCTTCATTTAAAATTTATAAAATAAAATAAAGGTCCACAGAGGGACTACATTAGTGTTAGAACTCACTATCCCATACCAATTCATCAAAGTATTATTATTATTAAAATTAATAAAATATAAATATGTATTTATAATGAATAATAATAAATGCAAACTTTTTCATATTTTATCTATAATGAGAAATAAAGATTGAAAATTTTTAATGACGGATAACGTACACATTTCTTCGTTGAAGAAATTAAACATTTGTATAATATGATGGAATAAAAAATAAAGTATATTTATATTTTATGGTGTCACAAACCAAGGCCTCAATGAATATCGCACATAAAACTTTTTAACAGGATATTTCAACGCGAATTCTCTCGCGTCTCACCCCAAAATTATTTTTCAACAACGAGAATATTGGTTAATGAATAAAGTGGTTTGTTGAACGAAATAAAATAATTAAAATAATAATAAAATAGAGAAAAAAAAAGAGATAATAATAATAATAGTAATAAATAATAATAAGAGTGAATTCATAAATAAATTTATTGAAAAATCTGTGAGAAGATTAAATATAATAAATTCTCACCACATGATTTGAACACCAAAAAATGTCAGGCGCATATGAAACAGAAATGAAAAAAAAAAAAAAAAAAAAAAAAAAAAAAAAAAAAAAAAATGAAAAGAAAAAACTTTAAAGACAAAAAAAAAACGGTTTGAACATGACATCATTCACAATATTCTTTGTCAATGAAAAATATATGTAGGACAAGTGTGAATGTGTGCGTGCGTGTGTGTGTGTGGAATTTTAAATATAAAAAAATCGATTGATTGAGCGAAAAAGATTAAATAAAAATACATAGAAAAAAAAAAGGCCCAATAAGAATTTTCGGTTTGTTAACAGATTTTATTGTATAATTAAAAAAAAAACGAAAAGAAAAAAAAATGTGATAAATAAATTCAACGAGGGCGATGGTAAAACACGAATGAATCGCGGGTGTGCGCTCGTGTCTCGTCTGGATTAGTCTTATTGCCATCACAACACTGTCTCTCTTTATATGTACGTGTGTAAATATAAAGTTTGAAGAAGAGAACGCGCGAGTCGAGAGCTTGTTGAAGCGGGCAATTCACACCACACACGAGTCGCGAGTGTCCTCGGCTCACTCGCTCAGACAATGAGGGGTCACGTCGAAGGTCGAGTAAAAAGGACGAGAAATACGACTGTGTCCCAGACGGACACTCCTTGAAAACCCTCGACCTTCCATCGTCTGTGAGTTGTTGATTTTTATACATACACATACACATGTGTGAATACGTTTATTATTTTTATTTCAATTTTTTTTTTTTTTTTTTTTCCTTTTGTTATGCGTGAAGAACTTGCGTGACAATGAGGTGAGACCTGAGTATACGAAAAGGAAGACACTTCTCATTTAATTTTAACAATTTGTTGTTGCCAAGTTCTCATTCCCTTTTACTTATTCATATATATATACACATATACATTTATGTATTTACTTCTTCTCTCTGTGACTTTTCATAAGGGGAAAAATGTTACGCTCGCCGCGTTAACCGGAAGATAATAAAACACTACATTGTATATGTAACATAATTATTATGAGGTAATATGTAGGGAGAAGAAAAAGATGAACAAAAAAAAATATGTATATATGTATATATTTTTTTTTTTTTGAATTAATTACATTAATGAAAATGAAAGAGAAAAAAAAATTAATTTCACAAGAAGCAACACAAACGCGATATGATTTTTTAATTGTAATAAAACCGAAAAAAAAATAATAATAATAATAAATGAATAAATAAATAAATAAATAAAATTGAAGTGAAAAAATCACTGTATAACATTGAAAAAAAATAGAATAAATATATAAATAAAATTGCGTTGTGTGTTAATTTATTAGTACTTCAGTCAACGTGAGGTGGCAAATGTCGGCGCCTGCCCACGATTCTTCTTTGGTCATTGGACAAACTAAACGCATTAGTCACTCGTTTATAATTTGTTCATTCCTATATTTAGGTGTCTTCACACGCAGCAACTATATAATCTAAGTATATATATACGTGTGCGTGTGTGTGTCTGTGTGACATAGTATAATGAGACTTGGACACGCGTGAGTGAAGACGAGAATGAAATATATTTGACAACAATTGATTGCAACAACTTTGCTTTGTACTTCAAATGAAATCAAGATGTTAAGAGAAGAAATAAAAAAAAAAAAGAAAAAAAAACAAGACACAAAGTTAAATGAATAAATAGAGAAGAGAAAAAAAGAGAGAGATAAAATAGAGAAACAAAAAAACAAAAAAAAAACGAATGGTAAACTTTTATAAAATCAAATTTCACTATTCAGAATAAAATCATTTCAATCGTAGGATTTAAAATTTATAAATTTATTTCACTCTCAATTTACTGACATCATTTGTAATAAATTTCTCGTAGAGCTATTTCACGTGTGACGGATTTAAGACGCGTGATATCTTGAAAATTCCAAGAAAGGATAAGACTCTACATACTTCACTTCTTTACTTCGTGTGCACAAGCACTTATCTCTTTGCAACTTTCAAAGGATTGAAGAGGAAATAAGAGAAGACCAATTGAGAGAGGAAGAGAAAGAGAGTCAGTGACACAAACACAAACACACACGCACACATTTCTCTTCTTATTTTTCACTTTGTAACTATATTATCTCTCTTACACGCACGCGCACACGAGTATCGATCACAAACGATAAATCTCACCGTGTCGAGGATATTTTTTCCGCCTCCGCGAGATCAGACCGCACGTTTGTTCCTCGTATTCAAGACGGTAAACCTCGTCGTGATCGACCAAGTATCCACCCACACATGCCAATACATTTATATATTTTTTTTTGTTATCTTTCGATACTACGACTATTTTACTATTACGACCTACTATTACTTCTACTACAAGTATATCATCACTGCACACATCTTTTATATATTATTTTATTATTTTTATTTATTTATTTATTTATTATCATTTTCTTTTCTTTTTTTTTTCACTCAAACACTAGTTTATTCGTTCTCTCTGTGTTTGCCTGTATTCTCGCTACCTCTTCACTTCCACCCTGACCTTGTGATCAGTGCGTGACGTGCGTACCAGTGACTTCAGCAGCGCCAATCGACATTGGCTTGGCATCTTTATAGTCCCACATTTTCTCTCTTGTTATACCGCCAACAACGAACAGACAGTGAAGAAAACATTTTGCTGATTCATCCTGGCCAATCGTTATTGTTTCGTTTTCAATCGAAAATATTTTATCATTTATTTTATTTATATATTTTTATTATTATTTATTTATTTATTTATTATTATTATTTTTTTTTTTTTCGTTATTTCTTCCTATTTTTTTTCTATTTCTCATCGGACTCAAACGCACATTACCACTATATAATAGCTCAATCCATTTTTATTATTCGACTTTTTTCCTTTTTTTTTTTTCTTTATTACAATCATTTTTTATTTTGCTGCCGTCTCATTTTGTAAACTCGTTGGAGATGAATAAAAATAATATGCCACATCATAAACAACTGAGGAAACTGTGTCTAAATAAAATTATTATGTCTATTTATTTATTTATTTATTCATTTTTTTTTTTATTATTTTTTCAACATTTAATTATCAATTGAATTATTAATATGTCACTTGGAATACATCGATGAATTAATTATATTCAATATGTTGATTTATTAATTAACGTGAAAAATTAATTGAAATAATTTTTTTTTTTTTTGTATTGAATATATGGAATGGTCGAGTGGGACAAAAAAAAAATTTGTATAAATGTATTTATAAAATTTTCAATTATCATGATTCATTGAAATTAACATGAAAACTCATGACAGCACCGAACAATGTGTTATATTGTATTGATTTCAGTTGCTAATAATCCAACCAATCCTCCCTGTCGTATTTGAAGCGACGCGAAAAAAGGAAAAAACAAAAAAAAAATAGGGGATTGGCACGCAGTAATAAACCACCGATGACCCCTGGTATCATGATCACCAACAGTAAACAAAATTATCTACTTAATAAGTAAACAATTTCATTATATAAAATATATTATCATTACTGATGACGTTTTTTTTTTTTTCTTTTTTTTTTTTTTTCCCTCCACCTTTTATTTTATTTCATTTTTATCTTTCACATCTTTTACCTTGCCTAATATTAATTTATCACACACATATATACATTTATTTTTATACATCATATTTATCACGTATATCAATTTGCATTAATCGTCAAACAAAATAAAGTTGCTCATGGTAATTTTAACATCGCATGTACTCAATATTTTGTATCATACTTGAATAAACATTATATTATCAAGCATATAACAATAAATGTGTGATATATATTTATATCTTTTACATATAGAAAAAAAAAAAAAAAAACATGTGTCTGTCTTTATGTACATGAAACGATTGAATATGTCACGCGATATTATAAATGATAATGAGAGATTTATCAAACATATGAATAATAATCATTGAAACATTTTTAAATATGTAGAATGTGCTGTTATATCAATTAATATCGTGTTAAAAAAAAAATATATATATATATTATATAAAATTACCGTTTAATATTTCTATGTAATACAAAAAAAAAAAAAAAAAAAAAAAACAAAAAAAATTATATTCAAAGACCCAAATGTACGACAATGATGAATGTAATTATAAGAAAAAAAAAAAAATTGTATAGAATTACTTTATATATATATATATATATATATATATATATTTATTATTTAGTAAAAATAATGTGAAGGGCGAGGGTGAGGGTGGGAGGAGTAATGTGGTTTTGAATTACAAACAGAATATGATAGACAGCTGGACGTATTACCACACGTTTAAAGACCAAGTGATGCGAAACCGTTCACGGTATTTATTTATATATATACACACACACCGAAAAAATTTTATATACGTAATTATATCGACAACAATACAATACTAAATTGTTCGTAATGAAACTTAAATATAAATAATAAAGAAAAATTATAATGGGGGGAGAGACAATAATAAATAACATCACTTTAATAAATATATATATTATCATTATTACCGTGGAATATTGAAATTTTCTCGTCACACATCAACGATTCAATAGTTGTATGATGGTAATTAAAATGTTTTGTAATTTCATAGATATGTGAACGTGCGCGTATTCGCGAGTTTATATAAATTATATGAGCGTAAGTTTATCGCGTTATTCCTATTTACCTCAACACATGAAGTCAACATCAATAAATAAATATAATAGTCTTTAATATATATCCACGCAAAATAAATTCCTCAAGTGACACTATTTAATATTTTTTTTTATACTTATTTATTTATTTATTATTTTTTTGTTTTCATTCCCCATTCTCCCTCATATCTTTCCTTCTCTACCTTTCACTGTATACTGATATATGTATATATATATATATATATTTTTTTTTTGAATTACATTGAAAGGATAAATAAAATTATATATCATTATAAAAAATATTAATGCTCCACTTAATGCAATTTACATACTTGTAAAATAACTAGTAAACGAGTCAGTAGTTAATTTGATAGATATCGTGAACGAGAAATTCCGAAAGTTATCACAGAAATTTTATATTCACTCATTTTCATTTCATATATATGATTATTATTTATATATATATATATATAAGTTAAACTTGAGAGGATTTAGAAAAGTAATACGTTTGGGTATGAGTATAAAATGGAGAATAACACCCGAGGACAACAACGTAATTATTCTCGCGTCTTGTATATTATACATGTATATATGTATATCCCTTTAGAGTTTACTTGTTGGCTTGCGCGATTCTCAACTTCGAGTTATAATCTCGTTCTCATTCTCATCTTTCTCTCATTCTCCCTCATACACCCTCAATATTTTGCTCTTTCACTTGCACTTATGGATACAGTAGAGGAATAATGACGACCTGACGCCGCTATTAATAACGCGGCCTCTGCACGCTTGACTCTCGGCCCGTTGTTTGCCGCTGGTATAACGAGATATAGCGTGCCTCGTCGACCGTAATAATTCATCCTATGGAATAAAAACATATTCTATATAGGTATGTATACGGCCACCGACGTGCTGTTACATGAGAAACGTCAGCGTAAAATTTTCTCCTTCTCTCAACTCCCACTTTTCGCCTGCTTTTATCCTCTTTACCAATATCTATATGTGTATACGTGTATGTTGCATATAATTGTATATATATATATATATATATTTAAATGTGTGTATGTGTAAGCTACAGTTTCTCTCTATCCACTCAAAATTTCCATCGTGAAATCCACAATAATTTTACGACACGAGTTTATATTCCATCAGATCATGTATATCCAGTAAATATATTTTTATCAATTTTACAAACAAACAAAATGAAAAAAAAATAAAAAATAAAAAATAAATAAATATATTGAGTATACAAATATCATCTCAATTTAATATTACTAAAAAATATATACATAATTTATTAATGATTAATAGTTTACTATTTATTTTATTTATTTTTTTTCGTTTATTTTATATCATGTGAAAATTAACTCTTGATAATATTATGTAATAAAAATTAATTTATATTTTTATGATTTATCATTGAATAACGTGGAATTTATTTTTGTATTGATTTATTATTTATTTATTATTTGGCCTTCGTGTTTGAAATAGATTTTAAAATGTCAATGTCAAGGACCGAACGTGGGCCCTGAGCAACATTAAAGAGCGTAGGCGGAAACTAATAGGAATATATATAGATATATAAGCACAACAGTCATGACTATAATTCCCCATAAATAATATATAGATATTATTCTTATAGGAATATATATATGTATAATGCCAGTGTAGTCATCCATTATCGTTCGTCACGTTTATGTTATTTATTTTCCCTTTATTTCCTTATTCTTTTTTTTTTTTTTTGAGTTATTATATTATTATCTTTTTTTTCCATCATTTATATATATAATATGGACACCTCCCTCAATCCAACTAAGTTTGGTAACCATAGAATTCAACCGAGCGTATCAATGATATCAACACCCCGTCACGAAATAACTTCCGCTCTTGCTTTTTATTAGTCACACATAACAAACATTTTGCCTTGAAATTTTATATAAATCTCGCGAAGAGTTTTATTTTATCTTGAGTGTTGAATCTCAACTGCTACTTATTTAAACACGAGACAGAGTTATTAATTACATATATATATATATATAAAATGTTTACACTTGTGTGATGATTTTTTATGTGGTTTTTTTTTTTTTTGTTCCTTCTTTTATACAGATTTATATCATGAGGCAGTAAAATATTTATTTGCTTGGATATATATATATTTTTTTTTTTCTCTCCACTCACTCTACCTGTTTTGCTCCTGTTGACTGGTAAATTTCAATTGCGAGTGTCAATAATATTTTGATTTTATTCCTCGTTTTATAATGTATTTTATTTACATAACTTTTTTTTTTTTATTTATTTTTTATTCCTTAGCAAAAACATTTTACAAAGATGATGAAAAATTGGTAGTGAGTGAAAGCGAAAGAGTAAGAGTGAAGAAACCGAATTAAAGAGAAAAAAAAAAAAAAAAAAACGGAGGAGGAGGAGGATGTATCAGAAGATGCGTCTGAGAATAATTACACGACATTCCAAGATCGCCACACTGGCAAGATCGTTGTTCGTGTGTGCACCTGCATCATGTATAAATACCAGGTGCAACGTAGCCAGTTTTTTATTTTTTATTTTTTTATTTTTTTTTTTTTCTTTCCAGACTTACTACACTGTTTGGTTGTTAACACAGAGAGATGTAACTGTATGATGATAGTTTGTGTTTTGTTTGTTAATGAGACGAGTTACACAGACATTGTCGTTGTTATTCATGACAAATTACTTTATAATATTCCGTATTAATTCACATAAAATCATGAAAATTCACATTTTGCTTTGACTATAATTATAACGATTATTTAATTCTTATATATATGTATATTTTTTGGGTCAATTCTTGTCAAGGTGTAATAATTTAACATTGTGGTTTCTTTAGTTTTTTGCTTTTCTGTTTTTTTCTTTTTTTTTTTTTTTTGTTGCTGTTGGTTCAGATTGCGAGACGCCGATTATTTAACCACAACGATGACCAAGCGCATCGCAGGAGAGACAGCACCCGGTGTATCGTCACTAACAGGGTGGTCCCACGTAACTTTCTCTCTCTCTCTCTCTTTATTTCTCGTCTCTTTCCTCTTCGCTAACTCCAGTACTGTTGGCTCGGTATCTTTTCGTCATGGTACACCTCCCTCATTCAACTAAAGAGATAACTCTTCAACCAGTCACGCTTTTGCATCAGCTGTTTTGAATTAGCGATTACTCTTAAACGCCCTTGAATACTTTGGCAGTGATCAACCGCAACTGAAAACACCATTACTTAGTCTTCAAACACGACGATGATTATTCTGCTATTGAATTTTTTTTTATATTTCATTATTTATATAATAAAAACAACGGACATGAAATTTACGTATATCATTAAATATTAAATATTCAATGTTCAATGATGAGAACAAAAAAAAACAAAAAAAAAATGAAAAAACGAGGAAAAAAAAAATAATAAAAAAATTGCGTGTACATTAAATGATTTGAGTGAGCGAATGAGATTATATAAGTGTAGGAGAGTGATCAAAAGAGAACAAGAAATAGAAAAAAAATTGCTCTATATATATATATATATATATATATATATATTTTTTTTTTTCCTCTTATGATTCTTATTATCGTATTTTTTTGTGTTTGCCCAACATTCTCCTGTCACATTGAAGTGGAGTGCGGTAGAATAGATATCAGTATACACTTGAGTGCTCTATAATGATCGTCATCGGTGCATAACCAATTAGTGTGCATAAGTATCCTCGTCATTCTGTCATCGCTTTGGTGTGAATAAAATAATATAACTACTACTGCCACTATACATTATTTTTATCATGACATTTAATATTATGGTCGACACATTTAATCATGAAATTTTTTTTTTTTTTTTTTTTTTTTTTTATTAATTGTTACAATTTATTTCTTTTGTATTCTTATCTCGATTTATAATATTGATTTATTTCTTTTGTATATATAAAATAATTATATTATGATTTTTATATGTAAAGTAGATGTGATTTCATGATGATGCAATTGAATAATTTATTTGAAATAATACGATTATAAAAATTGAATTGATGAAACCAAAATAATAATAAATAAATACAAAAGAATAAAGTGGAGGAATGAAAATAATATATATATATATAAGATAAAGAAATTCAGTACTTTCAAAAGGCGTATAAGCAGTTAATTGAAAATAATCGTTGAACCGGTTTCTCTTCTGAATCGGAACACGAGGCACTCGGCATAAATCTCCGCTTATTCACCCAACCACAAAGAGACGCCGCTGCGGATAAAATGATACTACATACATATATGCACATATATACGCACTGTATTTATATATGTACGATATATTTTTTTTTTCTGCTACTCCCAAAGGGGGATTGCCTACCGCGCGCGTGGGTGTGACGATATTCTCATCTCTTTATTCTTTATACACTTTTTTTTTTTTTTTTTTTTTCTCCTTTTAATCTCTAACAATTTCTCGCACACGTAGCAGTTTCATATCAATTTATATATATTCTGATAAACACCAACAAAACGTTTGTATATAATCGCATTTATATGTAATTGAAATAAATAAATTTGATACTTTATACAAATAATTTCTACTCATTCAGAATCAATTTAAAGAAAAAAAAAAAAAAATACAATTACAGCAATTGAATTAATTTGGTTGAATAAAGGATTGAGGAAAAAAAAAAATAAATTCAAGTAGATAATACAAAGAGAGATGACAATAAAAAAATATATATAAATATATAAAGGAAGAGACACAAATAAATAAATACAAAAAAAAAAAAAAAAAAAAGTATTTATAAATAATAATACATGTCACATCAGATTTTTATTCGATCTTCGTCCATCGTCACATGAATTCAATCATGCAAATCTACACCCGTAGAATCTGTAATGAGATCTTTCAACGTTGGAATCGAATTTCGTCACTGCCATTTCTCATCCAAGGACAACATTTTAAAAATTTCATTCTCACACAAAAACTCACACACACACACACAGCCATTCATGCATACACATATCTATATAATTTCACATCCTCTTCACTGGTCTCTTCGACAGTTTTATCCATTTCTATTTCTTCTCTCTTCACCTCTTTATTTATTTCTCATATATAAAATGTATGTACAGCTATTTATATTTATTAATTTTTTATTTTCATTTTAATTTTCCACATCACACTTTACTCATGACGCGTGATGCAAAACAAATGCGTTTGTCTGTCACATCAAAGAGATTACAGCAGATAAGTTGGTGTAATTAACCCGTTGGATATCTCGTCGCGTGTTAACGCGCGTGCCACAGTGGTATGAATTATCATGTATATAAAAGTATATAAACATGAACACGAGAGTTGATTTGTTTCTCACTATATATATATATATATCTGTATAAGTGTCAAGTGTCTTATATAACGATATATATTGTGACGTCACAGGGAGATTCACGTTGCGCTGTGAATGCACTGGTTGACCAGTGTCGTCGCGCGATCGTTCTATACTTGTCTTTTTTTTTTTTTTTTTTTTTTTTTTTTTTTTTTTTTTCTCGTATCCTCTCTCGTTCGGTCTATCTCACTCGCCTGTTTCAGTCTCGTGTACGCGTCGCAAACTCAACGACTCTGATCGTATCAGACAACCCCATTACCATATTATCGGGTGCTGTACAAGCTTATCATCGCACTCGCGTCAACGAAAACTATTTCCCTCTTGCAACTAACTCACACACGCATATACATAAACATATACGCTCTGACAAGCTTCCGTAAAAAAAAAAAAAAAATTAAAAAAAAGAGGGGAAGAAAAATAAAAAAGAATGAGGAAAAATTATATATATATATATATATATATATTTTTTTCTTTCCTTTTTCATTCAATTTTATTTAAATGAATTACGTAAAATTTATGAATATATATGTATGAACTTTTATCTGTTTAACATGAAGTGTCTGAAAAAAAAATTTTTTTTTTTATAAAATGTTTGAACAATTTTCCAGGGGATAATCTTGAAAGGGGAAATTTTATTCAAATACGAATAAGATGAAAATTCTCACGTCTCACATTTTGTATAATATAGAAAGTATGAGGGGAAGAAGAGAAGGAGGAGAAGGAGAAGGAGGAGAGGAAAAGATAAAATGTAGAGAAAGAAAGATTTATTCTACTCTCGAACTAACTCATTTAATTCACAAGAAAATTTCTCACAATCCACTGTTCATTATTCTGAAATTGAAATGGCAAAACTTTATTATTTTACGTTATTTCTACTTGTTTTTTTTTCGTTTTCATTACTAAGTATGCATATATATATATTTATTTATTTATTTCTTCATATATTTTTCATTTGCCTTTTGTGGTATTTGTATTTTCATAATGTTTATGTAATCGACCTACAATTACCTGTGCCCATATTCATCTTACATATATTATCAATATATTATAATTGAAGATATTATATATTCAAATTGAATCTTGATGTTCGACAACGTCTCGACAAGTCTAATTGAATATCACTATTTCTATAATAGGCACATACTTCATGGTTGTGCATGCATATAAATACGTATCATTATCACAGGTCAATTGAATTATACAAAATTTATGTATAAATTTATGTATAAAAAAAAAAAAAAAAAAAAAACTTGATAATGAATTAATTATAAATCAACATCTAATGCTGATTGAAAAATAAAACTCATCAATATTACATACATGAATTAAAGTTTATAAAAAAAAAAAAAAAAAAAAAAAAAAAAAGAAAAAAGAAAATACAAAAAATTGAACAAAAAACATTTGTTATTTATTTATCGTGGAAATTTTTTTTTTTTTTTTTTTTATATTGTGGATATTAGACGACTCCTTGTGTCTTTGATTATTCCATCTCATTCAGTCAATGATGTTTCACAACTTTGACTGACAGCAAAAATGAAAAAAAAAAAAAAAAAATTATAATAATAAATAAATAAATAAAAAAAATAAATAAATGAATAAATAAATTCGAAGACTTGAATATATTTTCTCACGATAGTGTGACAGAACGATAAAAAATAATTGAGGACGGTGAAGAAAGAAAAAAAAAAATAAATAAATAAAAAAAAAAATGGGCGGAGATTCATGTAGCTCTTAAATGTGAATATATAAACATATCAAGGTTTTTTTTTTGTTTTATTTTTTTTTTAAATATATGAAGAGGGATAAAGAATTTTTTGCTTTGTATCAAACAAGTGAACTGTTGGAATAAGAAAGATGAATAAATGGAGTAAAACAGTTTTTTTTTTTTTTTTTTTTTTTCAGTGATGCCATAAAGATCGACTTTGAAAACGATTTAATTTTATTATCACAAAGGAATCGCAACTGAGCGCGATTGGATTATATTCCTCTCTCACAATAACTTTTCCCCCAGGTTTTCAAACATGAAATAACCTGAATTGTGAACCCAAGGCCACACCTGAGTTTCTCGCCTTGTTTTCCTCCCCCACTGTCCTTCCCTCCGATCTTTCTCTCTCTCTCTCTCTCTCTCTTTTTCGTTCTCCTTCTTTCAACACAACTAACGATTACACTCCTACTCTTTTCTCCCCGTCTCCTTCACGTTGCTTGTACACTGTTACTCTTTTTTTCTTTTTTTTTTTTCTCTATTTTTTCTTTCACCTCTTACGAGAGCTGAAAAATTCAGAAACGAAGGTCATCAGACTTGAAGGTTAATCCCCACCATCTGGCGAATATTCCACACATTTTATATTATTCACCTCAATTATTATTATCATTTTTTTTTTTTCATTGTCAATTTTTCATTGCCAATATATATCAAACCTATGATAATCAGTTGGCAGGAGAAAAAAAAAAAAAAAAAAAAAATTCAATCAAAATTGAATTTTTATTAGTTTTTATTGAATGCATAATTTTTTTCAATTCACTCACTGTACGTATAAACGTCACCTGAGACGCTTTGTATACAAACAAACAAACAAACAAACAAAGAAAAAAAAAACCATAATAATAAAGTGCGTATATATATATATAAATGTGTTTATATCCGTGTGTTTATGTGTATGTGTGTGTGCCCTATGGGGGATCGTTTGCGGTTTGAATTACGATACTCCATTGGTCCATCATCGTAAGTTAAAAGCACAATTTGTATCTTTACCGATACGATATCTTGCAGAGGACGCGATGTGGGATAAGCTTGAACACATCCTGTTGGTTGGCGCGCGAGCAGAGGCAAAAGAGAGAATGAAGATCGCGCACAATGATGGTATATACGATGGTAATGTAAGAGCAAAAGAAACAGGTAGAAAGATATGGATGGTGAAAAACAAAATGATAATAATAATAATGATAATGAAAAAAAAAAAAAAAAAATAGAAAATAAAAAAAAAACCGAGAGGTATATAACGAAACGCAAGAGATACGATCGAGCTAAGAGATATACGACTCACGATTGGCATGCACCGAGCGTTACCACTTATAGATGAGCCATTTCTCCATGTACACTCTTGTGCTTTATCCCCCCCCCCCCTTACTCCCCCTTACCCCTTTTTCTCCTTACCAATTTATTTATTTATTTTTTATTGTAACTTCTTTTTTTCTTCTCTTTTATTCATTTCTCCTTTTTGTTTTTTATTTTATTTTATTTTATTTTCTTTTTTTTTTTTTTGTTTTTACGTTCTTCCTTCACTTCTGTAGTATTCCCTTCTTTGTATATATAAGATCATGCTCAATTTCCTTCCCCTTCATGCGCTGATCACGCGAAAAAGATCCAATCGCTTATGGCAGTTAGGTACTACTTACATATATATATACCAACACACCCCATATTCACGATGAAAAAGATTGAATCATTTTATCACGATAAAATAAAAATATTGAGTGGAAGAAAAACGAAGAGAAAAAAAAAAAAAAAAAAATTTGCGAATGAGCAATTTGAAATTATTTGAATGGAAATTACCTAATTAATTTTTATTTTTTATTTTTTTTTTTTAAATTTATTACTCTTGTACAATTGACCTGACTCGCGTGTCACTAAAATTAAATTTTTTTTTTAATAATAATAATAATAATAATAATATCATGAATAATAAATAATAAATCAATATTTCATGTTTTAGCAGCTGGTTAAATGGTATTTGCACCTGGATGAATTGAATTAACTATAATATATGAAAATAAAAAGAGAGAGAATAAAAAAAAAAAAAAAAACAAAGAATAAAAGAAATAGTATAAAGTGAATAACAAGTAAAAGGGTACGACAACAAGTCGATACAATGTCACATGTCCATGGTAAAAAAAAACTGAAATAATAATAATAATAATAATAATAATAATAACAGTAATAATAGAAGGAGAGAAAATTATCTATACCCCCACGGGGTTGATTTAGAAGTTTGTCATAGTTGTCATAGGTAGGCATATGTGAAATGGGGGTAAGTTATAAAGTAACCGGTAGTTGAACAACGTTAGTAATGTCATCGAGCACGAAATAAAGAGAGAAAGAGAATAAACAAGAGGGGAAGAACACCCAAAAAAGGCGTGCACACAAGCCATGTATCGTGTAATAATAACGCGACCCTCAACTCGTAATTATTATTAAGAGTGTCGCCGCGTGTCCAATTGCCCCTTGCATTGTCAAAATGTACTCCATACACACATATAAATAGAATAAAAAAAATTATACATACTAAATTTATTATTATTACTATTATTATTATCGTTATTATTATACCTCAATCACACAAAAAAAATCAATTGAGTGAATTGTCCTTTATATACACCAATTTTTTTTTTTTTTTTTTTTTTTTTTCTATATATATTTCATTTCTTGTCATTTCCCGGTTGAAAAATATTTATTATCCCGTCACTTTGATATTATATACGAGGATTACACAGATATATACGTACACATACCCGAACTAGCACGAGTTAGCCAATGATGGATGAACTAAATCTCGAGGGTAAACACAACTCTATATACATTTTTTTTTATTTATCATTATTATTATTTTTCTTTTTTTTGCGTATGTATTTTGTGATGATGGCTTCATTGCTCCTTGCCCTATTTTTTTTTTTTTTTTTTTTTTTTTTTCAAGGGTGGTACAAATATTTGGCATGTGTGCACGTGTGTGTCTGTGTGTTTTTATTTGTGTGTCTTATCAAATCTCAAACGGTAGAGTACAGGCGAAAAAAAAAAAAAAAAAAAAAAAACCCACAGGCTTCCGTGAAGTGAAACCGATAGAGTGAAAGAAAAAGAAATAATAAAAAATAAACAAAAAATAATAATAAAAGACCAACACAAAAAAATGATTGCACAAGTCAAGAGAGTAAGGATGTGGAAAGCCACAAGAAATAGCCACTAGATTCCCCTCCCTTTCCCCTTCCCCTTCCCATAAACCAATAATAACTTATTAATATGACATTTGACGTTTTATTTAGTCGTCAATTTTTTCTGTCAATCCAATTTTATTTTCATGTAATCGGTATTGAATTAAGAACAGAAAGAAAGAATAAACGAGGGAAGAAAGAGAAGAACGAGAGAAATAATAATAAAAGAATTGGAAAGTGAAGGACAAAAAAAAAAAATGATATATGAATTATTTGAGATAGCCTCTGACATTTGTCGTTTGCTTTATAGCAGTAAATGTCATCAAGGAGAAAGGCAAATAAAATTGCCGCGTCGTCACAATCATATATAATAGACGATAAAATCATTTTCGCTAATTAAAACGAGAGGGACGAAAAAAACAAAAAAAAAAATGAAGAAGAAGAGAAACAGGAAAATAGCGAGAGAGAGAGAGAGAGTGAAGGAGAAGGAAAAATAAAGAAGAATAAATAAGGTTGACGATAAAGAGGTAAAACTTGGCGGAGCGACCACCACCGCGTGTCGGCGCGACAGCAACTGCAAATGACGCGCAATTAACAAGATGACGCAAGTAAAATGGTTTCGAGTGCAATTTAGCAAAGTGACTGCTGCAGGTTTATACATATATATATATATATACATCTATAAAGATGTAGATGAGCGTCAAAGATGTACAAGTCAAAGTAGAAAATATACTACAATACACATGAATTGAGGAAGCCCCAACACTGTAACATTTGTGTATTGATGTTTTATTGTGTTTCTAACATTATATACACGTACATACAACTTGTATATATGATATTAATATGGTAACGTGGTATTATAATCACATGGCATCAGATGGAATGACATCGAAACACAAGACAATGCCAATTATCTCATGAATATCAAATATACCAAGTCATTATCGATCATTTATAAATAAGAAAATTAATGTCACTCTAAGGTCATAAATGATTGACAATAAATGTATATATGTATGTATATATATATATTTTTTTTTTGTTTTTCTAATTTCTACATACGTAATATATGTATACATATTTATGAGAATAGAAAACATCGATATGTATTTGCATGTAGAATTTCACAGACACTTCATAACATGACAGAGACACGTAAAAAAAAAAAAAAAAAAAAAAGAATTATAATAAATAAATGACAACGATAAAGTTACGTCGAGTTGTACAATAATATGGAATATTATTAAAATATATATATATATATAAATAAAGTTGATAAAAATATAAAATGTAAGTTCAAAAGTATTTCTATGTGTGTTTGAGTATAAAATAAATGTGTCTGTGTATATGCATTTTGTCTAGTTGTCTTGAAAAGGAATAAGTGAGAAGAAACGTGCAAAGTGCTGTAATAGAGGCGCTGTATTTCCTCACTGTACCTATATACCCTTGTGTGTTACCCAAGTACCTAGAGACGCCAAGGTAATGGGCCATTTATTTTCACTCGTTGAAACCCTCATCTTTCTCGCTTTCACATCTTTCTACTGAGTCTAATGTTTCTCAGCTCTACATTCTCTATTATCTTTTTTTTTTTTCTCTTATTTTCATTTCAATTGTGTATTATGAAAATGTGTTTTTTTTTCTTTTTTTTTTTTTTTTTTTTTACCGACAAATAACGAGTCAAAGTTGGAAAACTTTTGTCAAAATATTGTACCCATAACACAGGGTATTTTTATCATTACCGAAGAAATTTGTGTGTGTGGGGGGGATATATTTTTTTTTTTCGTTAAAGATTGAAAATTGAAACAAAAAAAAAAATAATAATAATAATAAATAAATAAAAATGACTGGAAAAAAAAGGAATGAGACAAAAAAACAAAAAAAAAAAACTTCAGATATTACATATTCAATTCCTTTGAGATTTTTTTTTTTTTTTCTTTACCCTGGAGATCTGGTGAATTTTTCTTTTGACATTCTCAACACTGTCATCTCCTCTGTTACTTATATGTACACATACAGACGCACAAAGAGACATTTCAACCCTCTACCACTGTTATCTAGACAAGGGCAAAAGGGTAAAAAGTCACGGGGGGTGAAACGAGAGGATGAAAGAAGGGAAAAAAAATCAGCCTCAAGTGTATACAAAACAAGAGCCACATGTGAACTTTATCTATCTATGTATATATGAAAATAAATATTTTTATATGTCGGTATGTATGTGAAAATACACTTTTACTCTCGTATCGTCATTTCCCGTCGAGTCACTGAGAGTTGAGCGGACGTTTACACTTTTTTCGTTTGGAGAAACGTTTGTGCTCTCTTACAAACTCGAGCCACACATTTCCCGCAGGACGGTAAATGACTCCAACTGCACATACTTTATCTATTTCTACCTTCTACGCAAATTCCTTTTTTTTTTTTATTATTATTATTTTATTTTATTATTTTTTTTTTCTTTCTTCCTGAAAACGTCAAACGATCCCTCGGATTTCCCTTCGGTACTCGTGTATTCACATTGTTGACATACAACAAATAAACTCTTCACTCACTCACGAATGTCTGACGTGGGGTCTCAACCCTCTCAATCGAATGAATATATATATATATATACATAAATTTATGATAATGTACTTTTATTTTATATGATAAATAAAAAGATGTTATAATATAAATGTATATATATAAAAAAAGTCTGTGAATTTATATAGAAAAATATTGAAAATATATCGGTACATATATAAGCATCTTTTTTTCTTTTTCTTTTTTTTCGCTTTCTTTCTTATTGATTTATTTCAATTTACAAGAGGAATATTTTTGATGTAGATAATAGAAGGGAAAAAGAATATTGCAATTTACGCTCCGTTGATCAAAATGGACAGTCATAAGGAGGGTCAGAAGAATTGTGAATCCAAATTCAAACTTGAATAAAAAGAAAGAAGAAAAAAAATAAGAATGTAAAAAAAAATCTATGTATCTATATATCATATATATATATATATATATTTATTTGAAAATATATCAGAGCAGTCGGTATTGCGGGATCACACGATAAATATTCAGAGGACAATTCATCTTCTCCCTTTGGGTATAGTCTATGTATATATTTTGCCAGACATTGCAGTGATGGTCGTGATAGTAGTGGTGGTTGGTATATAGGGTCTATATTCGTTCCAACCGAATCTTGGCTTTGATCGTAAAAATTGGTCGAAACTCCAGCAAACGCAGCGATAAAAGAAAAAGTAGAAGGACTCAAGGGAGCAAATCTTATACTCGGTCGACTTGTGTGCGCACCACAAACCATAGCAAAGAAAAAGCACATTTTTTTTTTCTAGTTTTTTTCCTAGTTTTTTTTTCGTCTTTTTTTTTTTCACGACAATTACTTTCCTTCTCTACTTCTTTTCTTCGTCCTTCAATTTTATTTTTTTTTTTGTCTGCGTTATTATTATTATTATTACTATTACTATTATTATTATTATTATTACATTTTTTTTTTCACTTTTCTTGTTCAGTGAAGAAAAAACTCTGCAAAGTTGGCAGGACATTTTCTCGGACGATGTTGTATAGAAATCAGTATAGAATGTGGGCGATGTCCATGGACCAGTGGATAAATGGAAACGAGACCTCATCCCAGTGATTTTACGTTGAGCAAAAGCTGCGTGATTGTTAAGCTGGAAGCTCGCCAAATGCACTTAGCGTTCTATCAGTAGCCCCTATATAAATCCACATTCAACCAACATCAACACTAACACCACCACTGCCAACAGTATCAACAACAACAATAACAACAACAGAAGCAATAGCAATTCCACTGCTATTACTATTACTATAATACTTGTGGACCTAGATAACCCTGTATTTACTGCCGGAGATACGGTGAGATCCTGTTTCCCCCAATCTCATAGCGCGTAAACACAAAAACAAACGAGTGTTCTCTTTTATAAAAGCTTTTTTTCCTGGCATTGCACGAACAATCGCCGCTTCCGAAAATACAAGAGTGTGAGCTTGCGCTATTACGATATATTTTTCTTTTCATCTTGGATACTTTTTTTTTTTTTTTTATATATATTTTTATTTTACTGAGAAAAAAATGTTGTCAATTGCGCTTGCAAAAATTATTTCATTTATTCCCACAGTTTTCATATTAAGTAGAGAATTTTTTTTTTTTCTCCCCAAACACAATTTAATGTTAAATTATTATATATATATTTTCTTTTATTATTAAATTATTCATTTTTTAATATTATTTTTCCATAATTTGTCAATTGAGAAAAAAAAAAAAATTCTCAATTTTAATAATTAAAAGAAAAAAAAAATACCAAGTATAAAAAAAAAATATTTTAAATATATTATCTCTCTCTCTTTCATTTTATACTTTTTTTTTTTTTTTCCTTTTCCTTTGATGTTACTCTTTGTCGACGCTTTAATTAGTCTCGATTAAAGTCACAATCCCTTATAAAAACGTCATTAAACAACGGCAAACTTTAAGTGACTCAACGCGTGACGTTTTTATCTCGATTTTCACGAGGACCAATTTGAGTGAAACTACTATGGGTACCTTAGATATACACCCCTACCCTCTCTCACACACACACACACACACACACACACACACACACACACACACACATTTAGAATACTGAACTCAACAAAACCCGACTTTCAATGCTCCCTTTTCTTTTCTTTGCACCACGAATTCTTTTTTATTTTTTTTTTTTTTTTTCTTCCCCGTTTTTTATTTCACTCACTCACTCATTCTCATTCTCCCATTCCACCGACGATTTATTTAACGGCGCCCCAATGGAAGAGGCCCGTGCAAAAGAACGGGACTTTGTTATGGGTATTACCCAGAGCCCCTGAGACGACTCTCCCGTGTAAAAACCTCTACTCTTACTCTTTCCCTTGACGTTGGATGAAAGAAATAACGAAAAAAAAAAAAAAAAAAAAAAAAAAGCGCACACGGGCAAATGGAACGCGACACTTATAATCTTCCCAACGTCTTTCAAGCTACTCCGACCCGTCTGACGATGACGCGCTATACCTACTTGCGCCTTTACTCTGCCACTCGTCGGCGTCGTCATCGTCTTCACGAGTAGAGTAAAGTCAGATAGAGAGAAAATGGAAAGAATAACAAAACTATAATAATGATAATAATAATAACAATAATAATAATAATAATTATTATTATTATTATTATAAAAAATTCCCCTATTTTTTTTGCTGCCCTCGTGTCGCTCTTTCTTCACGTCAAAAAATGTCACGCGTCTCCTCCTTATTATTTTCATTCTCATTTTCACGTCACAAGTTTGTTATCATTAGTTTCATTTCATATTGCCTCTACGTGAATATAATCTCATTTTTATTTCATTCCATTATATTTAATATATAGTGTATATTACATATACAATATATTAAATATAATATCAAGAATAATGATGATAAATTTTAGAAAAAAATAAGAAAATAAAGATGAAATAATTTTTTTTTTTTTTTTTTTTTTAAATACATAATCACGAGTATTTAGTAAAATAGTCACGTGCACGTATGGCAATTGTGTGCACAAGAGATAAAATCATTGTCGAGAGTTTACGACAATTACATATATATTTATACATTTTACCTTGAATAAACGGAAATAATTGTTGAATTGTTGTTACTTGTAGGTATTATCTTTTTCTCACGTAATCGGATAATGCATACCTGCAAACAAACAAACAAACAAAAAAAAATGAAAATAATGAAATTATAAATACGAAAAAAAATTATTCAATTGTCAATTACCCAAATGAAAGAAAATGAATAAATATTTATATATGTTTCCAATTTTTTTCTTTTTTTTTTTCTTTTTGTATTATTCTACTTTTTATTATTCATTTTCTGTTTTCATTCGTACATTTTTTTTTTTTTTTTTTTTTTTTTTTTTTCGTTTCATTATTTGTATAGTCGTTCTCGGTATTCTGTTGGGGCATGGATGAGGGCGTAGGAATGAGAAAAAAATAGCTCAGGGATAAATGACGGAAAAAAAAAAAAAAAAAAAAAAAAATGAAACAAAAAAAAAATGAGGGCGCGTATAAAGGCACAATAGCCTTGAGCGTGAAAAATGAAAATTAAAGCGAGAAGTGGAAATAAGGACGAAAGCCACGATATTCTAGCTCCAACAACTCGACTCACTCCCTTTCTCAATTTCACTACCACAATTCAGTCATCCTATTTTTCCATTCACCCCCACTCATTTCCTCTCTTTCTCTACTCCCTCTCCACCTTTCTCTATATATAACCACCTTGGTAAAGTGGAAAATCTCTTTTGTAAGCCGTTGCATGTTTCCGCTTCTCTTCCTCACTCATTTTAATATTCGAGCAGACTCCACGAGCATCCAGTGAAAAAAAAAAAAAAAAAAAAAAACGACGAAGAAAAACACTAAAAGCACCGCTAAAAGGAACTTTGTACAACCCTGTACACACATATATATATATATATATATATAAACTCGACACGATATCCCACCTAAATGCACTACTATATAACATTACTTACATATACAACAGTCAAGTTTGTTATTCAACAATTCATGTTTCAAAGTGAGAAAGAGGAGAAAAAAATATATATATATATGTATATATAATATTCGAATTGTATAAATTATTCACAATTGGAGTTAAAAGTTTTTATACAAAGTTACAAATAAAAAAATAAAAAAATGAATAGAAAAAAGAACTTATAATTATTAAAAACAGATAGAATATATAATAACTGAGAGAAATTATTAAAAAAAAAAAATTTTTTTATTTTTTATTTTTATATAATTCAAGAAATATAGTTTGTATGTTTAATTTTATATTTACACTAGAAGTGGATAAAATTGCGGAAGTATTAAAACACAATTGCACTTCATGTACGTTTGTATATGAGTGTATATAAAATAATATGAGGAATGCGGAAATCTCCGTATGAAAAGGAGGAAAAGTTAAGAAAGGAAAAAAAAAAAAAAAAAAAGAATTATATCTAAATAAAAGAATAGAATGAAGAGTATGATGAAGCGAGAGTGGAAGTTAAGGAGGAAGCAAAGCAGACGTGACTTTGCAGTGTCTCGGAAGCTGCCGCAGATCCGCCTCAAGGGAGAAACTCCAGAATCCAAAATACAAGTCGCTAATTGCTGAATGGAGAGATGCATGAATATATATATATATATATTTACTTTAGCTTATCCTTTTCCCTCAACCGTTGCTAACTTCCGTTAAACTTCAACGCTCTCTCGTCCGTACCACTGTCGCCTTTTGCCTTTACACCCCTGAATATTCAGAGATCCTTTGCCGAGAAAATGGTATGGGAAATACGAGAAACATAGAACGAGAAAAAGAGTCATAACAGAGTGTGTACAACAAAGACAAAAATATTGTAGAGAAGATGAAGGCACGATGATAAATACTTTTGGTTGTTAAACTTGAGTCTTACACCCTCGAAAGCCAATGTTTCTTATTCTATTTCTTCCTTCGTTTCACTTTCTTTTTTTGTTTTTCTCTCTTTTTATTTCATTCATTCCCTTTTGTTCTTTGAAAGATTCCAAGTGTACATCTCACTCCCCTCCTTCTCTCGTCCCGTGTACAATGAAATATAGCGATGGAATGAAAACAGTGTAATGCATTAATTCAATTAAACGTCTTGATAAATAGAATTAATAATTTGTTTATTGTATCATAGAAGCCAGAGAGGGTGAAATTAAACAGACGGTTTTTGTATATCATTTTTTTTTTCTTTTTCTTCCCCTATCTACTGTTGTTTTTATATTTTAATACGTATATATTACCTGAAATAAAACTTAACGGCAGGTGATTCACTGGCTCCTCGACTTCCGCCTGACCATTTGCCCATCCAATTCAACATGGTCAATTCATTGGGGCGAGTTAAACTATATATATATATAAAGAGAGAGAGAGAGAGAGAGGGAGGGAAGTAAAGTACAATTCACACACGAATAAATGTAGTGCAACTGGCACAATTTAATTTCACTGCTGTACTCACATCAAATTGTTTGTACACACTATCCTTCCCTCCTCTTTCTCTTCCTCTTCCCCCAATCGTCTCTATTATTTTCTTTTCTCTCACTTTTTTTCAGTCTATTTATTCATTAAAATATCCAGCTACTTGAATAAAATGTCAATATAAATTACATTTTTTATACACTAAAAAATTCATTCTCAATGAAAAAACCAAAAAAAATTTTTTTTTTTTTTTTTTATACATTAAGACATTTTGAGTTACAGTGATAATTCTTTTTTTTTTAATATTTATTTTCTTCTATTGTATTTATTCAATGTGTGTATAAATGATTAAACAAGCGAAGTAAAAGTGGACAGACATTAAAATCGGATTAAAATTATCAAATGGACGTTATTAATCGTGAGCTTAAAAGTGTCGTATGACAAACGCATGTAATCCATGATAATATTATAATCGTAAAATAAATAAACTATATATATATATATATGTACAGTGAAAGATAAGAGGTGAAATGGAAAAATAAATTTAAAGAAAAAAAAAAAAGGAAAAAGAAGAAAAAAAAATTTTAATATCATTTTATATATCAGAAATATTATGCAGTCAATCGCGGTAACAGTTGTAAAAGTTAATCGCCACATGTCATATTGTTGTTATGAACGATAAATCAACTCTTGTGAATCACCACAACGTATGTGTGCACAAATAACACGGCGTCTATATTATTATATGTGCACATGTGTGTGCTGGCAGTTCGATGAACGAAAAGAGAAAAGAAACTATTGCGATGCGCGATGTACGATGTACGATGTACGATGTAAATGTATATGTATGTACCTTTTTCTTTTTCTTCTTTCCTTTTTTTCTTTTTTTTTTTTTTTTTTTTCTTTGCAATGCAAAGTTGTGTGTGAGTGAAACAGACCTGACAACGGGTAGGCGTTTATACGATCGCGACTGAACGAACACGCATCTCGTTAAGTATGAACAAACGCGAATCGAGCGACGACCAAACTAAAGAGAGATTATATCTTTGAGTATCCTATTGGTTGACATGATTATAATATATACGTATATAAATATAAATATACGTGTATATATGCATGTATGTATGTGTGTGTATTTTTGAAGTCATCAAATAATTTAGGATCCATCAAATTAATTCACTTCATTTTTTGCTACTCAACACCACAAAAAAATAAAAAATAAAAATAAAAATATATAAATAAATAAATAAATATAAATATCTACGTTTAGTTTCTCCTTGTCTCTCTCTCTCCCTCTTCTTCTCTGCCAATCAATAAAAATTATTATAAAATTTATTTTATGTATCAATATAAAAATTGACATTGAATAAAATTATTTTTCAACACTCTCGGTAGTGATTCTTTTTGAATACCGAATTGTGATCAGAATTTATTTATCAGTCGGCACAAATATAAAAAAGAAAACTACGAATAAAGATAAACAAAAAATGACAGCGAAAAAAAAAAAAAATATATTAAAATAAAAATAAAAATTAAAAATTATGTGTATTCGCGCGCGTGTGTGTGTGTGTATGTGTGAGAGAGAGAGAGAACGAGAGAGAGCACAAGTGAGGAACCCTGAGAAATCGAACGTGCTCTTGGCTAATTAATACAAACGAGCGACTTTGGGTATAGTCAGATTGCCATCTCTCAGGACATTACCATGTAATTTTTTTATTATTATTATTAATTTTTTTTTTTTTTTTTTTTTTTTTTTTTCCCCCACGGCCCCGGTGAGAGAACTCAGCGCCAAGTTGTCGTTCCCTGCGGCACGTTCGGGCATTTGCCAGTGACTTCGTATACACATTTAAAGATATCCTCCCCCTCTTTTCCACTACTCTAATACTTCTCTGTTGCTTTTATTCACTAGTTCCTTTTCATCTCCTTCACAAACGTTACAACTTCAATGGCAATACAGTGCGCGACCTCTTTTCCTCGTTACTCGTTTATTCCAGGCACGACGCGGGTAACGTGCCGCTTGCAGATTAATCGAAATTCTTTCGAGCCACAAAAGGCAATGGGACTGATGTTAAATCCATATTTTTTTTTTTTTTTTCTTTTTCTTTCCTCTCCACTTTATTCTTTTATATATACCATCATCGTGAATTTTTGTAATCAAAATATATATATATGTATACAGATACTTATTCACGTGATGGAATAAGTGGATAAAAGGAAGAAAAAAATAATAATACTAAATAAATAAATAAATAAAGAATATTCAGGGAATTGAAAATGAAATGGGAGAAATGTCGAGAGCACGCGATTATATATACAAATATTTAATGTACAAGCACTTTAAATAGATCCAACTTTGTTTAAAGGAATGCAGTAATAATAATGAGAAATGAATAAATTAAAATTTGAAAAAAAAAAATTTATTTTTATTTTTTTATTACTTTTTTTTATTATTTTTTTTCTTTTTTTCAAAGGATTTGTGATAGTTTTATGTTTAATTCTTATTTTGTGTGATACATTTGATTGCAATAGAGATATATAAATACAAGAGTGTTCAACGTGAATGCACGCAAGATGTTTATATGCTTCGATCACGTGCGTGAATTTCAAGAGTGAAAGAGAAATAGAAGGGTGATTGTAGAATAGACAGAGATAAAAGTAGATAAAGATCAGTTATAATGTGAAACAGAGTACGGTAAAGGTGAGTGAGCATGAGCGCAACGGGAGACAAGCAAAGCGTCTGTTAAACAAGAGCCAAACACGCAACGCCGTGAATATTCAATTAATTAACGCGGTATAAATACAACGATTAACATATACGGTTATACGAATTATTTATATATAAAATTAGAGTATTCACATCGACACTTATACACACACATTGCTCATGTAAAAGTATATAATACAACGGCACACAACGCACTTGTCTTATTTAATTTCAATGGAATTATATCCTATAATTATTTTTATTTATTGAAAATAAGTAGGTAATCGGTTGATAATAAATGTAAGGAGAAAATAATTTCAAGGAATGAAATTTTTTATTATTATTATTTTTTTTTTCTTTCGTTTTCTCATTTCTCATTTTTCAGTTGTTTTCTTTTTTTTTTATTTTTTTATTTTTTTATTTTTAATTTCTATTTTTATTCATTGATTTATTTATTTATTATTATTTTTCTTTTCTTTTTGTCTTTTTTGTTACCAAGTACGTCGTTAAAATTTTATTGCCATCGTCCAATCATGAAAGTTGCTGCTTCAACTTATAGCCACATCAAAAAATATATATATATATATATTGTGTTGTGCCAATTGTAATATAATAAGGTATTTAAATCACCACGATATACACAATTGTATTATCTTAATCAATTGAATACTGATATCGAAATAAAAATTAATTGTCTATGACAATTGAAATAATTATAGATAATAAAAAAAAAATCATTGACAAAATATTAATAATTTTTTTTTTCTCTATATTTATATAATAATAATACTAATATAAATACAAGTATTGAATTTTTATATAAAATAGTAAATAAAGAATAGAAGAAAAAAAATATCACAATATTTTTACAACAAAATTTGATGCCCAACGGCTGCCAACCGAACTTATTATATTATATAAAGATACGAAAATTGAAGAGAACGGAAATAAAAGACGAGAAAAAAAAAAAAAAAAAAAAAGAAAAAAAATCGAAAAACGAAAGAGGAGGCAACCAGGGGCGTGCACACAATCAGTAAAATGATCTTGATGCAAAAGCAATATATATATATATATATATATATGTATCAAGAATAATATATATCGATTGCATCGATCAACGATCATCGTCATTCCCATTTTATAACAGTTCATATAAACATTACACACACATACAGAAGAAAAAAAAAATTACTCACATATAATATATATATATAGACTTACACAAAATAATACCCTTCTATTATTTAACGATATAATGGCGATCAGAGTTTTTCGAAATATCCATGCAGGCAAAACGATCAGGATAAATTGAAAAAGCATCAAACCACAATCTTCACAATGATGTTTTTATTATCGAATATATAATCATAATATACTGATGAAAGAAAAAAAAAATGTATATTTGAGAGAAAAAATAATAAACTAAATGATAAAAAAAAAAAAAAAAAAAAAAAAAAAATATTACAAGAAAAATTTGCATAAATGAAAAAATGAAGATTAAAAAAAAAATAATAATAATAATAATAATAAATGAATTTTTTATTTATATCTCAAGTGTATACTCATAATAATAAAAAGTAATTTTTATTTTTGGTTTCTTTATTTTTTTTATCCTCTTTATACTGAATGCAATTCTAAAAACAAGTGTATAATAGTTGAGTGAGGTTGTCTAAACGAATTACGGGAAAACAGACAGACAGGATTAGACAACGGCGAATGGCGCTCAAGTAGTTATAGCCCCCACGAGACTATACATGTGTTTGTTGGTAGGAGGAAGCAATAAGAAAGGAAGAGAGAAAAATAGAGAGAGAGAGAGAGAGAGAGAGAGAAAAGGGGAAATTGGTTTGACATATACATATGCAATATATACAATTGTTGTATTATTGTACACATTCGAATGGATACTCACGACAATGTCAGTGACGATGAGGTAGAGAAAGAGAGACAGAGTAATATGTAGAATGAAACACAAGTGGACAGAGGGTGGACGGATCCAATTATACCCTCTACAATGGGATTAACGTCTCTCCATTTCTCCTCTGGCGTGTGTGACTTCATATATATATATACATAAAGTATCTAGTTGTTTCATTCCTTAAATGGTAATGACAATCTGTATATATCAGAGAGAAAGAAAGAGAGAGTGAGAGAGAGTCTTTAGTGTGTCTACCGCCTCCTCACATTCAAGAAAGTGTCTCTCAACGAGTCACATTGTCTTATCAGTTATACTTTGACATACCATCGGTATCGCCATATTCTTCTCTCCTTCTTCTCTTCCCTCCCCTCCCCTCCCCTCCCTTCCTTTCTTTTCTTCCTTCTCACTCAGTATTTCACATGATTATAATTGATTTAATTATATTTTATACTTGATAAATAACACAATGAATAAATTATAAATTATAATAATATTTTTTCGTTTTTTTTTTTTTATAAAATTAAAATTTTTTTTCTTCATCGTTGAAATTATTTTATTTATAGTTGTAATATGATATATTGGTATATGACGATGAAAGATTATATATTATATATCTGTATATTGTCGAATGAAGAAATATTGTGTCGAATAGCGCGCGGTTTGAATGCGACCACCATGCGGAAGAATTGAAGACAACGAGATACAGCGATCGGTTCGCAAGGTTATTTATACTTGAATGCTATTATGTAAATTGCCGTGCAACGACCGCGAAATTGGCGAAAATGTCGATGCGTCACGAGGCAATGAATCATTGCCGTTAGAATTTATGTTTTTAAAAGAGTAAATAAAAAGATATGGAAGACGAAGAAGAAGAAGAAGAAGAAGAAGAAGAAGAAGAAGAAGTGAAACGAGTAGAGATCAAGAGAGAGAGAGAGAGAGATGGAGGGGGAATGGGGTGGAATTTTTGAATGAAATAGAATTTTTATTGTTGTATAAAACATCAAACTGGCCCTTTTATTCCGATATATTTCCTATTGAATATGAATTATTTATTTATTTTACTTATTTATTTATTCTTTCGTTGGATAAATGCCAACACATCGGAGATGAAGAAGATTAAAAATTATATGGATATTTATACGTGTATATGTGTATGTAATAAAAAAAATGACATAAAAAATTTTTATTCACAATGTGATAATACGTTTATATAAATTCACACGTTTTCGCATATCTTTATCCTTTTGAATAAATTGATTTTTCAAAAATTATTCCCCGTACATTGGGAGAAAAAAAAACGAAAAAAAAAAAAAAATCTGTATGGAATCACATACTAAAATTCAATATCCCAGTTATTATATATATATAAATATATAAAATGGATTTTTTTCGGTGTAGAAAATATTTTATATCTCACGAATTTTTTATTTTTTATTTTTTATTTTTTTCTTCATTTATTTGTTATTATCATGTTTTTTTTTCTTTTTTTTTTTTTTAAATTTACTTTTTATGATGAAATAATGCGCCAATGCAGGCGCAAATATCCATTTTTTGGCAAGCGAGACGTAAACAACACTCTCCTCATTCGCGTATACAACTCGCTCGAACTTCGAGTTCGCTTACGCGCTAAATGTACGATCATGGATCTGAGTGTACACGGTAATTGCCGGTAATCACACCCGTCGCCGTTAGGCGATGGGCGAGTCTCGACCAGAAAGTAAGTGAGACTGAGCAAGAATGATTGGAAGAATAAAAAAAAACAAAAAAAAAACGATAAAGAAAGAGAGAGAGAGAGAAAAGAACGAGAATGAAACAAAAGGCAAGGGAGGGAAGGGAAAAAAAAAAAAAAAGTAGAATGCACGCGCGCCTGATGGCAGATGCACTTATTTTTTTTCTTTTTTGTTTCCACGTCGATCCCATTACATTTTCTGGCCGTTGGCCTGATGCACACAAAACCGCGCAATGGAACGCTCGTCTCTGCCCTCTCTTTCTCCTCCTCCTCCCCCTCTCAACCCACCAAAGTGTACACAAAAACTCTCCTCCTAAAAGTTGTAACGCCACCGCGCCAACTTATTTCTTATATTCAACTTCAACATCGTCAGGATTCATCAAAATTTATATATAAAGATCTTGTGCAGTGATATTCCGACAAATTTATTCCAACGATCGGTCGCCGTTTACTTTTGTGTCATTTATATATTGGGAAAAGATCGTGAAGGAAAGAAAAAAAAAAAAAAAAAAAGAAAAAAACACAAATAAAACGAGAGTAGAATGAAAAATAAAGATAATAAGTACCTTGTTAAAATTTTACAGAATGAATTTAATTGAATTACAACACGTAAAGTAAAGAGAAGACAGACAAAAAAAAAAAAAAAAAAAAAACCAAAAACAAAAAAAATATGTGGAGAAATTCAACGAAATTATTAAAGTGGATGAAGAATAATTCCATTACATTGTTATAATTTTGTTTCTATTTGAAACCACACCAAGATGATATAAAGATGAACTTTCGTATATAAGCGGATATAAGACAAAGTGTAAGTTGCTTAATGAGGCGTATAACATGAAACGTTGAAAGAGATAAAAATACTACAATATTGCAAATACATATATACCTACACTCAAAGTACCAGAAGAAGAGAAAGCAATAAAATAAACAAAAAAAAAAAAAAAAAAAAAGTAAAAGTGAGGAGTAAATGATTTTTTTTTTCCCCAACTTGTCCACAACTTAAAAAAAAAAATTGACCTCAAATTAAATTACTTTTCATCTACCACACATTAAAAAACGAAAAAAAAAAAAAGAAGTAAAAAAAAATCCCCCTCTCTCTTACATTTTTTTCTCTTGCCAACGACAACGGCGATGTCCGCGAATTTTATTAACACACCAATTAACACAATTATATACCATATAAATTGTCTAAATATAAAGCAGATGTAATTCCATACAACATTCTCTTCACTTATACAATAATACACATACCTATATTTTTATATTCATCTCTTAATTGTCTTTAAAATTTGTGTGCACATCTGTACAGTAACTCATTAACACAACATATTCATTTAGTGCTCGATGATTGGTTGCATAATTAGAGACAGTAGCGATTAATATTTAATGATCGCATTACGATGCGCAATATATGAAAAATAATGTTCGCCCATCAATGCTCATCGTTCATTAATTGCTGCAATGATGATGATTGAAAAATAACGTTGAAATTGAAGTGACGAGGGGAAAAAAAAAAATCCATTTAAAAATAAACAAGAAAAAAAAAAAAAAAAAAAAGGATGAACACATTGCAACGTGTATATTGAAACAAGTGCTTGGCTCTCTCTCTCTCCATACCACCGATGTGTATACATGTATATAAAATCTACCGACCTATATCTACCTTACACTCTAATTACTCGACGGGCAATTAGTCGGACCAATTAAACGCTCTCTAGAGACAACTCAGGGTTAAGTTCGTATACCAGCGAAAATGTTGGTGAGTACTTGGCTCACGATCTACCAAACAATTATATGAATGTAGTAGTAGTAGTAGTAGATGCCGAGGGATGAACTGCAATGATAAACGATGAGTGAATGATGATAGTGAAAATGTTTAGTGATGGGAGAATACGTAAAATGAAATTCACAATTCATAATGAATCATTTCTATTCTACAACAGTTTGAATATAATGTATAGATAAATTCATCGTAAAATAGTATAATAAAAGTTTGATGGATGTAATTTGAAAATTTGTGTCTATAAAATTTACTACTTCTTTCAATTTTAAATGTATCTAATCATCGTCCATATATTTTCCCTTGATATATTCATCACTTAATTGCCACTCTATTTAGTACAGTATCATCCCTATTTACCTTTTATCCACAATTAATTTACATGAATTAAAAACAAATTTTTTTTTTTTTAAATTATTATAATTATATAAACAGACAGATTTATCTGATGGTGTAAATAAATATAATCAATTTATTCACATACTTGATTTTATTTATGACTTTGAAAATTTGTATTTATGATTTTTGTTTTGTTTTTTTTTTTTTATTTTTTATTATTTCATTTTATTCGTTTGATCTGATTCACATGATGTCGGGTAGAAAGTCACGTTGACCCTCATCGTCGTGCAATCTCTATGGGAGCGACCATAAGCGACGAGCAAAAATCGTGACAAGCATATGGGCGTGAGTAAAGATAAAAAAAACCTGTTTACCAATAAAGTTCCTACCGCGGGGGCAACACAAAATACACGGTCACCTCTTTTTAACTTTTTTTTTTTCACTCTCTCTATGTCTATCTCTTGTGTTCGATGAGACTCCCCGTTGCTTTATTGGGCTACCAGTTATTATGATAATACTCACGCGCATTCGAAAAAGGCGACGTCGAACAAAATCGCAAAGAGATAAAAAGTAAAATTCAAAAGGCCAAAGAAGAAGAAGAAAAAAAAAAAAAAAAAAGGCAAATTAAATAAAAAAAAAATAATATATATATTATATAGCGTTAAATGTTGAATGAGAGAACCCAACCTGAATCCAATTGTGATACGATAAATGACGTGGGGTGTTCCATATATATGTGAGAAAAAGGAGTGAGAAAGACAGAAAATAAAATAAAATAAAATAAAAGAAAAGAAAAGAAGAAAGAAAGAGAGAGGGGCTGGTTGACTACGTGGAATAAGATGGGATTGTCGACGGTCAATTGTGTGCCATGAAAGGGTTATACTTGGAAAACGTGACACTTAACCGATACCGGTTATTTCACAAGCTGTTGAAAAGAAATAAAAAATAAAATGAAATGAAATAAATAAATAAAACACTAAAGATGGAGATGAAGAAGAATAATGTGAAGAGAAAAAAATGATCAAAAAAAAAAAATAAATAAATAAATAAATAAATAAATAAATGAGCAAAATGAATTGAAAATGAGATTTTAAATGACATATAATTTATATCTTAGATAATATTAAACAATGATAATTATCTTCATGATTATTTTAATTGAAAATGATTGATGAAATATATATTTACATGATTATAATTAATTAAATTATCAAACAGAATATGTGTGTGAATATAAATGATATGTATTCAAGTCCTTTGAATTTTCAACAATCGCATTTAAATGGAAAATCCATGGGTAAAAGTATATTAATTATTAATGTCACTGTGAAATGTCGCTCATGTTGATATTAAAACAAAAAAAATTCATATCTGAAATATTGTAGAGTCAAATGGGAATAAACAGAGAGACAAAGTGTATGAGTTTAGAGAAAAAGGTAGAGAGAATTTCATTGCTCAAATTGATTTGGCGCTGTCTCGTCGCCACATGATTATTCGCATGGTAGAAATGAAATCAGGTAGACCACCTGTGGACTACATGTACACACACACACACACACACTTGTATACAATCATTTATATATATATATTCCACCCTTCACGGATTTACAATTCGTGTGGACGTGAAGATATATATGTTTAAAACATATATTTGTAATCAAAGGGAATGGACCAAGTGAATTCACTTCTCATTCATACATTCACTCTCACTGCAAAACTTGTCGCCGTTGGGGACCATTTCACTGACACGTTTCGAAAATATCTCGTTATGCCGCGCATCTCTACCAATATCATCTTATGTCCATTGATCTTCTCTCTCACTCATTCTCATTCTCATCCGTTTATATGGGAAAAAAAAAGAAGGAGGAAAAAACAAACAATAAAAATCAGACAAAACGGAAAAAAAAAAAAAAACGAAAAGGGAGGGGAAAAAAAAAATAAATCCCTACTTATTATGCAGCAATCGCAGACGAGCACGTTTTTCCTGTTGGCAATTTGCGTAGTCGTCAGAATATTCTCGCATATATTTACGAATCAAACTTGGGAAAAAAAAAAAAAAAAAAAAAAAATTACGATCCTGCACTCTCAGTCTAGATGTAAAATATGCAGGATATTTCTATATATATAAATATTCTATTGTTATGTGGTGAGAAATGAGATGAGGGAAGTCACGATTGAAATATTTGAATTAATTTTTAATAGTTTTGAAAATAAAAAAAAAAAAAAAAAAAAAAAAAATGAATAAATAAATAAATAAAAATACTAAAAATAAAAATAGTGATAAAATATATTTAACTCATGCGATAAAAAAAATTATCTCCGTGAATTATTATTCTTGGTTTTTTGTTTTTTTTTTTTTTTGTTTATCTATTTGTGACAAAAATTGTGATGTAACTGAATTGTAGTGAAAATAAATAATAATGTGAAAAAAAAAAAAAAAAAAAAAAAAAAAAAAAATTAAGACCGAAAAATTCCATTAGACGTGTAAACACATTATTAACATTATACGCGTCATACAAAAGAAAAAAAAAAGAAAAAAAATCAAGTCAATATAATAAAATCAATGAATGAAGATGGAAAAACAGAATAAAAAATTCAATGTAATTTTGCACTAGACGAATGAGTAAAGGGATATAAGTAAACACATTATATAAATATACATATATAACATAAATACTTATAGCTACACCAGTGACCCAGATACATCCGATCTAAAATGCTACGCGCGATTGTAACTAGAGCTGAGTGTCGGGTGTTTCCCCAACGTGACACGCAGTGAAATACGATATCATCACATGCGCACGTTGTCAGTTTGTCCTTTTAATTCAAATTCTTCACACTCTTTTATAATTTGTTTATTTATTAATTCATTTTTATTTTATATTTATTCATACTCCTGTCTTATTTAATTTTTTATTTTTATTTATTTATTTCCCACTCCGCCACAATCCACCCACTTTACACACACACACACACACACGTTTATGTCGAATGTCGAGTTGATTAATGTTAAAATAATATTATACAACACCCGGCGCTAGTTTGTATTTAAAAATATTTAATTGTTCTCACTCACACGTATATAATTATCCAAGAAAAAAATAATATATATTTATACAAAAAAGGCAAAGAATGGAAGCACTTGATTCGGTAATTTCGCCATTAAAAAAAAAAAAAAAGAGAAAAAAAAATAATAATAATAAATGTGTAGATATATCAGAGCTATAGTTGGTAAGATACAATCACAAGAGGCTGATAAATATCAAGGAGAAACGACTGGTGGAACGCGAGTATATATAAATAGGTGAAAAGTGGTCTGTTGTTAAAGTAAAAAATGTACAGGTGCGATTTAAAGACAAAGGGAGAAAGGAGTGGATCAATTAAGCGAATGAACAAAAAATAAAAATATATTAAATGAAAAAAAAATAAATAGAATACAATAAAAAATAAAAAATGAATTGAAATAAAATAAAAATACCGAAACAAAAATAAAGAAATGAAGAATGTGAAGAGAGAGAGAGAGAGAGAGAGAGAAGAAAAAAAAAAGAAACGAGTAGTAAAAAAATAATTTTTTTTTTTTTTTCGTTTAACCACCGCACCACAGCGATAATGATCTCTCAGAAACGATTCGCCTTTGCCTCAATAATTTTAAATAAATCCCCCCTTTCCCTACTTCTCTCCGCCGCCCCCTCTTCCCTCACTCACACACACATATGTACATGGTAAATGGAAATTCAATAAAGATAGAGTAGTAATATGTAAATTTAATTCAATTGTATAAAAAAATACACGTACACATGAGTCAATAAAATAATCAATGATTGTATAACTCATTATGATATTATTCATGTAGGAAATTTTAATGAACATTGAGCTCTGTCTGGTTTTTTAGAATTTTTTTTTTTTTCGTATTTTCGAATTATATTGTTATTATTATTATTATTATTTTTTTTTTGTCTGTTCTGTTATTCCAATTGAAATTAACTGTGATTAAATCTTTTATACCGTAACAATCATGGAAATTTTATGACATAATTGCGATAAATGAAAAAAAAAAAAAAAAAAAAATTGTATTTTGTATTTGTTTTTTTTTTTTTTTTTTCTCCTCTTGTATATATTCTACAGTTGATAAATTATATTTAAATGGATATAATTACAGGAATAATATTAGTTGCCAGACGTAAAATTATAATTAGTATTTACCATCAAAGACAGTGCGATAAAAGTTTAGTTATCTGATAAAAAAAAAAAAAAAAAAAAAAAAAAAAAACATTCTTATTCTTTTTTTTATGAAGTTATCATTTAATTATTTTCAATGATAAAATTTATTATTTCTAATACTCGGATTTTTTCATTATTATTTTAATTTTTTTTTTTTCCCCGTAATTTTCTTCATCACAAATCATCGGATTAGCGATAGTAAAAAAAAAAAAAAAATTCAAAAAAATCAAGTTACAACAAATTTAGATGTAATTAAATAATGACGAAAAAATATATATATATATATATATATATATATATATATATATATAAAAATAAAATAAAATAATTTAATAAGAAAAAAAAATCGTACAGAAATGATTAATTGCTGAAACGGAGAAAAAAAAAATTTCTATCAGTGATAACAAGTAAAAAATATGTATAATATCACTAATAAATGTTAATAGTCATGTGTGTTCATTTACTGAGCAGTAGATACACCAGTGTAAACCTGTGTGGCATATACATCACACTCTGTATATATCTGAATAGCTCGACAAATGTATATAATCACATGTGTGTGTGTGTGTGTACACTTAGATGTTTGTATTGAATGTGTTCGTGCGTGTGTACACGAGCAGATCACGTTTGCCTTCAGGCCACACGATGTTTATCCAGGTGTATATGACACGATGATACTCATATAAACCCACCCGTTGCTTTAATTTTACTTCATCACCTCTACATAATACTCTTCAATAATAAAACTCGAGGAAAAAATAAAAAACTGATAATATTATATTCAGATTCCATCTACTCTCTACAGAAAAAAAAAAATAATAAATAAAAAAAAAATTATAAATGTCACAATTTACATGTTTGCATTTTGTTTCGTTTTTTTTGTTTCGTTTTTTTTTGTATAAACGAACAAAAAAATTCGATATTTAATAATGCAATGTTATATATGAGTCAATGGCCTCAAGCGTAAATGCAACATCGAATCGAGTGTCACTGAAGATTGTAATGCCGTAGGCGTTCGATGAATCTAATGATATATAACTGCAGAGGAATATACTCGTGATGCCTACGCACATACATGTCTCCATCGATTTAATTTACTTTTCAATTTTTATTTATTTATTTATTTATTTAAAATGACTTATCAACACATGTAAATAAAACCAAGTGATTATTTATCTTCATTATATTTTTCTCATTTACTATTTTTTTTTCTATTTTTTTTTTTTTTCAATTTTATAATTTTATCTATTTATTAATTTTTTTTTGTTTTGTTACGTGATTTCCATCAAAGAAGTCACTGTATATTCATTGAATCATCTGAATATATGATTATGATCTTTATTTATCTCGCTCAGTCTGTCTACTGATCAGGCGCGTGTACACAATCTTTCTTTATTCACTATTGAGGATTGCGGGGCCAAGAGTCGCGAGCATTACACCAACATAACAACCAACCAACCAACCAACCAACCAGCACCATCGGGTGAATGTACGACGAAGATCTCGCAAAGATAGACTATTCGAAACGTAACGGCTTTTTCACTGTACGCTGGTTAATGACTCATGAGAATCTGTATGTACATAGGGAAAATACACTGTATCAACTGTGTATAAAATTGTTTGGCGTGAGATACGGAATGCGAGTGTATGTTCATCGATCGTTCGATCAAAACGATTGAATTGTAAAAAAAATAAAATAATAATATACAATTGCAATAAAATCGTGAAGATAAAATTGAGGAATAAATTGAATAAATCAAATAAATCTGTAAACAATCACATTGTCAATATTTTATTCATCCAAATACGTAATAAATTGTAAAACATTTCAAATATTTTTCATCTTCATCTTTATTCACATTTATTCTATATTATTTCTCAAAAATATTTTGTAAACAGTGAAAATCACTTGAAAAACGATGACGAGACTCAAATAAAATAAACGACACTGAGAAAAAAAAAACAAGAAAAAAAAACATGAATAGTTTGAAGATGCAAAAGAGCAAAAAAAAATAAAGTATATGTGAGAGAATGAAATAGTTGAGTATATATATATATACTTAAAGCATTGTGGCACAGGGGAATGAGAAAAAAAAAAATTACAATAATGATAATAAACAAAAAAAAAAAAAAAAGAAAAAGGAGTAAAGAGAAACGGGTGAATAATAGGAACAGGACAATATTATCGCGTGATACGATCTGAGATGCCTTCTCGGCCGCGCGTCGGCCTCTCGGGCATGTCACATCGCGAACAGTGGACAATGAGACTATTGTTGGTGCATAATGGCCACGAGGCAAGCTCTCTCGACCTTACATTGCCCTCACACACTCCTCGCCGCTCTTACTTTACGTTCAACTGCACCAACCGCAATGGCAACAGCAATAGCAATAGCAATAGCAATAGCAATAGCGATAGCAATAGCAACAGCAGCAGCAGCAGCAACGAATACCATTGCCACTACACAACTATTTGCTATATAGATATATACAAAACTATTACATATCCATAGATATATCCCAGTTAACCAGGAGTACTGTGGCAGCCACAAGTTTCCACGGTATGGAGTCGCTCTCTTGGCTGCCACACAACACTTGGACCATGACCACTGACGTTCAACTTGACGTTTCGTATATCTTCCCTGTCATTCTCTATCTCCCTTCTTCGCTTTCCTCACTCTCCTTCTCACTATCCACATTATCCTTCTCTATTTTACTTCTCTTGTGTTTCCCCACTCACACTAGCTGTCATACACTCACTTCACTCAATATATACAGTTGGGATATACTGAAGAGAGCACAACGACATCAAGGGCTCTTGAACTTGGCCAACCAGAATGAGATCCTTGACAGGCATAAACAACCATCAGAAAATTTATATATATATATATATATACACATATATTTCATTGAAATATATTTAATATTATAAAATTATACAATAATCTCAAGTATTTTCAGATATTTATGTAAATTATATTGATGAAATTTGAATAAAAAATTAATTATTATTTTCTTTTTATCTCAACTTTGCGTTTTCCTCTTTTTCTTTGAGTCATTTTATTATTATTATTATTATTATTTTTTTTTTAAATTCAATAAAGACATATATTGTGAGAGTTGTGATGAAGTCGTTTAATTTTATACTCATAATTCATACAATTTTTCATCGTTCAGAGAGTGCGAATTATCATCTACGTATATAATTTCATTAGCGACATTTCGCGCGGAAATGTATTTCCTGGAAGAAATATATATTTAAGTTGAACTTCTCATCGTTCACGGTCTATAAAAGCGCCACGACCGTGGAAAGAAGGAAGGAGGGAAAAAGAGAAAGAGGAGGAGGAGGAGGTAGTGAGAAAAGAGAGAGAGTGTGAGAGAGGAGAAAAAATAGAGGGAGAGAAACGTGTGGCAGGTTCGAGTTCCAGCTTTTATGAGGCCATTAAAGTGTTTGTCATTTACTTCAACTCCTGCGTGCGCTTCAGGAAGTCAAGAGACGCGCTCTCAATGTGGATTGGTGAATTATATAGTCCCTATATATAAATACATAATACAATATAGGAATAGCAATATACTATATAGTCTTAATATGAAATAAATAAATAAAAAATAAATGAATGAAAATTATGACGCTGAGAAGAAATGGAAGAAAAAAAAAATTTTTTTAAAATAAAAAGTTTTATATTGCCCTGGCAATTCAATGAAAAATAATCACAATGACGATTTAATTACTATTATGAAATAGAATTAAAATTAAACAAAACAAAATATATATATGAAAAAAAAAAAAAACAAAAACAAAAGTGAAGAAATTATTTATTGTTTCAAACTCGTACAATGTCGATGTTTCAATTATTTATTAATTTTTTTTTATTACAATTAATTCCCTCTATTCTTTTTACATCGCTCGCTCGTCATTTTTTTAATCTTGACCAAGAGTTTGAAATGCGACTAAAAGAGCAATGTTTCCTCCTAAGCTTTCAATTGCTAATGGACGTAGAGGCAACTTTGCGGAACCGTGATTATGCACCATCGACTCGACGCGCCCTATCGAGCACCCGCCACTTTGCGGTAGACCATAATCCGGCTTAACGGGGCCTCTCTTGGTACTTTGCTAGAGCAAAGTATTTGTCGTTATTTGCGTCTCTCAATTTTCATTTTATTCCAATTTTATCATTTATTTATATATATATATATTTTATTATCAATCATTCGTATGTCATTATATTTTTTCATTTTTATACAATATATACAAGAATATAAACAATTAAAAAACTAAATGAATAAATGAATAAATAAATAAATGTAAAACAATCAACTGGAACTGAATCATCGAAATATTTGTATCGATAAATTATCATTTATCTATTACCAAGACAACAGTAAACTCTTTTTCTTTCAATACTTACAACTCTGAGTGGTTTTATTTCCAATAAAAAAAAAATATATATATAAATCTTTGAATCAACAATGATCCATTTTTATTTTCGAGTGAATGCACAACGGATTCAAGCACCAGTAGAAATCGCTGTTTTATGGAAATGTTTTCCAGCAACGTAGGAGAATTATATACACATGTATTATATATAAGAGAATGATAATAAAGGGGTTTTAAAAAAGTGACATAGATCCCCGTGTCAGATGGGAATTATCCGGTTGGATCGCGGTAGATTTGGCGACGTCGGTGATATCGACAATGACGACGTCGGTGGCTTCACTTGTGCGTCTCTCTCTGATATTTCTCACTCACCCCTTCATTGTCAATGTCTCGATGGTGTCTAACGTACCCTACCTTGATGCAGGGCTTCACACAGTGAAAGATCGAGGAAGAAAGGTAAAAGGGACCCGAGCATTATACTCTACAACGTTGGTGTAAACCCAACTTGGCAAGTAAATCCCATGGGTTACAGTTAATTGGCTTCTGGTCGACCAAGTTCACATGAACACCAGTCATTCTCACACACAAACATCACTCCCACACAGATATGCTCACACATTTGTAATTGTAACATTATCGAGTTATTCATTCGAGAAAAAAATAAATAAATAATAATAATAATAATAAATCAACGAATAATAAATTATATAAATAATTGATAAATTGATAAAATTACTGAACGTTATTTATGTATTTATTTATTTATTATTATTTTTTTTTTCCTTCTGATAATGGACAAAGAAAATATTGTATAAACTTACATCATACAAAGAAGTAGAAGCTCAAAAAATAAAAAATAAAAAAACCCCAGTAGCACATCGTGTATATTCCTATTATTTCAATTGAATAAATTCTTTCAATGATTGTCAATTTATATTGAGTGTAAAAAAAATATACAGTGAGAACCACAGAACATAAACAGATATAAATGTATATTACACGCGATATATAATAGATAAATTTGTGTAATAGTTAAATAATTTATATAAATTCACACACGACACAGAATATCGAATATAATTGTATAAAAATAAAAGAAAATGTAAAAATAATTTAATACTATTGAACATAGATCGTGTAGTTTACAGGAGTGAAGAGAAGATATTTTGTAGATAATACAAGTTGGTAATGTACATTACCTCTCATATAATATAAGACATGAACTATGATGAATGTGTTAGATATATATATATACAAGTGTATGAACAAGTAACTGTGGTAAATTAATGATAGATGAGAGGGTGAGAGACGTAAAGAGAAAAAAAAAATATATAGAAAGCGGCAACTGCACAAAAGACGAGACGAGAAATCATGAGAAAGCTATTGACTTCCTTGAATAAACTGTATTTAAAAAACTTTTATTTTACATTAACTATAAATATATATAATCAGACACTGAATACACTCGATATAATCAATTTATATTATTATAATATATAAGCACGATGAAAATTACATTTGAATCATATCAAGATCAATATAAATAATTTTATTTATTTATTCTTTTTTTTTTTTTTTTTTTTTTTTTTTTCTCAAAGTTTTTACTCAATATAAATGAATATTTTTCTATTTATTATTTAATCAACTAATCAAATGACGTGTGAAGATTCTACTATTATTTTATCATTAATTTTCAATACAACAGTAAAATATTAAAATTTACGAAAATTACTCTGCAATAAAATATATTCACGTATCGCACGACTACATAAATTTTATGTCCATAAAAAAAAAAAAAAAAAAAAAAAAATATTAAAAAGAGAAAGAAAATCAACAATAAAATATACCACAATTGTTGGAAAATATATATTGATAGTTTGTTGTATTTCAATATAATAGCTGGCAACAGGAAAATTAACGGGCGGAAGTGGCAACAGGCAAAAGAGAAATTCACATTCAAACCAAGAGAATTGCACACAGTGAGAGTCGATGAATCAGCACTGCACCATAACCATTACCCTCTTCTTCTATTTTTAATTTATCTCTTTCTTCTACACAATCTCCTTATTTTACCTTCTCCTTCTCCTCCTCCTTCTTCTTCTTCTTCTTCTTCTTCTTCTTGTTCCTATTCATCTTCATCTCAATCTTCTCTTTACCGTCTATCTACAATTTTCATTTTCATTTTTTTTTTTTTTTTTTTTCGTCTGACACTCAGTTCATGAATACACGCGAGCACAAACAAAAAGGCAATAGAGTATATATATATAGACGCTTTATTATTCGTTATCATACACATATATAGTCACATGGTACGATTCCTTTTACGAGACATCGTTGAAATCAAGATGATGATGTACCGTCGTCTATTTTACGCTGCACATATAGCACGATCACTATCTACACATACACATATGTTTATATATATATACATATAAAGTCGTAAATATATATTCGCTCACAATGGTTATATACGTGTATAAGGCATTTATCTCTATTCTCTCTTCTTCTCATGCATCGTATATAACGACCGCATAAAGTTAGTCCAGTATGCGATGTAGATTAAACGAATATAGAGCTATTTCACGTTCCTTTACGAATGCAAAATATGGCAATTCGTGTGGGACTAACGATGCAAAGATGCTGTAAATATATATATGTGTGTCTGTGTAAAATGTTGATATATATTATAAAAAATATAAGTATGAATATAGATATATAGATATATGTGTAACCGGCGACACGCCCGAGGTAACCGACGAGATATGACAAGCCAAGTGGGACAACACTGTATATATATATATATATATATGAACACGTATATACATATGGATTTATGTGAAATATATAGTGAAGAATTTTCAACGGAGACTATTTTGCGGTTCGTTAGCAATCTCAGGTTATTAATCTTCGAGTTTACTCTTTCACTAAGCGTAACACAGTTAACTATTTTCACATATGACAATGTAATAATCATTCGTGTGGTTACACATGATAAATTTAATACATAGTATATAAATAATATATTTATTTAATATCATTATTATTTTTTTTCTGTATTTTTAAATTTATTTCACTTAAAAAGATAATAAATAAAAATAATAATAATAATAAAATGAAATAAAATAAAATAGAAAAAAAAATTTATTATGATATAAAAGGGATAAACGAAAGAAATAAATGGAATTACATATATAAAAAGTTCTCTCCAAATATTGCTATTCTTGTTTTATATATATATATAAAGTAGTTGTAGGTTTTCTTGATCGTGAAAAGAGGATCAACCGCACCCTCGCATTACGTAAAGTTGAAGGGTAGATATATGCATATACATATATACATATGAGTTGACTGTACAGAAAATGGGCTCAAGTTTCCTCTTTTTTTTTTTCGCTTCTCCCTCAAACATCCACACGCAAATACGTAAACACACAACACACACACACACACAAATATATCCACAGACCTCTACATATCTCAATACAATCCCGAAATTCTTGTGAAACTTGTGTGTGTGTGTGTGTGTGTGTGACGTAAAGAGGGTTAGTCAAAGTGTACAGTGAACAACGCGCATTTAATGGATCGGTATATACATAATAAATATATATATAGTTATATATTGTGACAAACAGGAAATAACATGTTTGCATTCACAAAGACAACTTGCCACGCGTGCGCACGTCTTCTCATACAACCAACACCCACACACACATAAATAAATATCTCAGTTAGATATATATATATATATATATAAATAAATGTTAGCTTTTTGCGGCATTGGAGAATTGACGACATGTATTTACGGGTGGTTTTCACTTGTAAGAGGCTAAACTCAACTCAGCGCAAACAGAATAATACATGTGTTACCGGTAGAGTGAGAAATCCGGCAAAACTGCAAAGTGTCTATTTCAACAGTACATATATATATATATACACACACACACATATATACATATATATATATATGTGGTGAAGTTCGTTTTGGCAGTGTTCAACATCATTTTTACGACTTGCACTGAATTGGTCGTATAAACGCGTTTAACTTTGCAACGTTTTGTAAAGAAGAAACGCTATATAACGATTTGTGTCGGTTATTTTTATTTACTTTCTTCTTTTTTTTTTTTTTTTTTTTTTTTTTATCTTTTATCTTTTATCTTTATTATTATTACTATTATTATTTTTGTTATGGTATTCATTATTATTATAATAGTGGCTGTTGTTGAACTCACTTATGTTGGTAACTTGCAATATTGAAGGTAATTACCGCTGTCAAAAAGGCAAAAAGAAGTGAGTGAGAGACGGTTAAAATGTTAGAAGAGAAAATAGAGGATGGAATAATAATCTTCACTACAGACATAATTCACTCTCACAAGTTTTAAAAAGGATAAAAAAAATAATAATAATAATAAAAGAAAAGTAATTTGCATTTTAGTATGGCACTCAATAGTGAGATTTACATTTGTAAAATGAATAATAATAATAATAATAATAATAATAATAATAATAATAAATAAAAAAAATGTATACATAAAAATCATCGTAAATATGTGATGAATCGAATGCAAGATATAAATTGATACACACAAAAATATTATACATGCATTAAAAAAACAAAAAAAAAAAAAAAAAACTTCCTCACCCCATTCAATTCACTATATCAAAACGTTTATGACATTTTTTTTTTTTTTTTTCTTTTATATTTTCAACTATTGCTTTGTACCATTTCAATGTGCAAATAATAAAAAATGAGTGAGAATAAATACATTGCGACACAAAGTTTCATTCTATATATTTTATTATTGTACATGAAAATACTCCTCCAATCGATTTTGTGACATTGGAATTGATGTATATCATAAAAGAATAGTATAGAATGTATGAATAAAGCATTGAGAAAGCACGACAAATATTGATAGACATGATATGTGCAAGTATAAAATCAATTGACAGTGTAATGTAAGATAAATTGACAGTGTAAATGTAAGATAAAATAAATTAACAAAAAAAAAAAAAAAAAAAAAAAATGGATTTGATATTTTTCATTTAAAAAATTGTTTCCTCGTTTATTTATAAATTATTATATTATTATTTTTTCAATTTATTTTCAATTTTTTTTTTTATTTCATTCCGTCGTGTATTTGACAGAAAATATCGACACATACTTATATATAATATTACATGTGTTTGAGAAATGATATAAAGTGGCTGGATAATTTACCTTACATATTGCACAAATATTTTGTTGTATCGATCATAAAGATAAAAGTAGGTTAAACTCTCCAGACCTCCCTCTATTATACCCAACTCCCTATGTGTATATATGTATCGACTTGGCTCTTCATTCTTTATCATTGTTGTACATAGTAATGTGAAAAACACACACACACACACACACATATGTGTTCTTAATATAGACGTAACGTCAAGAATGTCATCAGTGTCTTGTTAATAATATAAAAATTAATTAGACAATTTTACTGTGCAACGTGTAAAAGTATAACCAATAGAAAATTCAGAACAAAAAAAAAAAAAGAAAGAGAGACAGAGAGAGGGAGGGGATATATAATAGTAATTAAACAAAAAAAAAAAAAACGATAAATAATGTCTGTTGGATTTTATAATTTTTTACAAAGATAATACGACAATGAAAATTATTTTTCAACAATTTCATAAAGTCAAGTTTGTGATGGGGGTGAAAGATAAATTATTTATCACAATATATAATTTATTTTATTATTATTATAATTCATACTATATATATATATATATATATATATATATGGATGAATTTTAAATGAAAGTAAATCCATCTATAATAATAATAATTTGTAATGAATTTTAATAAACGAACCTTCAACTTGAAAATTCAATTGATATAAATAGTAAAAATAAAAATTAATAATAATAAGTAAAATATTAGTATATATAGCAATACAAATCGAGTGAATATTTCAAACAAATAAAATAATTCATCTTCATTAAATATTTGATTTGTTGAGTTCAATTCCCTTTAGCCATACGTATACACGAATATAAATTGATCGAACATGAAACTATTAATGCAGTGGATATTGAATCGATTTGTAGTACGTTATATATGTCGATACAGAGGATGTATATAACAAATGATGCATGAGAGAGCGTTTAGGTCACGATAAATTAATATACGTCTATTGATGTGGAACAAAAATATTGTGGATCAATGTCCAATTATTTTCAAATAATGATGTATATACACTTATAAAAAAAAAAAAAAAAAAAAAAAAGATAAATAAACTTTTACAAGAGTAATTGTGAAGTACATATATATAATCGATATAATCGATATAATAAATTAATGAATAAAAGAAAAAAATAATGATAATGATAATGATAATAATAATGATAATAATAATAATAATAAATATATAAGTAAAGTTGAATTGATATTGACTGGAGTGTTTGACTTCAAGAATATATTAAACTTTATAATAATAAACTGTCTGATGTTGAGAGTGGAAAATAAAAAATAAGTAAGGAAAAAAAGGAAAACTCAGCAGAATGTCATTTTACAGTCGAGTGAGAAATTGCTAAAGTTTAAAACGTAAAATATATATGACAAGTGGACGATGAGAATTGAGATACGGAAGATAGAAAAGTGAATAGAGAAATAAAAAAGAAAAAATAAAAAATAAAGAAAGAGAAAATAAGTGGAGTTAGAAGATAAGAATAAAGGGATGGGATAAAAAAAAAAAAAATAATAAAGACACGCGCGCATGCACACACACACACACACACCCGTAAGTTTCTTGAGGAATAAAGTTAAGAAAAAGGTCTGAATCACTTTGCCACAGAGACACGTCGCAAGGGTGTTGTATTTTCATGTATCCAGTGTGGCTCCTAGAAAAAAAGAAAAAAAAAAAACAAAAAAAAAACCTTTGCCCTTATACACCAACCAGACAGACTTTTATATAGAATGTGTAGATAGGGTAAGAGAGTAAAATCCTCGAGGATAATACAACACGCAGGGTCTTGAAACGCGAGCCACAAACACAAATACAAATATATATATACACACACACACACATACGATATTATGCTATTTTTTATCTCTCTTTCTCTTTTTCAAATCCCATATCTCGTATTACCCTCATCCCCTTTTATTTCATCCGCCTCTTCGCCGTAGTATCTTGACAAGAACGATTGGAGAGAGGGTCGACGGCCCTTTACTCGTATTGACTTCAGAATAAACTTTATTTTCTTTATTTTTTTTTTTCTTCAACTCAACTCTACACGCTTTTCACCCTCTAATAAAAATACTCATCTTGAAAAAATAAAGAAATAAATAAATGAACTTTTTTTTATATATATATATATATATATATTTAATTGCCTTACGATGTTTCAATTTGATATTAAATTATGTGTGAATATTTAATTGAATAAAAAGCTCAAAATAATTTAAACAATAATCAAAGATAAATATATAAAAAAAATAAAAATAAAAAAAATAAAAAGTGAAAAATAAATATGAGAAAAAATTACTATTTTTTTTTTCTTTTTTATCCTCTCTTAATGTTGAATTACAGTGTATATATAAGAGAGTGAACGTGATAAATAGCCAGTGAGTAAACTTAATTCTTTCACTGTCGTGAAAAATCCCCGTAGCGTCAAGCCAATTCCCTTGAGTGTCGTAACGTCAGTTCTCAAGGCCCATCGGCACGACGTCGATCGAACAATTTCACCAGGGACAAAGTTGATCTTCGATCGTAGTAGTCGTTGTCTTTGCTTGAGCCCCCTATACTCATTCACCTCTCACATCGCCCTCATTGTTTTTACGAGGTAACACACACCCTGGGGAGAGTAATAGCAGGGTGAAAGTCTCAGTTTACGTTGATGTAGAGTTCTACTGTAACGACAGTGAACAGACGAAATACAAGTGGAAGATGAAGAAGACGAGGAGAAGGAGGAAAGCAAAAAGAAAGAACAAAAAGAAAAAAAAAAAAAAAAAAAAAAAAAAAGGTGCAAATGTAGAAAATGAAGAAAAGAAGGTGAAGAATGAAAATATCAGAGACAGATAGAAAGTTCGAGGATGGCGTTAGTGGTAACAGAAGTAGAGTTTACCAGTATTAGTAAGGCAAACGGTGGTAGATGAGAGGATAAGAAGGGTGACTACGTGGCGTGGAGTTATTGATTACCGAGCGAGTCTCAAGAGAGAAAGTAACAGAAAGAGAGAAAAAATAAAAAATAAAAAATAAAGAGAGCGAATAAGACGACGAGTATATATATATAGTATATATAGTAAAAATAGTTGTTGTAGTAGTAATAGTAGTGGTGAAAATGTGACCGTGGTAGTTGGAATATGCAAAGAAAAAGGGGTTGAAAATTGGGCATGGGAATGGGAGAGTGAAGGAGTGGATGAGTAGCGAAGGGTGACGCATAGGAGCGAACTGAGAGAGGTAAGCTTGGCACGAGTTTGTCGCAGTTGAGTCAAAGTCTTTGGTGCTTTGGGAATAGTACTTGGTATATACCAGGAAATATGGAGAGTTAGAGAGAGAGAAAAAAAAAAAAAAAATACTATTGGAAATGTGGTAACAAAGTCGAAGAAGAGAAAATATATATGTGTATGGTGGGAAAAGTAAGGAATAAACAAATCGAGAAAAATTGTAAAAGTAGTAAAAAGATATTTACATATATATATGTATATGTATATTTGTTATTTTGAGAAGGGAGAGATGACGATAAACATCAGACAATATTGTGAATCAAACCAAAGTATAGAAGAAAAGAAAAATGAACAGGGAGTGGATCGAGCGTGAAGGAAGAAAAAGCAGTAGACAATATATTTTTCTTCCCCCATCTACACATTTTATACATAAGTATAAATGTATATTTTCAACGTTATTTTTGTGTACATGAATTTTCGTACAATTTATATATATATGTATCGATATTGATGCATATAAAAAATCGGGAAAAAAAAAAAAAAAGAATTTTTATCCGCGCACATTTGTGCATTGTGATGTAGAAGCTGAGTCAAGCGCGATTGGAATTACATCGATTGGTTTTACGATAAAAGGAAAATCGAGTCCATTGCCACGATGTTGAAAAACACTTGACTTAGCACATTTGTTGTTTTGAACTTTGTTATTTTATTTTAAAGCTTATTTCATTACTATTCAAAATGAATAGGAATAAAATCCATTTTCAAGTGTACCACAATAAAATTCATATGATACGTATAAAAATAAAAGTGGAATGAAATTTAAAAAAATTGTAAGTGTGAATTATAATCATCTCAATTATATTTAAAATACAAAAAAAAAAAAAAATGATAAAAATAATAATGAAAATAAAAGAAAAAGACACGAAAAATAATAGATTTAATTTTGAAAAATATTAAAAAATGTATACAGATAAATATTTTCGTATGATTGTACACATTAAAAAATTTTATTGACTGTAAATTTTATATATTTATTTTTTTTTTCATCTTATTCAATATATAAATATTCAATATTCAAAATAGATACAAATTGTATCTGTAAATAGAAGTAGAGAGAGGATGGAGGAATAGTGTGTAGTTATTTACCGTGAATACAAGTGATACACTCCAACTTGATGTTTTTCCTGTACCTTCAACTGATTTTTTTTTCTTTTTCTCTCTCTCTCTCTCTCTCTCTCTTCACTCACAATTCAACTTGACGATTCTGTTGGATCTATGGTGAACATTGCGCTTTCCTTACACGACTGTGTGTACTCAAGAGGAATCAAGATAAATTCACCCAAGAGAATTTCTATCAACATCAATTCACTTCAATCGACATTTTACCTCGAATATAATCACAAACAAATCACATAAATAATCTCATATAAATTCAATAATTTATTTCATACTTATATTCAATTTTATGATAAAATTCTTCCTCACAATATCATAAAATTGAATTAAATTTCCAATCTTGAAAATTTCATTTATAAAATAAACAAACAAATAAATAAAAAAAAAAAATTCTTGTGTTACTATCCATGATAAATAGCAAGAGAAAAATAAATTATATTTCATTATAACACTTAGAGAATATTACGACAATAGAAAATAATCTCAATGTATAAAACAAAAGCAAATATATATATATATATCTGTTTCTATTATAAAAGTCTACGAGAGTCTCGAGATATTTTATCAATGGGGGTTGTCGACTTCTACAGTAAGTGAGAGGATGAGAGGGTTGGCTGTTTGGTCGGTCGCTTGTTCAGCTTTCACCCTAAAGTCTATCCTCTTCCTCTTTCTTCTCTCGTACTAGCACTCCCGTAAAGCCACGCGAGATAAGCAGGCGCGAGCGCGCGTTCAACATGTTTGCTTGAGGGGTGGTCGCAGCCCCTTCATACATACCAAGAACGATTACGCCAGCGATTTCATGGCGTGATATTTTTTTTATCGGATTCGCCGAGCAGTGAAGTTGAAATAAACAAAAAGAAAAAATAAAAATATACTATAAAAATAATAGCTAATATCTACATAAATAAATAAATGAATATATATACATATATATTTATATATATGTGTGTGTGTGTGTGTGTGCACTGTGCCACGCATGCAGTGACACGACAAACAATTGCCAGGTGACTCACCTCAATATATCATGTAAAATTTCATTTTTAAAAAATAGAAGGGGACTGAAATACACATATATGTACATAAGCATTGCAAATGCTACAATTATGAGGTGTATTGTATATATATGTGATGTACACATTGAGAAAAAAAATGAAACAAAAAAAAAAACAAAAAAAAATTTTTTTTTTATGACTCAATTGCAGATTTTTATCGACTAGTAGTAGCGACGTTGAAATTGGGTAGGGAGAACGATAAAAAGAAATGAAATGAAAAATAAAAAAAAGTGCATTAGCGCTTGTGTTGAAAGAGGGTAAGAAAATTGTCCAACACGACAAATTTATAATGTACATGAATAATAAAAAAAAAATAGAATAATATTTGATATAAATTAAAATGAAAAAACAAAAAAAAATATATATATATATATATGCATTTGACATGTGATGCATCATTTGATAAATGATATAACTCGCTTTGATTAATGATTATTCGTGGTCACTTGTACTTAACACAAGAGACAATTAATCGTTGAGCTATTTGGGGCTAATAAAATTCACTTGGTCAATTCGCTTTAGTCTCACTGTCTTTTCCACTTCATTTGATATATATATATATACATTTCTGATTCACCCTGTTTACTTTATCTTCATTCACCGTCGTCTTCACAATCATTTCCTCTCCACTCTCTTTCTCCCCAATTTTCACTATCCTCATACCATTTTGCATTGATGTATTTCACTGTTTATATAAGCAAACCGAAGGGACTACTAACGTCCACCCTCTACTTCTATGTATGTGTACATATGTGACAGGATAGCACCCTCGATGCCACTCTAAATCTGCTACCAAACACACTCAGATACTATTACCACTAAACACACACTCACATAAACATAAACCATATGTTGTTGTCCTGTCAGCGTGTCCCATACAACACAATCCCTCGCGTGCCTTTCACATATTTGCGGTGAACAACAAACCAAATTACTATCGATCCACAAATTGATTTATTTCCAATATTTTCCAAAAATTAAAAAAAAAAAACAAATTATATCAATAAAATCATATAAATTCTTCAATTAATAAAATATAACGTAATATATAAATATAAATTCAACAATTGATGATAAACAAATGAAATATAAAGTGTTAAAAAATCATATTGTAAGACATTTGATTGTCATTGTCAATTGTAAAAAAAAAACTCATTAAAACGTTCAAATATTGAAGCTGGTACGATAATTATTTCTCTAACTATATATAAATATATTTTCAACTATGGTTCTTATTGAAAGTACAAAAGCAATTCAACTGAATTGAATCCCTGATAATAATTAACGAACTTTGACGTTTCAGAAAGAGACAAAACAACTTGATTCATCCATATATATATATATGTATATACCAACTCCTTTACTCATTCCATTTTCTTCCTTTCACCGCATATTCCCTTCGTCTTCTTCATCATCATCTCCTCACCACTCCTATCCACCAATCTACCTCCACCCTGCCACTGTCTTTCTCACTCTTTTCCAGTCCTATCCTATCACCCGGTCTTTGTATTAAAATAGTATAGACACGTGGCAGAATGTTGTCCTCCATTCTCTAATCGATACGACGACTCTCTGGCTTCGAGACGCGCGCGACGAACAAAGGAGAATATTCTCTGACATATACTCATACGAATATATATATATATAAATATATGTGGGTATAAAGGGTTTTCTCCCTTATCCACTGTGAGTAAAGGGAGAATTTACGCGGGAAGACAAAGCTTGAAAGCCTCATGGAATGAAGGATAATTACGTTAAATAATCGACCAAAGCGAGAATGAACCGGATAAACGCCACCCTAAGTCATTATCTTATTCTCTCAAACTTGTCTCACTAGTTTGGTTCGTTTCTACACACATATATATATATATATACAGTGAGAAGAACATTCTAATTTGCGATAACAATAGATATCCCATGTCAATAAACGAATTGTACATATACACATTTTATCATTGTAAATTAATATTTTTATATCAAAAACGAAGGGGAGAAAAAAAAAAAAAAAAAAAAAAAAAAATCTTAATGCATCATATAATGTCTTTAATCGATTTGTATTAGAAATAAAAGTCAAGTGATGAAATAAATTTGTGAAGACATGCGCACGCACTTACAATTGAAATATCGTACGACTGTAGATTATTTTAAGAAATACAAAGACAAGATGTTGGGGTGTGTGTGTGTATATATATATTAAAAAAGATGCGATTGGTTGGTGAAAGGAGAGAAAAAAAAAAAGAGGGTGCAAAAGAGTTATCGATTTTGCCGCGCTCTGTGAGTTTCAACTTTCAGGCAATTTATGGCGAACGAAGTGGTCGACCATTACGAACAGGGTGCACTCTATATATAAGTTAGTTGTATACAGAATAAAAGAGAGAGAATAAGAAGAATGAGAAAGGGTGTATATAGAAAATGATGGTAAAGCATTAAAAAAAAAAAAGAAAAAAGAAAAAAAAACGATGGTTGATGATAGTGAAGGATGAAAAGAGTGAAAAGAGCGTTGAAATGAGAATGAGATAAAAGCAAAAGGAGAAGATCGTTGGGTTTATATACTTGTCTGTATATGTATATATATATATGTATGTATGTATGTATGTATATATGAGCGCGCTTGTGCACGCCTGGTAAGTTCCATACAGCGCCCTAAAAGGCAAAGTGTTTGCAGCAGGATTACGGGGATAACGAGGCGGCTGGTCGGCTCGTAAACCCCCAACCGCAACTACCTTAACGAGTTTCCAAATTGAATAAGACGCCACAGGGAAACTCAATTCACGGGACAACGAAGATCAAAGATCACGGGCCAATTGGTTTTTCCCTCGCGTCAATTGCTCGGGTGCACAAATACAAATTTTTCAAAAAATAAAAAAAAAAAACATATATTTAGCTCTATCAACAAATTTTATAACTTATTATTTTAGCTATTAAACAATTTTATCCCAATCATTAATAAAAAATAATAATAATGATAAATAATTAAACAAAATAAAAAAATTAATAAAATAAAAAAAAATAAAAAATAAAAAGATGAAATAATAAATAATAATAAAGTCAGCACATTTTTAATAATGAATAAAAATTTAATACTGGATAATTGTGAGAACGTGATTATTACTCTGTTAAATACATCGTGTATATAATAATAATAATAATAATAATAATAATAATAAAATCTAATGGATATACTGTTTTGATAGGATATACGATGACGAACACGAATGATGAAGAGGTTATTTCCACGTGATACTCAACTTGCTTTAAAGGTAATTAGCTTGTGCTTGTATATATATATATCTGCTCTAATTAATGAGTAATTTTATCTTACGTAACGCGCGCGATAAAAGTGAAAAATGAATGGGGAAATATATAACAGACAAGAGATGAAGACTGAACACATATACATACACATCCAAGTACATAAATTGTATATATATATATATATATATATATATATATATGTAAACATGAATAGATAGTTTTAATGTCTACTGGTTTAAAAACATTTATAAAATATAAATGAAATGTAGAAGTGGAGTAAAAGGTGAGAGATATAAACGTACGATCACAGCAACGATGGATGACCCAACACAAACAACAACGAATGATGACCACAGTATAAAAACATCAGATGTAAAATTATACATTCACTGAGGGTTGTTGATTAACATTAGAATATATATATATATAAAAGAGGTTTGTATGTATATAAAGACAAGGGGAGTTGTTTGACGACTTGAAACTTGCGATCACGTAGAATGAAAAGGTGGTGTGTTGCACGCAATCTTATTCAAACGTGCAAACTAACCAACCATACTGGAGAGACAGAAGTGAAGTAGTAAATATATATATATATATAAATTGAGGATGAAGATAAGACACGAAATGCTGGGCTGTTGTGTCTAAGTGTTAGGCAATTTACATCTAGAGAAGGTAACAGAATAAATGTTGAGTTTATTCTCATAAAATTTTCTTCTTGTTCCATTTACATTTAAATATAATATAAAATTATATGAATTAATTAATAATTATCACACCTGTATATATTTATTATTTAATTCAATAATATTATTGAATTATATATGAAAATTAATTAATCTAAATGACACAGATATTTTTTTTTTTTTTTTTTTTTTTTTTTTTTTTATAATAATTGTTGTGATGTATTTTATGTTTATTCAATATTCATATGACTATGAAAATTATATTTGTACATGTATAATAATCAACATGTGTATGAAAATTATATGTATACATTGATAAATACATGGTGTAATAATAAACGAAGAGGAGATTGATTTACACGCAAAACGATTGCATTGTGTGGAACCACACGCGAGAATGACCTGGTTCTACTAATCACAATGTGGACAATAACAATCGAACAAGCTCAAGCGTGACCGCATTTTTCATTATATACATATATATATATGTATATATATATAAAATAGGAGCTATAAATATATAAATTAAAATTTCTATTTTCATGCTGGTGTGTAATGTAATTTGTCTTAATTATAAATTTATCTACAGAAATAAATATTTCAATTTTATACTTCTCACTATATCAGACAATTATATATAAACATGTCTATTTATTTACATATAACCCATCAGCAAATATTAATACATTTCCGTGCCAAAAAAGTAAAATTAGATAAACACACAGTGCAATGTACAATTTCAAAATAATTGAATTCAAAATGGCAAAACTAAAATATACATTGAACAATTTATCATTACAAAATTCCTTCGATAAATCTCGTTGAGTGCCACATACAAACATATATAGAAGTGCCATAATATACATTTATATAAAATATTACAACTAGTGTGAGGGAATATATTGTGTGTGTGTGTGTGTGTTTGTGTGTGTATAATGACGACGATGTGAAACTTTGCCTGCAAATCCATTAACTGCTGGTTAAGAGCCAAGCTTGGATGTAGTCTGAATAGCGGGTGGTTAATAATCCATAAGAGCGGACAAGTGAGAGCCTCAACCCCATCTTATTCATCCCTTATTCACTTTCTATTGGTTCAACCTCTATTCACGATATTGAGAACCCCTTTAACCTTTTAACAAATGTGTATGTACATGTGAAATAAAATATTACACGTGTGAGTGTATATTGAAAATTCCGGAAATTATATATTCTACCGCCAACTGCATTTATCCATCCACGTACATACATATTATTTCAACACTGCAGTATATAATATAATATTAAAAGTATTTTATTTTATACGAAAATTATTACACACGATGTATGAGACCATAAAATGATCAAAGATTATTTTATATTTAATTCTCAATTATTTTTCATACGTATATAGACATTTTTTAAAATAATTATTCTTATTAAATTTATATATACTATACAATAAAAATTTAATTTATATTAATTAATCAACTATTAATTAATATTTTCTCTCAATTATAAACAATTGAATATCCATCAATCAATATATATTTTTTATTATTTTTCTTTCATTCAATTTATAAAATAAAATTTTATCAACAGGAAATTTTTTCTCTCGTTTATAACAAAATTATAATAATAAATAAATAAATAAATAAATAAATAAATAATTATAATATATTTGATATATATGTGATAATAATACACACGTATATTTTTATATTATTGAATATTTTCTATTTTTTTTTCTTTTTATTTTTTTTTTTTCTCCCTTCCAATACAAATTTAAACATTAAACAAAAACGCGACAGGATAACAAAATACTTTCCCACTCGAATTCCCAATGATCTCTTTCTCCCCTAACTACTTTTCTCTCTCTCTATAATCATCCCATTCCTGGACTATTTCTCGGGTGTGTAATCTCTATGGTATATACTCGATCTCACGTTGTTGTTGGTCGTTGCACCGATCATGAGGAACTAATTCCCCATACCGTTATGGCAAAGACCAAACGGAATCAGGTCGTTGAGGAGGCTTTCATGTGTACACACACACACACACACATACTAATACACACATAGACACAAATACATATAATATACAACCCTCGCGCTACCCTTATACATTACAAAACATAGCTAAACACCAACGGTATATAACACGCACATACATACACAAAGATATTTATATATGTACGTAGACTCATCGTAAACGTCGAAGCCGGTCAACCCCAGTCTATACACTCACTCATTCCCTTGAGCCATGAACGTAGCAGTATCAGCAACTCTCTGTCACATACTATACACTACTTTTCAATATATACCCCGTACATGTTTGAACAGAAGGAAACACGTGCCTCTACATACACACTCACACACACACATATATATAACGTACATATACATATATCCGCGTGTCATCTCACCCTCTTCATACTATTTTCAGCGTCCTCGAGGCGTGCAAAGTTTTTCAATGCTTACAAGAGAGGAAAAAAATAAAAAAAAAAAAAATGAAGGAGGACGAAGGGGAGGAGAATGAAAAACTGTGTGTGTGCTATACTACACTTAAAAAGTGAGTAGAATTTTTTTTTTTTTTTTTTTTTTTTCATTTTTTCACCCCGATTGCAAATCTGAATATTTACCCTTCACAGTAATGTCAGTCTGTATATGCTATAAGAGAACGAAAAAAGAAAAAAAAAAACCCCCACCCCAAGGAAAAATATTATATAGAGGAATGAGTTTATGTATATGTGAGTGAAATTTGTGCAGACCCTCGGGATAAAATGACAATATCAATGAACAAACAAATAATTGGATATGGCTCGTTGATTTTTATTGTTGATCTAATTTATTCGTAGATATTTATTTATTTATTTTCTTTTTTATTTATTTTTCGTATCGAAATTTATATATAAAGAAATCATGATAAAAGATTGTGACAGCCACGACGTATCACGAGTTTATGATATTTCCGGTTTCTTTTTATGTGTTTTTTTTTTTCTTTTTCACAAAAGCTCATGCTGAATAAAAAAAAAAAAAAATGTCTTTAGATCTCCACTTTGCCCTTAGGATTTTTGCTTATACACGCAGTCTCTTCACTTTTATATGTCTACACATATATGTATATATATAAACTATTACTTTGTACATGACTTGTCGCTGTATACAAGGACGCGCGAATAGAGAGAGCAAGGACGATGAATCGACGCCTCCGGGACACGTATAGAAGCGCCCTTATTCAAATACACTGTTTTGAGTACGCGAAAGGGAGTCCCAACTCTTGAGAACTTGAGAAAAAAAACAAAAAACAAGAGAAAAAAATTCATTGGCAAAAAGTTGCAGGAGATAGAGAGAGAGAGAGAGGAAACGTAAAAACGCCAACGAACACAAAGATAAAAAAAATAAAAAAATAAAATGAAATTGTATATGTATACGTGGATGTTATGTATACCCAGGATGCTCCTTATATTTTTGCTTCCTTTCAACTGCGTGAGTTAAAAAGCATCCGATTATTATTATTTTTTTTTTTGTTCTCTTCCTCATCTTATAACTTTATAAGTAAAAGAATTATAGTATAAATTCAAGTCTAATTAAAAAGAAACTTTGATGATTACATTTCTCTCTTCAAAACTATCACTGGCACCGTATTTATTTATTTATTTATTTATCTATTTATTTATACTTCAATTATTATTATTATTATACAAATATAATTTCAACTGAACCACGATATTATTGTGAATACGAATTTTATTATAAAATAAATATTATTGATGTATTGAAATACAACTCGTAATTGAATGTTCCGTTTTTATTGAAAAAAAAAAAAATATATATATATATTAATTCAAAAGAAAAGAAGAGGGAAAAAAAATTGATGAATCAATGAATAAATGGATGAATGAATGAATAAATGATGAATTGAAATGGCACAATAATCGTGATTTATATACATATATAATCACTGAATAGAAATTTTTTTTATGTACATTCAATAGATTTATCTCCACATAATATTGCGGGATAAAATTTCAAAGTTAATCCTCACATTTCATAAATAAGAATAATAACAGTAACAATAAATTTCACATCACGTCATGAGAATTAAATGAAATTAAAATTTTCGTTCTAAACCATCAAACTCATTATATTCCTACATAATTTTTTAAATTGCAATTCAATCAAATCTATTCTCAATTGAAAATCTCAATTCTAATAAAATTCACCCTATTATAGTATTAATAAAATAAAAATAAAAATAAAAATTAAAAAAATAAAAAAATCATTACACGGTCATGTCTTCATTCCCACGGTCACAATATAAACTGCCGTTCAATGACTCGACTATACATACCTTGCACACCGTTGGACGCATCTAACTCGAATGACTCCAACTCTATATATATATATATAATATACGTAATCATTATGTAGTAAATCCAAAGTGATAAAGTTAACGTGTTGTAGAAGCTTCAATCAATTGCCCTGTGATCAAGCAATTTCAAAAGCTATACACGTCCGTTAGTTGTACGTATAAATGGCTCGCGTGAATTTATTCATTGCACAATAATTTTTTATATCATCGAACACACACACAGTTTGGTTATGATAATTTTATAGGTGTATACACATACATATATATATATATATTATACTGAATAAGTGACGTTGAAACACGCACGTATAAGTAGTTATTACCGCTATCCACAGACAATGTATTATATCCAACAATTTTGATAAATATTGTTTTGTTTTGTAAGAGATTGTGATTTTCCAATTTGAGACCATGAAAATCATTTCCTGCTATTATTATTATTATAAATAGTATTTGATTATTTGACGCAATATAACATCCGGTTGTTACAATTCGCCTGTATGACGATAACGTAATGTTACATCAATTGTGACATTACCACAACGTCCACAGTTTATAAATATATACGTAATACCTACTCGTTACACATTTACGCTCGAATAAAGCCCTTGAAGGCAAAAGAAGGTTAAACTTATGTACATATATATTAGTATATAGCCGATTGAAATAATTACATACGATATATATTTATACGTAGAATAATTGGGACGTTTGTGAATCGGTGAAAGCGTACGGTGACGACGCGTTGTTACGCTCAATCTCTTCGGTATAATGACATTAATGACACGTTACAAACTTTAAGTTTCTTCATTATTTCCATTATATACAAGTATAACTGTATATTTATTTTTCCCTTATATTATTATTATTATTATTATTATTATATATTTTTTATTTCAATTTTTTGTTCTATCCAGCTCGGCATTCTCCTTTCTCTATGTATTTATTATTCATTTATTTACTTGTTTATTTATTTTATTTTCAATAGTGTTTACATATGAAAAAAGTATGAATATATTGATTGCACAAAGAAATTGTGAGAGGGATTAAATTGTATCAGTATATAATATCGATCGACATTTCCGCATTCATATTATTATTATTTATTTATTTTATTTTATTTTTGTCAATTTTACTTTCTCACTGTCATGTATATATTTTTCTCTATATAATTTTTCGATTGATTATTCTACGGGCCATTGATTTTTGACTGAATTATTCTCATAGAATAAATTAAAAAAATGAAAAGCGAAGATTTGATAATCGTGTTATTATATTACTATTATTATTTTTATTTTGAAATAATCGAATTGGTGTATTACAATCTACATAGAAAATATTGATACATTTAATAATAAAATTAAATATATATTTGGAAAATTATTTATTACATATATATGTTTTTTTGTTTGTTCATCTTATTTATTTTTTTTTCATGATCACCATATTTGAAATCGTGATGTCAATCATCGTGATGATATTTACAAATACGAGAGTGAATTATCCCAAGTGAAATCTCGACACTGTGACATGGTGAAAGTGGCACAATAAATAAATGGCAGTTTGTAAAATCACTAATTGTAATATATATAATTATATCCATTCACGTGTGAAATATTCAACTTTACGTGGGATTATATAATTTACAAAATTGTATGTACAAAATGACTGAATTTTTTTTTTTTTTTTTTTTTGTTTTTTCAATTTATATTTATATCTCTCACGATCAATGTCAAATTTTCTTTTTTTCTTTTTTTTTTTTCGTATTCCCTGCATTTTTCTGTTTTTTATTTCATTTTTTTGTTTTATATTTATTACCAGCAAACTCGAACAGTCGATATCATCCTATTAAAAACATTCACACGTTCTCATTTTCAGAATTATACGTCTTTTTTTTTTTATTTCCAATCCCTTCATGTGTTTTAATATAAAAGTACTCGTGCACGTGTGTGTGTGTGTGTATATGTGGCAATGAGACGCTACAATTTATAGTTACGTCATCGCTCACGTTGGATTTGACCCAAAAATTCACATTTAATCAAGACAACAACAAAAAAACAATAATAAGTAAATAAGTAAATAAATGAAAACTTTTCAATTAGCGTTATCAGACAGATCGAAACGAGAATAGCAATATCAATGAAAGAATAAAATATAAAGAAATAAAAAAGATGAGAGAATGAGAAGATACGAGGATGATAAATCCGATTAATTTTCACTCAATTCCAAATGGAATATTTAAAAAGGATTAGTCTATCTGTATATTGATGAAAGAAATCGACGAATAAAATATAAAAGCAAACGAGATAGAGAGAGAGGTAGATGAGAAGTATGGAGAAAATGGGAAAAGTGTAGTCGGAGAGAATGAGACATATAGAAGTTCAGTCTGTTATTTCCGCAAATCGAATGAACGTTGAGCCAAATGAAGCGATACTGAAAGGCGATATCGTCGCTCTCTCCACTCCACGCACAAATTCAATAACCAACCATCTCCACTTTGATACTTACATACTTTATATATAAATATATACATACATATATACCGTAGTACTTTTACATAGATTCAGTGGAATAAAGTATGGAGAATTGGATGAACAAAATTATATAGGAGGCTTCACTTAATAATCCCAAGTGTCGTAAACACGTGACAGGCTTCAGTACATTTATATATATAATACACATATATGTATATACAATATCTAGAGCAGATAATGTCATTTTAATGTGTCAATTAGAATTAAATCGTCAAAATAAAAACGGAGAAAAAAAAAATTGATAAATAAAAAAATCATACAAAAAAAATTTTTTTAATATATTAAAAAAATTATCACGTATGTAAATAAAATAAATATGTAAATATCACTTAATATATAACGTATTATGTCAATATATGAGAATGTGTGTATGTGTGTGTGTGTGTGTGTATGTCAATGATGATCGAGATTGACGTCGTTCATTTTAAGCGTCGCAATGCAGTAGAAACGGGGTCAAGTTAAAACCTGTCGCGTTCAACAAATATTGCATGTAAATATCACTTTCATAGAAACGTACGTCAAATGTAACCAACCAATGTATATAATAATATCTTTGTGTGTGTATATGTATATGTGCGCGTGTGTGTATGACATTGCCGTATGTTTGAAGAATTGTATGCCAAGAATGTGTTTTTTAATGGAGATGAAAGAAAAAAAAAAAAAAAATGATTTATCCAGTGGATATTCATGACTGTAATAAAAATGGAAATTTATACTTTACACATATACCAAACTCTCAGAAGGATTTGTCATAGAATTCATAAACGTCACTCGAACATACCTGAAACAAAGTAAAAAAAGAAAAAAAAAAAACAAGAAGAGAATTAGAACAATTGATTACGTTTTGTGTCTTTATTAAATGTATACACACACATATATATTAGCGATTCTTTTGTTTTCAATAATATTGTGTGAATAATAAATAATATATTGAGGTCATGAGAATTAATTCTCAAGCACAAAGATTATAATATTATTTTAATTATTATATATACATATATAATTTTATATTAAAATTAATTAAATTATTCAATATATTAAATTTCAGATTTAACCTATTTTTGAAATAAAAAATGATAATATCAATTAACAGTGTTCAATAATAAATAAAAATTCATATATATATTTTTTTATGTTGCAAAAAAAAAAAAAAAATAATAACGTGTATTTTCATCATTACAAGAGTTAAAATGTGAACTCGAATTGAAAACCAACAAAAATATGAAAAAAGAAGAAAAAAAAAATTTTTTTTTTTTTTTTTTTAAAAAGTAAATTTGTAATTTTACATAAAAATTATTCATCCACATATCACATGTATAAACATAAAATCCACTGTACAACAAAAGCCGTATTTATTTTTGAATTGTATTGTTGATTAAAATATATTCATTTTATTTTTCATCAACATATTGTTCATTTTCGTTATACATATATGCACTATTATTATTATTATTATTATTATTATTTATTTTTTTATTTTTTTTTATTACGAACAAAGGATCGCTCGTTGAATGGGGGAAAAAATAAAATGAGTTTTTAAAAAAAAAAAAAAAAAAAAAAACACGGAATATCAAATTATCGAGAGGATGAATGTATACATATACATTTTATATGTATAAAGCCAGACAATAGAGGGCGGATTAACGATCAATGCAGTTTTCTTCGTGTGCAATTGGATTGGATGGAAAAGTCAACGCGCATTGCAGATATATATATGTATTCATATTCATATATGATTGGATGTAAAATAAATGTGTGCTGTGTATGACTACCGAGTAATATAATTCAAGTGGCGCAGGTATTGCTAACTCTGAATAGCCATAGAAATTTACACGCAACATCTATACCTATACACTCAAGTATTTTTATACTCATCGTTAAAATGAACGGGGCTAATAACAATAGAACTTATCGTTATGCCAATCCTTCTGTCCATATATATATATATATATATATATAAATAGTTTTTTTTTTTGTTTACATGGAATGGATGCATAGCATTGAACATACCGCAGAGTTAAAATCATAAAAAAATCCCACTGATTAATAATAATTCAATGAAAATACGAGAATAATACTGAGACAAATGAAATAAAACCATTTTTTTTTGTTCTGTTTTGAATCCCGAGAATTCGAGTATTCATAAAAAAAAAATGTAAAAAAAAAAAAAAAAATTTAATGACAAAAAATAAATAAATAAAATAAAATATTCAATGCAAAATACATATATATAATTTATATTGAAACTGAGAATTTCAATCATGTGTAAAAAAAAAAAAAAAAAAAAAAAAAATTGAAAACAAAAAAATTCACCACATAAACGACAAAGAAATTTTCCCAGTAATACGATACAAAAGTGCACCTGAGAAGTAACAAAATCACAGACGTGTGGGCGGTGTAAATTTACCCGACGACTGATCTACGTTCCAAGTGTAACGAGACGGTGTACACCCGGATAATCAACACTACCTCACGACTAACGTGACTTCTCAACCGAGAAAATAACATAAATTCACCATTGAACACCCAAGAAAAAAAAGAAAAAGAAAAAAAAAAAACAATTTACAATACCAATTCTTCGTATACATTTTCACCTACGCTTTTCCTATCTCAATTAACTCTCAAAAATCCACTCTTATTTTTTATTTATTCAATACAATAAAAACATTATTTAATAATGAATTAATAATTATTATTCAAATATGGCAATTTGGTAGGATTTAAATATAATTTTGCATAGTTGCCAAATAAATTATTTTTCAATGAATCACAAATATAAATATTTGGCACACACTATATAATAAAATTTCAATTGTATCCTCAATATATTTATATATACATATAATGTAATAAGCATCTGCATGACATTTTTATTAACTTCTTATTATTTCTTATATTTTTTTTCTTTATGGCCAAACTACTTCAATAAAAATATATTGATTATCCATACACATAAATGTATACGTATATATTTTGTGTTGCCAACCTCAATGTTTTACTGCATGAGTAGTGTAACGTTGAGTAAAAATAACTGGTTGGTGTATGTATGTGAGTGTATGTGTGTGTGTGTGTATGTTCATTGGCAAAACTCGTTGCACGCGAGGTCCGTTTTCGATACCGGTGCACCATCATCAAGACCCTCCAATACTGATAACAACAATAACAACAGTGGGAACAACAACAACAACTGGAATAAGAATGAGAACGAGAATAAGAATAAGAATAAGAATGAGAACGACAACGACAACGACAACGATGATGAAGGAACGAATGAGACGCTATATAGACACACACACAGACACACACACACACACACAATTTACAAGTCTTCCCTCACTTCAATTTATGCAATGACGAGGCACTTTACCATTTAACGTCGTCATATACCACAATATAACGAGAGTTTAACGCGTCATTACGTGTTTAAAAGAAAAAAAATAAATAAAAGAAAAAAAAAAGTCAAAAAACGTAGAGGAAAGAAAAAAAATATATATATATATAATAAAAAGAAATAAATAAATACATAAAAAAAAAAATAACAATAATAAAATACAATAATGAACTATTTAATGTTATATTTCATACTTAGTTTACTATAAAAATAAAAAGAATAAAGAATCTAAATATTAATTAAAGTTCAGCAATTAAATTAAATACAGTCCTGCGTACGATAAATATATATGAATTGTAGTGAATATTTTATATAATAATTTCGATGAAAAAAAAAAAAAATAATAATAATAATAATAATAATAATAATAATAAATATTTTGTCGAAATTGAGAAAAGTCATGGGGATTTTGTCGGGAGTGGTGTTTTGTCACGCGACATCACGCCCATATCCTTACATATTTATATAAAATATATATACTTATGAATGCATATAATAAATGTATATATATATATATATATGTAGAAATAATATAGAGTGGAGACCGGCGCCGCGACGCTACCAGTGGCAACAGTGGTCGGTGGCGAGACGTGCGCGCGTATGGAGTTACAAACCAATGCTCTTTGCAACGATGAGGAACGTGTCGACCACGACATTGCGCGCGTGCTATGAATAGTTAGAGGCGAGTTAGCGGTGATTACTGCTCGTGCGGTACTTGCGTGTTGAAAATATATAGTCATACGGTACACTGTACTAAGAACTACATAAACATTTATGCACATACGTATAAACAAATACCAAAAAAAAAAAAAAAAAAAAAAAATTAATTTAAATAAAAAAATTCACTCGTGTAATATTTCATTGAAATAAAGATTTTATAAGTATTTTTTTACATTTCAATGAAATGAAAAACACTGAAAAAGATCAAAAGCAAGAAAAAAATATATATAATTTAATAAAAATAAAATAATATACTGTATTGAATTTATATTTCTTTGAGTGTTTACCGGATCGTATAATGAGAAAATTACAACGTCAGATTACGGATAGAATCGAGGGAACGACGAGGATGGAATTATCCAACATTCAACGATTGACTATATATGTTTGTGTGTGTGGGCCATGGGGATTTAGGTCAAGGGAGAACCGGTTTGTCGTGAAGAGATTCAAAATGAGACCTCGATATGAGAATTTACCAAAGGGCTTTATGCATATTTATTTCCACTTATATCCACACTACAAATAATATTGAAACAAAAAAATAATAATAATAATAAATGAATGAATAAATAAATAAATAAATGAATTTCGTTACATAATAAATTTTTTATCATAACAGAATTTCAATTGTAAATAAAAAATAATATAAAAATTGTGATCAAAGTATAATATTCAAAGGAAAATGAGATCATGAAGCTTTGCCATTTTCTTCTTTTTCATCTTATTATTATTACTATTACTATTATTATTTGTTTTTTTTTTTTTTCCTCTTTTTTTATTTTCCATCTATTCTATTCTATTCTTCTCTATGAATGGTAAAATACTGAACTGCCTTACGGACATTGTCGAGTAAAGTACAAAGACATATCCAATGACGTTTAGTATAATACTTTGAAAGTCAGAGAAAATACACAAAAGAAGTTTCAATAATAATAAAAATAAAAAATAAAAAAAAAGAAGAGAAATATATAAGAGAATGGGAAAGGAAAAATAGAAAAAAAGATGAACGAATGAAAGAGATAAAAAAATTGACAAAAATAATAATAATGAAAATAAAAAATTAAAAAAAAAATAAAAAATAAAAAGTGAAATAAAATATCCATAAATAAATAAAAATAGAGAGAAACAGAACGAGGAGAAGTTTAGAGAGTCTGTCGTCTCTTGATGTGCACGTTCGAACAGAACAACTCCAATTACAAACGAGAGCTTATGGTACACGAGCGAGTAATACGATCGCTCTTGTGTTCTCATTAATAATTACTGTACAAGGAGAGTTAATGCACAGCATGATCACGGTTATAATTAGTGGCTGAGTTGTCTTTCTCTTCAACTTCAATGTATAAACAAATACATATATAAACGATTTATATAACCATATAGATATTATATATATTATATATATACAAATATCAGAAATGAGTTTGTGGAAGTAGATATAGAGCACACGTTCTTCTCTCTTCTCTCATTCACTCTTGTGTAATATATACCAATACACATACACATTAATATACGCAATGCAAACAAGTACATCACAATAATTTATACAGTATAAAAATTTAAGAGTTGAAATTTTTTAACCCAATTTTTATATTACACAATAAATAACAATGAACAATACATTTATTATTCAATGAAAATAAGTAAACAAAAAAAAAGAAAAAAAAAAAAAAAAGAGAAAAATTTTAATTGATACATTTTTATTGTTTATAAGGTCAAACGGATTTTCAGTTATGATTATTGTCACGAGTAAAAAAAAAAAAAAATAAATAAAAAATAAAACTTGTGGTTTGCGTGATTGTGTGATACGTCATCTCGATTATTTTTATCGACATTAAAAATAATTTATAGGTATTGTCTATCTCTCTTGTCTTTACCACTTACATTATTATTTTATCAAAACACGCAGCCATATAATTATTTCTTTTGATAAAGAAAAAAAAAAAAAAAACAAAAAACAAAAACAAAACAAAAAGTTAAATAAAAAATAATAAACTATTAATTCACTGTGACAATTAAAATACCAATTGAACAATCAAATTCTGCTCTTTCATTAATATAAATTTTCTCTACCTCATTAATTCTTTATAAACAAACACACCCACACATATATAGATTAATTAAAAATTATCAGTTAAGTATAAAGAAGAAAAAAAAAAGTTTGAATTAAATTACTACAGTCGTCTGGACTTTATTATAATCATCGCCATGGTCATACCTTCCTATATCCAATAATTCCACTCATATATATATATATATATATATATATATATATATATATTTTATATAGTTCACTCTTCTCTTTTACCCTTTCATTCACTCACACGCATACACAGCATCACGAGTAGTATATACAACGGACAGCCGAGACACCGTTATTGTTCTTCAAAACAATTTAAACTTTAATTACTTCGGTGAACTGCAGCACAACGGGCGTTGCGACAGTCTCACTGTTTGCCATCGTAAAATTAATTGGCTCTCGGTTCCACTCTCTTCACTATTTTCCTCTATCCACCCTCTCTTATCCGCAATTCCCTCTGTCCTCATTGTCCCTCTATACAAACACATACACACACATACACATTTATTTATTTATATATATTTATTTTCCCACTCTTATATAGACTCGTCAACACCATTTTCAACAGTGGAAATCTATATAACCCTTTATCTATTTTCTAAAGTACATAGATCTGAGTTGCTATACGAATTTCTACACCAATTGCAACGATATCCCTCGCACGATCCCGATGCAATTACCGGATGCCCAAAGCTCGTCCGTCACGCTTGCCAACTACCACGTCGTACACACTCGATATATCAGACAACGGGTGGATGATAAAAAATAAAAGGGGAGGAAGAAAAAAGAAAAAAAAAAAATTAATTGAAATAAATAAAAATAAGAGAATGTACAATAACACACACGGACCAGAGGATAAATGTATTTGTATTGTATACGAGTGCAGGTGCCAACATGAAATAAACCATGTGGTACTCGAAGAAAAAAACAAAAAAAAAAAAAACAATTGATGATGATAATAGTAAATAAAGATAATAAATAAATAAAAATAAAATGTCAGATTTTTTATATTTTATTTTTTATTTTTATTTTTATTTGTATTTTTTTTTTTTTTTTTGTACAGTATCATAAATTTTTCAGTGTTTTCCATGTATAAAGTTGAAATGGAATGAAGATGAAAGAAAAATATAATAATAAATAAATAAATAAATGAAATAAATGTGAGAAAGAGAGATAAAAAAATATAACTGTGTCACACATGAAATTCACCGTGGAATTTTATAACTCGTAAAGTAAAAATATGATTGGATAGGTATATACGAGATCGGTTATACTCCGACAATTTGACTATCATAAACATATGAAAAATAAAAAATTAATAATAATAATAATAATAATAATAATAATAATAATAAATGACGAGTTATTTATAACTTAAAAATTTATACCTTACATGTAAACTATTTATTTATCTGAAATAAATCATTGAGTTTAATTATATATCTGAATAAATAGAAAAAAAAAAAAAAAAAAAAAAAAAAAATCGCATTTATGGAAAATGTGGAAATAACATGAAATCCACCATTTAAATGCTTCAATACTTATTTTTTTTTTTTGCTTTCAAGTTTCACAGAAAAAAAGATACAGAGAGGATGAGGTTATATATAAAAAAAAAAAAAATAAATAAAATAAATAAAAATAGCAACTGTTATTACTATCCGTCGTCTATACATTCTAACCAACGAACCAACGGATAAACCCCCCCCCCCTTTTCCCCCTCCTCCTATTTTGTACATCCGTGCCATCGGTGCTATCCCCCTGTAAAAGAGCGCGGCGGGAAAGCTGAGTCAGACTGTATCGCGACAGCTCACGAGCACGTCGGTCGGTGCATCGATCGCCATTCCATTTACTATCTTTCTCGTGCTCACACTGTCCAATTTACTGTCTCACCCGCCACCCTTCAATGTGCACTCTAGGCTCGTTGTCGTCTACCATACTCGACAGCTCGCGTAACCAAACCGTCTCTCTCTTTCTCTCTCTCTCTCTTTCAAATTCCCATTCTACCCATTGGCACACACGACGACTTCAGTTTATTCTCACATACAACACACACGCCACTTTGTATAAGTTTCCTTCAATTTCTCTCTTCCTCTCTCTTTCACCCCCTTATTCAACTACATCCAACTGCACTACACAAGTATCTTCATCTAGTTATATAGTAGGAAAAAGGTAAGGGGGTTGATACAAAGAGGGGACGTGTGACACGCGAGAATATACACAATTTGTTCGTATCGAGTAGACTATGCGATAAAGGGAGAAAGAGAGAGTTGAGAGGCAATAGACGACAGATACATATGTGTGTATTTGTATATGTATAAATATATGACTGTCTAGAGGCAAGACACGTACCAAACACACGTCACACACAATGCAACGGTAATGCGGTCTTGGCCATGCTGCTTTATCGACCGAGCTTGCGGCTTTCCGCTCGAGATAATAGCTATCCTCCGGACGACGTCAACGTCGACGACGATGATGATGATGATGATGATGATGATGATGATGACGACGAGCTTTTATACCCACTGACAAGAGAGAACACCAGATTCTCGTTTAGACAAGGTATATTTCCTTTTATATTTATTTTTTTATTTTTATTTTTTTTTTCATCTCATCTTTTTCACTTTTTTTTTCAATTTTTCATTCTCACGAGCTTTCTATTTTTTTTACCATCTGCTCGAAAAATAAAATATAGTGAAAGAGAATTATATAACTTTTAATATCATTGATGAATTGATCGTGCTCCATTTGCCCTTTTATATTTTCCTAAAGTTAAATATTTTGTTTTTTCTTGTTTTTTTTTTTTTTTTTTTTTTTTTAATTTTGCTTCTAAAGAATTTACAGAGTCGAGATAACTCACGATGCGCATTCCGAAAATGCTGTGTCAACAGTGACGAGGAATAAACTATAAAAAAAAAATAAATAAATAAATAAAAAAAGGAAAAAAAGAAAAGAGAAAAAAAAATTTTCTATATGCAAATACACATATATATATATTATTGTATAAATAAATCTGTGGAAATCGCGTGATGATGTGATGAAATATATATATATAAGTATATAAATATGGTGGATTGTTGAAATTGTCGAGGCTCCTTGCGGGTATCCTGCTCTTCATACTTGAATTCTCTCGCACTCCCCTATCGCAATCTTGGGGGATAAAATCGCAGACAAACGCTCGAATATCAAGCGAGATTTCTTATATATATATACGATTTAATTCAAGGATCACGAGTCAGACGTTGAAGATTGTGAGGTAACGCGACGTCAACAGGGAAAAGAGAGAATATAATAAAAAAAAAAAAAAAAAAAAAAAAAAAAAAGGAATCCACCAAAATGTCTCACACGCTCAATTCGCGTTCACGGTTATATATGTACATGGGATAAGAAAAATGATTCAACAATAGAAAGAAATATAACCAAGTATGTGTATACATATATAAAAAGACGAAAATGCTGAGAAGGGTAGAAAGAGATGAATCTGTCGTATCCAATTCACGTTAACAGCGTTTATATACGAGGGCCTCAGTTTTGGCCTCTTGATACTTTTATTTTATTCCAGTTTTTTTTTTTATTATCATTTTTTTTATTTTTCTTCTTTTTATTTATCACCACGTGTTACTATTATTCATAAACCCATAAAAATGGATTTACACGCTCGCACGACTAAAAGATCGAAAATGAAAATAAAATATATATGAAAAAAAAAAAATATATATGTCGCTGATAATTCAAAAAAATTTTAAACTTTCAAAATAAAAAATACACTTTTGTGTAATTTTTTTTTTTTTTTTAATTTTTTATTTGTCTACTATTCTCGTCATTTATTATTATTCATTTATTTTTTTTTTGTTTTTTTCCACCCCTCATAAATACTTGATTTAATTGGTATATGCAGATATATGATATGAAGCTATTATTATTATTATTATTATTGTTATTAATAATAATATTATTGTAATTACAAACTCGCAACCTTCATATCCGAGTATCAGAATGTGAGAGGCGTTTTGAGGGGGTGAATACTGTAGGCAAAGGCAGGTGAAGGCGCGTGATGTGTTGCCACTGGCGAAGGTGAAGGTGAAATCACGTGTGTATGTGTATGTGTATGTATGTGTGTGTGTGTGTGTAGTACATACGTATTGTGAGAATTAGTATAGCATTGCAAGTGGTGGCGTGGAAATGTCGTCATAATCGCAATATTAAATTTACACGTACACGTCTCATATATAAATCGGAGAAAATATAGAAAATTAGATGAAAAAAAAAAAATAATAAATTTTACACTCGACATTTTATGCAGTGAAATTTATCCGATACGTCATTTCAAAAAGGTTAAAAAAAAAAAAATTTTTTTTTTTTTAATGGTCATTTAACTATATAAAATTGTATTGTACATTACCAAAAATGTCAGACATACGAACGAGGTCGTCTTGTTATAAATGCACATTAATACAAATAATAATAATAATAATAATAATAATAATAATAATAAAATTGAATAAATAAATAAAAAATCCAAAACTTTATTTGGTACGCGTGAGAGTTGTAAAGTTAAACCTTTTATGTGTCGTTCACATATCTCTGAAAAGTAAATAAAAAAAAATAAAAAAAATAAAAAATATTACGTAAACTCGTAACACGATGACAGCAAGTGAAAGATCCAAATGCAAGATGCATTTTGTACAATCGTGATACGACATTCGGTTGAATAAAAATATATACATATATATATATATATATTTAACCAACACAAACTACAAATATAAACACACGTGACTGAATTGCTCATGTAACATCACTTATACATTTTCATTATTATTATCATCATTTTTTTTTTCCTCTTGCATATACGGATGATATAGCACTGCGATATAAATCTGAAGAGAAATATTCAGCACATATTCCTAATCACATAGAGAGACAGATATATATATACACACACACACATATATATACACGATTATGCAGTAAATAACCGAGAAATAAACGAAAAAAAAAAAAAAAAAAGAAATACAAATCTGTCATTGAAGAAGAAAAAAAAAAAATTTGCAAAGTAATAAAAATAAAATAAAATAAATAAAGGAGATATTTTGTCGAGCAATGGATAATGTCCAATTCAACTTCTCATTCGCAATTCATATTATTTGTTTATTTGTACAATTGGTTATGAATATATGTATTTGTATATGTATAAATAAGCGGCATAAAAGAAAAAGAGAATTGAGAAAATAAGTCGAGGTCAAGGAAGAAACGACGAAGAGACAGAGAATAACACGCGTACAGACACGAATATTATTGAGGTACTCACTGAATTTCATGACCCAAACCAAACAGAACAAAGAGAGAAAGCACCTTGTAAACAAAAAAAAAAAAAAAAAAACAACAAGTAGAATAAACGAAACATAAATATAATCGAGGTCTCGTTTGTCTCACCAGCCACTTTCAACTCTCTTCGTGATTATATTGGTGTGCAGCAGCAGCAGCACATGGACCACCACAACAACGACAGAGAGAGAGAGAGAAAAAGAAAAAGAAAGAGAAAGAAAGAGAGAGTAAGTACTGATCCCCAATATGCTGCTGCGCTTTGAAAACAATATAACCGGATCTAACATGCGCCCGCGGTAGACCGCCCGTCGTTATCGACGAACAGTGAAATAGGCATTACGACCTCTTGCAATGCTCTTTCCAATTGCATTCTACATATATATAATAATGTACATATGTACAAGTATATACGAGGTGCACACTTGCAATGGTAACACAGACCCTCAAGTTATTCTCTCTGTCCTCTGTTTCTGAACAGCTCGCGGCGGGACATAATTTATGGGCTGCCGAAGGATATGAGTCTCTTTTTTTATTATTATTATTTTTTTTTTCTTTTTTTTTTTTTACTTCTTGAATCAACAGGCACAAACAGTCGACAACGATGAAAGCGCATTAAAATTCAACATTGCATTTCACATTTGCTTGAAAATAATACAAAATGTCATTTGTAATAATCGATAAAAAAATTTTTTTTTTTTTTTTTTCAATTTATTATTCAATATTTACGTTATACTTTACGTATAAAAATATAATCGTGATATTTATTATCATTGAATAACCAATAAAAAATAAATTTACTCTGATACTTGTGGTATAAAATATTTTTTTTTATTTATTTATTTTTTTTTTTTTCTCTCCTATTTTTCTTTACTTGTACATATAAAATATACAAATGTATTAAAATATATACATTTTCCGCTCTATTGACGTTATTCACCCGATATGATACAATAATATACATATGAATTAGACATAAAAAAATCATAAGAGCGCATTAATAATCATACAACAAGCGTCGCGACGCGTCATATATTTTCATGCGCGCACGCGTCAATAAAATATTCCTACGAGTCCAACATACGCTCGAATTCGCAATGGCTATTCAGATCACTGAACTTCGACGGTCAAATGGAGAGAACAAGGGAAAAATAGATAAAGACAGAAGTGAGTGGGGAAAAAAAAAAATAATAATAAATAAGTAAAGATACAATGTCACATATAATATACGTGTATGTATATGTTCAAGGTGGTGAGTAAACTCATTGGACGGATGGATGAGCAAAATGAGTATAGACACGCAAATGAGAAATGGAAGAGCAAAATTCTCTTTTCATTCACACACATTCACAAACAAATATATATTTATTTATGTATAATTTTTTTTTATTTGTATTTATCACAAAAAAATATTTTTCAACATAATATTTAATAATAAAAATTTATATTTTCATTGATAAATTTTTTTTTTTTTTTTTTTTTTTTTTTTCTGTTTCTCCTCATGATAAAATATCAAAGTTTTATTTCTAAACGTAACAACATTGAATCGCTTAGTTATATGTGTTCATTACACTGTACATATGAATGTATATATTATAACAGTTTATTCCTGTGTATATGTGTATGGTAGATGTGAAATTACTGGCATTATGTCGTATTTCGTGGTAGAAACAGCGTGGCGCATCTCTTGTTCTCCCTTAGGCATTTCCCCAATGCCTCCCTCGCTTGACTACACACGACTGTATCACCGCAAAATACATAAAGATATATATATATATATATATATACATATCAGTTTTGATTCCCGCTGGTACTTTGCGATAATGAGTCACGCAGATTGCTTTCACCCCGGAAATATACATTACGGAAACGAAATTCTCCATCGAAAAAAAACATTGCTACAATTCCCGTTTATTTTTTCAATCAATTGTGTAATCATTAATGATATCTATAATTGAATACAAATTAATTTTATATGTGTATTATATACACATGTGTGAATATGAATTTAATGTAAAATATATCGTATAAAATATTTGTATACAAATATATATATATATATATATTCTTTGATATTATTGATTTATTGTATTTACAATATATGGTATTATGAAATGTATGAGAACGTGTTATAACCCGACCAATCGTTTTATTTATTCATTCGTTCTTTTACGAGCAAACGCTCGGATGCGCCGCCGCGATTCCATCTGCATCGTACAGTAATATATCGTGATAGTAGTAAAGTCGTCGTTGTCGTTGTCGTTGTCGTCTTTTGAGAATCTCGTGTTACAAACATTTTCGCGTGCGCGCGTTCACTCAAGTCGATGTGTGTATTTCGTCGTCATCGTCTTCGTCGTTGCTATTCAACGTCTCGTTTCTCTTTATTCATCTTCTCTGTCTCCCTCTATCATTCTCGTTCACATTCTGTACAAGGGCCGTTGCGTCAATAAATATTTATTGATGCGCGCGCATGTAAAGACTTGCGTCTTGGCATTTATATCCTCTGTATATATATAAATATGATGTACATAGCTATTGTCCCTTTACTCTGTAAAAAATATTTATCTATATATATATATATATATTCACATATTGATATTTTAACAATATGAAAATGTGAGTTGAGAATAAATATAAAATAAATAATATATAAAATTCAAGAATGAAATGCACAAATCGTCTGATCCTTTTTTATTTTTTTATTTTATTTTATTTTTTATTCTGTCAATATTGTCTCTTGCATTGATATATATTACAAAGACGATTTATATATTCAGATAAACGAAATTGCATCTCATCGTATACAAGATCACGTATCATCAAATATACTCCCGTCAATATCAATTTCACTATCTACATATATAAATATATATCACAAATAAACATCTATAATATATATATATATAAA